>OZ005744.1:157847734-158042734 GCA_963930735.1 Dioctria linearis | reverse complement strand
ATTTTGTGTCTCAATGTACCCGCTAAAAATTATAAATCACGCGAAAATGATCAATTTGGTCGTCGTCCAGTACAGAAGAGATGCTGTAAAATTTTTAATTATACACGGTAAAGCTTGTCTGTACCATGAAATCGCATCTATATTTTGTCCCCTAATTAAATATGTAATTAATTTTTGAATCCGATATACGATTTCGGAGATAACTGTAAAAGAAGTGTATCGGTCCATTTTAAGGTGAAAAAATGGCCGTTTTTGGTACAAAAATTGACATATTTTCAACTCATCATTGGGAAGAAATAGTAAGTTGTGGAAATTTACTTTCCATGACAAAAATGTTCACAACGGAATACTAATGGATGTAAAACAAAGAACGGAAGAAATATATGCAAAATATAGGAACTGGGTGGATATGACCCTAGTGTAAAAAAAAATTTTTCGGCGGTCAAAATTCAGCTATCACGTTAAAATGATCAAATAGAAACTACCCCACCCGATTACCCTCTACTCCCTCTTTAATTTGGTACCAAACATGACGTAGTTTGGACAACCCCCTATGAGGGGTGGTACGACCCCCAACCCCCAAAACAACCTGCCCCAAAAATTGTTCACCTATATTTTTGCACTCTAAACCCTTAATCTATCAAAAAAAATTCCAATACTCTACAGCCCTCCCACACAGAGTTAGGCGCCCGTGAATATTGCGATAGCAAAATTTACCTCCGAGGCCGCTCAAATCTGCAAATTACCGTTAATTGAAATAAAATATAGCCTATAATACCCATGCATACCTAATTACCAAAGTGAATTCTTATTTTTTTTTATTGGGCTTACAGATCCTGAGCTTACCCCAGCGAATTATTACAGCTCCTGATATTGTCTTTATTTTTTTTAAATTTCCGTTAATCAGCCCCCATTTCTACCCCGCACTCTTCCCGCCAAATTTCCTACACCTATCTTGTTCGCCCTAAGCTCCCATTTTTTTTGATACCACATACATTCTCCTTGTTCTCTCCATTCTCTCGTTATCCCGGAAAAACTCGAGAGAACCTACCCTCTTACATCCCTCAAAAACTACCCCAACAAAAAAGAAATTTAAATTTATTTCGACAGTGGAAGGTAATAGGCAGATGTACCGCACATATGAAAAAACAACAAAAAGTGATACCCTTAATCGTCCTAGGCGATTCGCACTTTTTCACAGTTCTTACGTTTTCCCTAATTCTCCAACCATGTTAGTGAATTGGGAATGGAGAATTAGGGAATTAAGAATTCTAAGAAAACGAAATTCTCATCTCCCAAATTCCCAAATTCTCCGTGCTACCGAATCCGGCCCCTGGTGGCACAAATTGTTGCGACTGACCCCAGAGAAATTTTTTTTACTGTGTACCTATATTCTAAAAAATATATACTCTTACTAGGAAGAGCCCGTCGGCGATGCCCGGCGATAATAAAGATACCTAGATGGGTGGGGGTGAGGTTGGGTTTGTTTAAAGTATTATCTAAGCTATTATCTGACTTGATCGCACGATTCCGTACCTACTCTAGAGTTTCACTCCGTATCTGCATGCATATATGTGTCTGTGTGTGTGTGTGTGGATGAGTATGCATGCATACATTCATTTGTGTGGGAGAGTGCAATTCTCTACGTCAAGGCGTTCCCATGCGGTGCCCAAATATATAGTAAAACACGAAATTTTGGTATCGCAACCCTACGAGGCATTTGCCCGATTGGTCCCATTTTCGAACTGATTTGAAATTTTTATGAAAACTCCGTGTACAAAAGATGAGCTCTCCACCTCGAAGACTTCTCAGGCAGCTACCAAGTACATAGTGAAAAACAAAAGTTGTTTATGGCATCACTAAAAAGGGGTAACCCAATTTAGCCCACTCTTGAGATTATCTTAACCATGTTTATGAAAACACCACGTAGCAAATATTTTGCATGGCAACCATACGAAGGAGTTGCCTGATTGGTCCCATTTCTGAACTTAATTTTAATGTTTCTTTAAGAAAATCACGTGTATGAAATGTCAGCTCTCTACGTCGACGCGTGTGGCAGTGTCCAAATATATAGTGAAACCCTAAAGTTTTGGATGGCAACATCAAGAAAATGTTCCCTGGTTCAGGCCATTTTTGTAATTTTATTTACTCTTGCTATGAAAACACCAAGTTCCAAGTCTTAATTCTACACGGCGACGCGTTCTCATGCAGCACCAAAATGTATAGTTACAAGGGAAGTTTTTATATAGCATCCCTACGAAGGAGTTGTCCGATTGTTACCACTTTTTAACTTAAACTTAAATTTTTTTTTAAATTTCATTGGAATCGGTTTGGCGGCTTCGGAGATTAGCGTCTACAAACATCGTGACAATGGATTTTTATATATTAAGATTTGCTTAGGGGAGATTCATGTGTTTTTGTTTTATTTTTTGTTTGTGGCCTTTGGAAGTATTAAGCATTGGGGCTTCTGACAATACTGATTAGCAACTTCAAATTCCCTACGTTATCCTCGACTGCTGTGATTATTCTCGCGACTGTATCGGTAGGAAAATCAGTAGGTAATAACATAGGAGGGAGTCTGAGATGTCTTGTGGGTTGACGCCTTAAACCTTTTTTTTAGAATAGAACAGCAAATCCAGCAAAGCTCTTTACTGTGTAGTTGAATCTTATAATAATATCGATTACTTATTCAGCCTGGGCCCCTGGAACTCTCAGTATTCAAAACATGACATGACTTCTTTATTTCAGTTAAAATACTTGTCGCACATATTTTCTTAAACAGTTGAGTTGAGTACATAATTAATCTTATTCCCACCAAAAAAGGCAATTTACCGTAATAAACTCTCATCAGGTTTTCGTCGTAACCAATCTTAATGAACAACGTATAATTATCCCAACTTTATGGATTTCGATGGAAAAATAACCTTTGGAAAGTCGCGAAATAGTAATCTTCTTGTATACAAATATAACATAAACAAGTAAAAAAGCTAGAATTGGTCTAAGACCAATTCTTATGATATCCTAGACTAATGCCCGTATTAAATTTCGTATGGTCACCGATCTATTCAAGTTTGATTTTGAAGTTGTTTTTCGCGTATATTTCTAGAACGGTTTGTCGCACAGAAAAAATGATTATAATCAATTTTATAGGATTTCGTATTCTGCAGAGGTTTTTAGTACAATAAAAATGTCTTGGACTTATCGTTTTCAAAGTATACGTAAAAAACCTAAATTTTTATATGGCAACACCAAGTAGGAGTTGCCCGATTTAGTCCATTTCAGACATTTTAATTGCTAATGTAGCAAAAACATCACGTACGAAATTTCAGCTCTCTACGTCGACGTGTTCTCAGGCAGTGTCCAAATATATAGCGGAAAACGAAATTTTTATATGGCAACCCTACGAAGGAGTTGCCCGATTTGTCTCATTTTCGAACTTAATTTTACTTTTTTTTTAAAGTTCATGTACAAAATTTCAGCTCTCTAAGTATTCGCGTTCTCGAGCTATCGTGCGCACGGACGGACGGACGGACGGACAGACGGACATGCAAAAATCAAAATAACTTTTAATATTATGAATGCGTGTCCAATCCATTTTGCTCTACCATCATTATTTCGAGGTGTTACAAACGGAATGACAAACTTAGTATACCCCTTGGATTTCATCTAGGGTATAAAAATGCGTAGCTTTATTTACGACCAGAATATTGCCGAGGTAGTTTCAAATTCATACATATAACCATCCTATAAGTATTCACCGGCCTGGTGAATAGATCTGGTAGTCGTCTATTGTCATCGGTCGTAGAGATCATATAACTTTGCTTCATCACGAGTTAGCTGTGCACTTTGGATGGATATCGTCTAGTAGGAATCTTCATCTCAAGGATCGTCTCGTCTCAGGTAAGCATCACATCTTGGATGGGCATCTTCCAACAGGAATTAAGATTATGTGGATGATTATTATGAAATATGACTATTAACTCGGAGTCTGAGCCATCTTAAGTAAGGAAAATGAAGGAAGAGCAAGGGTATTAGTAATAAGGAAGGGATTTGTGCGTGTTTTTGTTTGTGTTTGTTCCCGCCATAGCCTGACAAAAAGTCAGCATCTTCTTCAAACGAGTTCTCTTACAATTGTTTTTAGTCAGCCTTGTATCACTTAAACTTACACAATTACGTGGATGATTCTCGGGACACTCTGTAGACTTATGTACAAACTTCTGGTAAGAGAAACACCTGGTACCTTGTTCTATTTTCCTGCTCTACTTCGCTGGATGGCCTCTTGGGCCGCAGTTGTAGCACACAGGTAGATTGATCTTGTGTCCAGACGGGTCTTCTTCGTACCTTCTTTGAGCTTGAGCTCTCTGCCTAAAACAACTGTACGAGTTAAGTAATTTGGCTTGAAATTCTTTTATATTATTTCCATATAAAATTGCTGTATTGGAGTGCGAGTAGTGCGAGTTAGTTATCACGTCAATTGTGTACTGAATGATCGCAATCTCATCAACGTAGTTCTCTCATTTAAAAAAAAATATTTAAATAACGACTCACTCTTGTGTTGCTTCCGATTGGCAAGACGTCTATGAATCTCTCCAGAGTTTACTTGTTTTCCAAAGTTATCAATTAAAAATTGCTTAAATTTCTCCCAGGTTATTAAATCTGCTATAGTCCTGGTGGCTAATGTGGCTGAGCGCCGTAGTAGGCGTTATGCAAACCGGACTATTTCTAAATCGAACCAACCCATCACCTGCGCGTTAGTTAAACCTCTTCTATCTAGACCCTGACGTCATGGCTGTCGTCTCCCGCAAATTCATTAATTACGTTCGAGGTATCTTGGAATGACACCGAGTTTGATTAATTGGTACGTAGCGTTTCATTTTCTAAAAATTTCGTTTGTAACTATAAATGCTGCTCTTTTTCAATTATCGTATTCCCAAGAACGCGAAGGGTTTCTTTCGGGATTATTAGACTCTCGCGTCGCGTTTGAACATTCTCAAAATTAAATATTTCTGTACTATTCGTATGACTCCTTTTTTGTTTCCATAAATGCTGTAGGATTAACTTACTTAAATCTTCAGCGCGTTATGGAACTCCGCGAGTATTCTAGGTATGTACTTGAACTTAATGACTTTATCTTTGATTTGTGCATGAAAGGACTACTAAATGTAAAGAGTTGGAGATTAATGGAACGAACAGCAATTGATAATTTTGGAAATTGACTTAAAGGAACTGATAAAATAATTACAATTCCTTATACTAATCAGCTGTTAGGGTGTTAATCAGGGGCGGTTCCTCATTGGAAGCAAAGGAAGCACTGCTTCTCTTGACAAAATAAAAAAATCGAAACATGACATTTCGCTTTAAAATACTCTTAGAATATTTAAAAAAATGTATAAAATTCAAAGAAGTTTACTCCTCTGGCATCACTAGATACAACCTGTAATATCTTATAAGTAACGCCCTATTTTGTCATACAAACTAAGAACATCCCACCCAAACCAATGTCACTATACCGCTACTAACATTCTGTATGGTACGCTGTCCAAAGTGTAGCGTATGACCCATCCACCATCATTCCACTCAGCACCAGATCCACCTCGATTTGTCTTGTCAAACAAGCTACATAATATTCGTGTGGTATGGATGGAACGGCATTAGAATCAAACACCGTCGCCACTGGCATCGCAGTGACGCTGAAATCCCTTCAGCGTATTTACAACAACAAAGCCAATGTAAAAAGTTAAATACATTTAACTTTTTAAACTCATATTCACTCAAGAGTATGCATGCGTCGTTGCTATGGTACGCTGGCCGCAGCGTAGCGTTTGGCAATTGACTTACACCCCGTGATAGTAACTTTCATTGATAAATTCAGAAGTATATGCTGGTGCGGTTGGGTGTCGGTCATGCTCCCGATTTATTTAAATGCTGCCAGATGTTAATAATAAATTCGTAGCTTTTTTAAATAACATTTATCCGAACTTTGTGACGAATATTGTGAAATTTTAGGATTAGTTTTAGAATAGTAAACGTGGGGTTTTTTGTTTTAGAATTAGTCAGTGGGCTTAATTGTTTACGTTTTTGGGGGTTTTGGGGGGAGGGTGGTAGCTACACTCATGGCGTTACCCAATTTTGACCGTGCGTAATACCAAATTGAAGCTTTTGCTGAGATTTATCAAATGGCATATTTTCTTTTGCTCTGTAAGAAACTTTATAACCGCCTTTTTTACCAGAATATCTTTAAAATGCGTGATTTTCGAATTTGTATACAAAGGAGGGTATACGTTCTTGCGGGGGCTGATTTTTCTTTTAAACGCTTTCGCATAATGTTTTACATATCTCATGTGAACATTTAAATTTTATATGTTTAACCGATGGGTTTTGATGTGAAATAAATTTTCCAGTTTTTTCGTGTGAAACGTTTTTACATGGAAGTCTTACATAAAAGTGCGATCATTTTCTAAACTATACTTACCGCAGAGGTAAAAAATTACATCACAACATTCGCAAAAGAACGTAGATGCGAGTTAATATGCATACATTAGATAGATTATCAATACGTTTACATGAATACTTAAGCATACTTGAAGAATGCTTGCAGTAATCAAAATATCATGAAAACGCTCATTCAATCCGTAAATTTCAACTTAAGTAATTGGAAAATTAAATTCAAGAAAAATTCAACTCAAGTAATTGGAATTAATTCAATCAACCGCCCTACCTGAGCTTCAAGTGGATTTCAAGCCAAGTATTTATATAAACGTACTGTATGTCCTGTTTTATGAGTTTTTAGCAAAAATGTAATGATTAGAAAATAAAATATATTAAAAAAAATTTTATATAAATAACTTTCATAAATAAATTATAGGCTAAGTAAAAAATAATTTTTTCTTTCACCCAAGCAGAGTTTTATTACAAAACTGAACCTACACAATAACAATATTTTAGAATTGTATTATCTGGTTTGACTTTAAATGTTTGAATCCTTTTTATTAGAAAATTTTGTTAAACATATTTTATTCATATTGTGCAAAAATAAGATATTGACTATCTATAATATTACGTACGTTTCTGTTTAATTACGAGAGATTGTAGAATTCTTGCTTTTATTTGAGTATTCCGGCGAACGAGTATACCTAAGTATAATAATAATGGTATTGAAGTGAAAAGAATGAATTAGATGATTAGATTTTTTGCGTACGTTGTGAAAGGGGATATTGAGTGAAATTTTTGTATTTGCTTAATTATGGGGCAGGCAGTATTTGCTGTGAATGGATTAAATGAAACATATGATTGCATCGCTGATTTATTTAACGATGATAATGGCTTCCTTCTCTTTCAAGAGCAAGAATAAATATGAATATTCATATTGTGTATTATTGACATCATTGACTTTGATACATGTATAATTACTTATAGTAGCAATGAATTAGTCTGAAAATGTATTGCTTCCCTTCTTCTGAATCCCACGAACCGCCGCTGGTGTTAATTCATTTGATTCTCATGAAGTTCGATCTTTCTGAGTTTTTGTTATTTATGTTTTAAACGATTTAACAGAATAATAAAATGAGAAAATAATAAATTAGTATATAAAAATTTTAAAATTATTTAGTTCATCAATTTAATTAAAATGATTATAATTTTATATTATCAATTACTAAAAGTACAACGAGCATACAAATATTCAGTTCAACTATCACTTTAACAAAATATTAGAGATGCCATTTGTGACTTTTTCGCAAATGTTAACTCTCACCTCGTCGTCCGACAGTTAATTGGGTTTGTGCCTTCGCCAACAGCTCTATGAGGTGAAAGCTTTCATCTCGACTAAGAGTTTTCGAAACTTCTGGACTTTCGTCGTAACACGTGTGATGTGATCCAGCACAACCTTCTATATATTACAAGCCATGAAGTGGAGAAAGTTCACATATTTTGAAAGTACCTAACTAGTAGTGCTGTCTGCTGTGAGAAGATGTGGTGTTTTGCTATTTTTGTTCAGTTGAGTATTTTTGTTTTTTTTTGCAAGAGACTTTTATGAGTAAATGTAAAATAAATTAATTCTGTCTTAATTTTTTATTGATTTATTATTTTCGATTGAATTTAAATATACTAAAAGTTTTAATTTTACTTCTTTATTATACGCACGTACATAGTACATAATTAGAAAAGTCGTGAATAAAATTAGAAGCATTTGATCAGATTTTTGAAACATTAGTAAATAAAATTTTAAAAACGAACTAAATCAGGTAACCTGTACTTTGTGTTGCCATACAGAACTTTGTGTTTTTACTTTATTTAAGTTTCATGTTCATCTAGGGTATAATATTATTTGTCTTAGACAAATTGTACTCTTCCTCTTTTCTACATTATTTTCAATTCACTATAAAACTTTTACTGTAAATATCCGTGGCAAGAAGTCAATATCACGCGAGGAATGAATTGAGATATGTACCTTAACTATTTTAAATATAACACTTAACAAATATAATCACTTCCCAGCTAATTTGGTTATTGGTGGTGACTTTACCTTAAATTTTCTTATTCCTTCTGGTCAGACCAATACATTTCAGCTTTCAATTGATGCCTAAGATTTGCACCGTGTAAATCGACAACCTACTCATTTTTCAAGCAGTTCATTTTCCCTACTTGCAATTTTACTTACGCCCAATTTTGCTTCTGTTTTATTTCGTAATCAGGTATCATGATCTTATTATGATTACGTATGATTTAATTCCAGATAAAGTTTATTCACCAAACTCGTTTTTATTTTTCGCCTATGGTTTGATTGATCTTCAAGCTTTTGACTTCGAAGCTCGAATATTCCCCTGGGATGCTGTTTACTATATGACTGATTTTAATGATCAAATTGATTACCTAAATTAAACTATTTTCATGATAAATATATTCCTCTCATTACAAAGAATATTGTAAACCCGCAATACCCTTGGTTTACATACCGCATCAGACAATTAATGACGGCTAGGGATTTTGCATTTGCGACGTGGAAGCGATTTAGGATTCCAGAATTTTGGGAGGACTATCGAGTCCTTCGTAATAGGGCAAGTTGTGCTATACGCCTTGCGAAGAAGAAGTTCTATTCATCAAAGCTCAAAGTTAGTTTGCCGTCTAAAGTTCTATGGATGAATCTTAAAGCCTTTGGTATCAAAGCTAAAAACGTTTTCGATACTAGATCTTAATAAGATGTTTACATGGTTCAATAATTCCTCCAATTCTTCCACTTTTTCTTCTTCCACTTTTTCTCCTTTAAACTATTCCTTAATTCAATCCATCCACAGCTTCTCATCTTTTATTTTTTCTAGGGTATATCCTGACGAAGTGCTTGATACCTTTTTTCGTGTAAAATCTACGGCCACAAGAATTGATGGAATATCTCCTAGATTCATAAAAAAATGTTTATCTTACATTCTCGTCCTCTTAACTCATATCTTCAACCTATGTCTCACGACTCCTTTCCCTAATTCCTGGAAAAAATCAAAGATCATCCCTCTACCTAAAACTACAGGTGTTAATCCCTGTGAATATCGTCCAATTAGTATATTGCCAATCCTATCAAAAGTCTTTGAGAAATTAATTTCGGTCGGAATCTCTAAATATTTATATGAACACGGTCTTGTTCATGAACATTAATCTGGCTTTCGCCCTGGTCACAGTTGCTCGACAGCACTATTAAGTGTCTCTGATTAGTGTTTTCTGCAATGGTTCTTCTTCGTCTCTTCTGCAAGTTGGTTCTGGTGTGCCCCAAGGATCGATTCTTGGTTCTTTACTTTTCTCGTTGTTCAGTAATGATATCTTCGAGTGTGTTACACATAGCAGGCTTCACTTAATGCTGATGAAGCTCAGCTATACCTGTCAAGTCCGCTTGGTCTTATTGAAGATGGCACTAATTGCATTAATGACGACTTACTAAGTATACTTCGTTGGACTGTGGTCAATGCTTAATGCCAGTAAATCTAACTGTTTGTTAATTAGCAGAACCAATACTGACACTACTGGCTTCTCTCCTATGACCAGATACATATTTGATCATGTGTCGCCCTTTAGTAACTCTGTATTTGGTTGTGGCCTTTTATGCTATTTGGATTATCGGTGTCTTGTTGTCCTGGTCAAGTTAATGAAATTTCGCTGTCCAGCATACTTGTTTCGCATTCTCAATTTCGGCAATTCTAACGGAAATAGCTATTTAATATTGCCCAGATTTTCCTACTTAACTTCCCAGCGCCTGTTCTTCGTTTATACAGTCAAGCTTTGGAACTCCGTACCTGCTTCTATTAAGCGATCCGTCTGGGCTGGCTCGCTCTCCTCGATCAGGCGACTCATTATGGTACATCTTAGGTCTTCAGAATTACGAGCATTTTAGTTATGTGATTTTGTTTATGTCCGGTCAAGTCACTCAGCAGTTTAACTGAGATTTAGTGGTGTAGTATGGATCAGTAATGTTATGCACTATTTTGTAAAAATTTTATCTGAATCTGAATTATGCACTTAGCTCTAGTTGTATGCTTCTCCTTTGTATTATACAGACTAATGCAATGTATTTAAAGTAGCTTTAAACCTCTCTATTACATAGGCACTAGTATTATTTTATTTTATTTTTTCTAAACATGTACCTACTAAAAGATCTTGTATCTTACTGGTGTATTGCCATGAATATATATGTATAGTGTTGTAGTTATACATATATATATATATATAATAAATTGAATTGAATTGAATTGAATAATGCAAGATCCCCGTCCTCCATCTACAAAGAAGGTTCAATAGTGCACCTGCATCTAGTGAATAATCGTCAGACGTATAGAGGAAATACAGCAGTACTTCACACATAAGCATAATTTCACTTCACGGCGTGTGATCCAGTGATATACACCATTATGCACGTTGTACTACTTTTATGTTCTTTGGTGCTCCTGCTCATTTATTGAAATGCAAAAAATGTTACCTTGACTATCTATCTGCCTTTTATTTTATTTTTTTAGCTACTCATTTACAATGCTGGTTCCGTTCAATTATTTCCTACGATTACTCTGTTCTTGTTTGTTGTTTTGGAAAATTCTGCGGCTAATTCCACGTTAATTTTGATGTCGCCGTTTTCTAGGGATCTTATCCCTCGTTGATTTTGTTGTTGTGGTTTTTAGGGATTTATTCCACCTTTCTTTCCTGCACTTGATTTAGTCATAATATTTCTGCAAGCATATCTATATTGATTACTTCTACATCATTCTTCGTTAACATACATATTGTCCATCCATATCGCCACTAATCTCGAATCTCTATTTTCTGGAATTATTTTTAATTACTATTTTAACTCTTCAAAGAGGATCCAAGCCTATATACCTACATCCAATAATCTCGTAAGAAGCTTTGACTAAAAGTAAGAAAAACTCTATTTTAATCTAATAAACCTAGAAACATGGCAACTAGAATTTTCAAAAGCAAACAAAAAATGTATTAACAAGATAAAACCGCTACCCTACCACCTTCTGTCTGAACGATGATATCCTTTTAAAATTGTGGCAAACAAAAACTTCAAAGGGAATAAAAAGGAAAATTATGTCCTAGAAAAAATTGCATTCTGCACTTATCTGACCGAAATACTCCTTCGCTTCTAGGAAAGACTTTTTTTCATTTGTGTGAAAACCCTGTAGAAAGCGGACTATGAATAATTTATAAAAGTGTAGTGGCTCTGATTTACTGCTGAACAAAACTCCATTTAATATTTTTCTAACAATAACCTTTTACCGAATTGGTTCATCTTATTCGAGAATTTTTTTTCTGTACAAAGAATCTTTTCAGGAACAGAAATTACAACATCAGAAAATCGCTGCTTGCATGGTCCTTTTGAATTCATAAATTTAATTCATTGAGCACAAAGAAATGCGGAGGTCAGTTTTTATTCTCTTTTTTTTTTTTTTTTTTTAAAAGAAGAAGAAGAAACCAATTCTATATTATGCATAAATAACTGAATTTCATATCCCGGGTATACAAGTTTCCAGTTAATTGAATGAAAAATCCGGAAATTAAAAACAATAAGGCTTCCAGCAAATAATGTAAAACGAAAAGAACTCCCGGAGAGTTGGGATGTTTGGAAGATGAGAATTTTCGCTTTCCCCGACTAAAACTCCTTAATTCTCCATTCGCAGTTGTCTAACATACTTGGGGAGTTAGGAACAAGGTGAGAAATTTCGCAATATTATAAAGGACGGCTAACTCTGTGGGGGAGATTCCTGGAGCATTGGGGTTTTTTCCCTACTGGTTTAGGGTCTACCTAGAGTACAAGCATATAAGTGAACAATTTCTGGAGGAGGGGCTATCGAGGAAGGGGTGTACCACCCTTCATTGGGGTTTGTCCAAAATACGTCATGTTTGGTATCAAATTAAAGGAGGAGGAACGAGTAATCGAGTGGTGTGGTTTATTTTTTGATCATTTTAACGTCATAACTGACTTTTTACGGCCAAAAGAAAGATTTTTTGCACTTCGGTCATATACACTCCAGTTCCTATATTGGGCATACATTTCTTCCGTTCTTTGTTTCACATCCATTAGTACTCTGTTGTAAAGATTTTTCTCATGGAAACTGAATTTCTACGACTTACCAGTTCTTTACAATGATGAATTGAAAATATATGTCCATTTTTGTACCAAAATACGGCCATTTCTTCATCTTAAGAAGGACTGATTCAAGTCTTCTGCAGGTATCTAAAAAACTAGTTATTGCACTCTACAACTCATTACATATCTCATTAGGGATAAAATGCTGATGTGATTGAATCTACATACAAGCTTTAACGTGCATATTTAAAATTTTTACAACATTTCTTATTTACTGGAAGGCAACCAAATTGACAATTTTTGAGTAATTTAAAATTTTTCGCTGGTACTTTGAGATACCAAAATCCATATTTCTCTGTAAGTATGCGAGAATTTCCATAATTTGTTTTTGTAAATATAGCCAGGATATGTGGTGAATCCATAATTTAATTTGAAAATTTCTAGGTACCTAGCAACCCTTACAAAACAAAACAAAAAAAAAACAATACTGTCCGTGTGAGAAATATTCTTTTTACTTCTCCACAACTAAAACAGCCGAGAATTTTGTCGAGTGGAACAGAGAGTTTCGGTAATTCTCAAGCAAATTCCCCGAGTTACAGAATTCCGAGTGGAGAGTTAAGTATCAAAGATATCGAATCTACATTTTGTCCTCTAGTTAGATATGTAATTAGTTTTTGAGTCCGATAAATGGCTTCGGATAACTGCAAAACAAGTGAATCAGTTCCTTTTAAGGTTAAAAAACGGTGGTTTTTTAATACAAAATTGGCATATTTTCAACTCATCATTGCGAAGAATTGGTAGGTCGCGTAAAATCACAACACATGAGAAAAATATTCACACCAGAGAACTTATGGATGTGAAGCAAAGAACGAAAGAAATATATGCAAAATACGGGAGGTGGGGCGCATTTGACCGAAGGGGGGTTTTTGGGCGGTAAAAATTCCTACCCGCCCAATATTCCTCCTCTATCATATTTGAGCAGTAGAGATGCTAAATAAACATAATAATAAAATTTCCGGCTCCTTAGATATAAATGGAAGAATATGGTAAATATTTTGCTATTCATGTAAACTCACTTATCTCAATCTACAAAAGGCATCAACTCAATACTTTCATAAATCAACATAGACCGAATGTACTTAGCTCATCTCTGTGAGACAAGACTTAAGCCAAAGCATAAATTGTACTTTAAAAATTACAATATTATCAGGAATGACAGACTATAATACTGGAGGAGGAACAGCCATAATAATTAAAAATAATATTAAATATTCCCATTGCTATAATTCCTTAAGCTTCAAACACATTGAAGTAACCATAATCACTATCAACTTAACTCAAAACAAGACCTTAGCGCTAGTTTCATTGAACAATAGGAGCGGTAGCTGACCAATAGCAGATGATCTCACTGCTCTCTTTAATAATATTAAAGCCGATGAAATTATCATCGGGGGTGATTTTAATGCTATTCATCGGTCATGGGGTAATATTCAGGCCACGGCAACTGCCACGGGTAGATCTCTATACCATTGGTATTCTCTTAATTCCCCCAACAGAAACTTAATACTGGAACATCCTGACATGCAAACTCATCATAACAACTACATTCACTCACTGATTGATTTTTTTATCCTATCAAAAAACCTAATTGTGAACCATAATAACAAAGGTAAGCTTTCAATTCTCGACTACCCCTCTGACCATTCAGCAGTGGAACTAAATATTTCCCTTACAAGCAATCTAGTTAATGCCGAAATGAAAAAATATTAGACTTTGGTAATACAAACTGGACCGTCTTTAGAGCTCATATAAATCAAAATATAACACAGATAAATCTTCTGGACAACTGTTGCCCCTCACCTATAGAACCAGACAATGTTATTGATAACCTTGACAGGATACTACTTACCGCGGTTGACATAAGCGTACCTAACCCTAAACAATAATACACGCATTCCACTCCCCCCCCCCCCCCTACTGCTTAAAATTATTCGTTCAAAAAATAGACTTAGATGAAGATGGTATCGACAGCAGTATAAACCCCGGTTTCTACTCAAGTCACAAATTAAATGTCTTGAAAAAATAATTGAAGGCTCAATTAAAATTCACTATGTTAACTTTTGGCAAAAAAAAATTGTCCGGCATTAAAATGGACAATAACGCTATTAAAACTGTAAAAAAATGTATGAGTCTGATTAGGAACAATAATATCCCACCACTCAAACGTGCCAGCAACACCGAGTTACTATCTAATGATAAAGATAAAGCATCCACTCTCGAAAGGCACTTTTGCGAAATACACAAAGCAAACCTCCATTTGGGAAATGCCAACTCCAGTACAAAAACTAACAATTCTGTCCAATCAAAATATAAAGATAAAATAACCCCTCTTATACTATTCTCCAATAATTTTATTGCTAACTTTGAAGTTAACAATCCATATCCATTCCAAGATAGACTATCTGAATCTCCCTCTAACCAACAGCCAAACCCACTACCTGCAGGCAGTATAATATTACAATCTAATAATGTTAATCACATCAGCTTTACCACAGCGAACCAAGTCAAAAAACTGATCAAATCACGAAACAACAAAAACATAGCTGGTTACGATAAAATGTCTAACTACATGCTAAAAAAGTCCCCGCCTAGTCTCTTTGTCTTCTTCGCATTACTATTTAACCACCTTTTTAATATAGGTTACTATCCAAAGAAATGGAAACAGGCTATCGTTATACCTATCCTCAAATCCAACAAACCATCCAATCTGATCTCTAGTTACAGACCCATTTCTCTTCTCTCATGTATCATCAAAGTCTATGAAGCATTCCTTCTTGACAAAATTAAATCGCATTGCGATGATAACAATTTAATGAATACCTCAATTTCAATTTGGATTCATGACACAACATTCTACCACACATGCCCTAACCGTCTTAATTGAAAAAGTAGGCCACAGCCTCAACAACAGAAAACCCAGCTTAGCTTGTTCCCTCGACATTGAAGAAGCATTTGACACTGTATGGATCGAGGGATTTATCTACAAAATGAAACACCTTTCCGGTTTTCATGACCATATTTGTAGAATTATCTACAACTATCTAATAAACAGATCCTTCCTAGTTAAAATCCAAGACTCTCTCTCACAGGCATTTGATATAAAGGCGGGAGTACCGCAGGGATCCCTACTTGGCCCAATTTTGTATAATATATTTACCAAAACTAGTCAGAAACGAAAACAAGGTTAACATAATATGTTATGCAGATGATACTCTCCTATTTGCTTCTGGCCCCAAAAAAGCACTCATTAAAAGCTCAAATCAATAACCACCTTAAAACCCTTCTTTAGTACTTTACTACGTGGAAAATCAAAGTAAACTCTACCAAATGCGAAGCGATACTCTTTAAAGGTAGAAAAAAAGAATCCCCCCCCCCCTAATGCTTGGTCTGGCCTCGAAAACTTCAACTTAAAACTCAAGAACCACATTATCCCAATCAAATATCAAATTAAATACCTAGGCATTATCCTCTCTGATAACCTACTCTTCTATAGACATATCGATTACATACTTCAAAAAGCTACAAACTGCTACCAATTCAAATCTCTCTACTAAATTAAAAATCGTCCTTTACAAGCAAATGATCAGACAGATATTAAGTTACGCTTCCCCAATATGGCATAGCATAAGCTCTGCTCAAATGGAGAAACTGAGAATACTAGACTACAAAATCCTTAGAAACTGCATTAACTTTAAACGCAAGCCAGGGTCACACAAATGGATCAGCAACAAAAAAGTCTATAATAAAACTAAAATTGATAGAATAGACCGATTCCTAATAAAAATGTCAACACAATTCATAACTAAACTAGACTACATATATAACACAGTAATTCAAGACGTTAATAGACTTTACGACCCCTTCACTAACACCAAATACCATCCCCCCCCCCCTCATCTCAAATGGCTAATCACGCATGACCTAGTATCCCCAGGAGACCTTCTACTATATTACCATAAACCGCATAGGGATGTCAATAGACTCGTCTATAACACCAACCAATATATCAAACAAAACTAATCCCCCAATTAATTAACTCACATACTACCCCAACTAAATTGTAACTAGATCTAACCAACCCCCGAAAACACCCGACTAAATTCTAACAATACTCAATAACCACTCCAGGATTGCTAACATCACATAACACCAACTCCCATCCCACTAATATAGGACAAACTCACAAAATGTCAGTGTTAAAACTTACACAAAATCATAATAACAATTAAAATTACCTAATATCCCATATATAATTCTTAAAATTAAATTTGATCCTAATTCCCTATCTTCAGCAAACCGCATCACATTCTATCTATTTTTATTCCTTTTTTTATAGAAACTAGGAAAGAAAGCTAAACATTAAAGTAACATACTAAACTCATCTACTCAAAACTACCAGTAATTAATATAGTTTTTTCGTAAATGTAACTCTTACATGTAAAAAACATCTAACTCAATAATGTGTGATTCAACAAGTACGTAAGATAGTTAACAATTCAGGCAATCAAATTCTTGTTTCAAATATTTTTCACATACGTTTATACGATTTGTTTCTATAAACTGAAGCAAGTGTTTTTCAAAGTTCTTTACAGTTTTTATTTACATTTACAATCATAACCTTTTTAAGTACGAATGGAATTTCTTTATATATTTACTAGAAAAGCATAAATATACTAGTGCAGGGACTTATTTATACATTTTTGGTGTTGACATATACAAATTTAGGTTTTCTATGTATACTGTGAAAACGCTCAGATCTAGACATTTTTATTGTACTATAAACTTCTTCATAATATGAAATCCTATATAAAATTGTCTATAATCATTTTTTCTGTACGACATACCGTTCTAGAAATATATGCGAAAAACCACTTCAGAAATCAAGCTTGCATAGATCGGTAACCATACGAAATTTTATACGGGCATTCATCTAAGGTAACATGAGAATTAGTCTTAGACCAATTCTAGCTTCTTTACTTTAGCACCGTCAAAAAGAGAGAAATATCTTCTTGTCGTTTTTTTCCTTCGTTTATACGCCGATTCCTTTCTTGTTGAACTAACTGCATACACGATAAAAAATTCTATTTTATCGTGAATTGAGGATGTGGAAGTGAAAACATTTGAATATTTCTTCCTTATTTTTTAAATTTTTACTACCTACTTTTATACTTCTCTATAGTATGATACGCAAAATTGTGAGACTCATTTATTCAATTCAAGACTCTTTTAGGAAACTAAAAATCTCGTTAGAACTTCGATACGACATGAATGAGAAAGATGTTTCAATATGTCTCTTTACGCATAAGTTATTTTTTATAGCAGTTGAAAGGCAGCATCGAACTAGTTTCACGTGATAATAGATCATTAGAAACTTCCACATGCCGAGTTCATTACATAAATTGAACAGAAAAAGCCAGAAAAAATATCCTTTCGCTCTGTATTTGTCTAAATTTTCAAGAAGAAAGGAGAAGCCAGAAAGCACATCAACTTGCATCAAAGCGATGATGACGGAAATATGAAGATCTATTGTGATTCGAATCAAGTAAAACACCTATGAAATCCGAGTTTAAAAATTGCATTTCAACTACACTCAGTTTCATCAGTTTGCAGATATTTTCGAGAGAAAAAGAAAATACAAAACATTGAAGTTTTGCAACTGCATACGTCTACCTATGTAGCGATCGAATGGACTAAAATGTGTAAATTTATAGTGGCGTCAACGAAAAATATGAGAATTGTTTTTATTGACACATACACAGTTTGTCAATCAATCAGTCCAAAAAGTATGGACCTTAAATAACACGAATACGTGGTTACTACCGTCTGCTACTAAGATCTGCAGATGTCTAAAAAAAACACAGGCTCAAAGCCGATTTAAGAGATATAAATCATTAAAATACAGTTCCTACATAATATGAAAAATGGGACGTTGCCATATTTGTGTCCTGCACGAGTGATGCACTTCTAATATTGTTTTACTATATGTAAAACAAGTTATTGATATGCAGTAAGTAAAATCATTGTAAATTTACCCCGTATGCTGGATAACCTGAATTTTGAATCCATTTCAGATAATTTTAAATAATTTTGCATCTGAACTCCATTTGGTGCAAAATGCAACAAGTTCTATCGTGCTTAGAAAAAATTATGAAATAGTTTCATTCGTAATTTCATATTTGTAGAAGCAAGTGTTCTACAAGTTCAAGATGCAAGTGTGTCAATTGTCAAGTGTTAATATTTTTTTACATGTCGAAAATTTCTTTGGAGCGGAGTTGCAGAAAAGTAAAGGCGCGTTTCTTCTTTGATAGCAGACCAACAATATTTTAATTTTAGATCATATCCAAAATAACTTCATTCCGATGCAGTAAACAGTTTTGGATATTATCTAAAATCAAAAATATTTTATTTTTCAATAACGCATACCTATTCGGCAATTCCATGCAACAGAGGTAGCCTTCTCAAATTGTACCTACTATCACTACAAGAGATTTTGTTAAGTAACAACGGAGAATCAATATTTGCGTTTAAGAGTTGATGCATAAAAGTTACATCGGCAACCATCCAACGTTTCACAAGCGAGTGCATATTTAGAATCTTCAAGCGATACGGTCCACGTGTATACCGTAAAATGGAAACCAGACCTGGCTATAGCGTATTCAAGAAGTGATCTCACAAAGCACGTGTACCAACGCAGTGTAATGGTGGGATTCGAGAACTCTTAAGACCAACATTTTACAAAGCCCACTTTGATACCATGAAGTTTATATGGGAGACAAAATTCAATCTTTGGTCACATCTCACACCCAAGTCACAGACAGAACTAACACGATGACTCGAGGATTCCGAGAGCCCATAATCAAAGTGAAAAGTCATAACCTAATATTTATCGATATTGAGTACCAAATTATTGCTTTTGCACGAATCGTAAAATTTGTGGGGGTCACCATGTAGCTCTTCACATTCGTTAAAAAATTTAATCTGAGGAAAGTTTAATGTCGTCAGCATCAATCAAGACTTTGCAGTGCTTCGCAACAGGGATATTGTCGTCAATAGATAGAATAAAGATCAGCGGACCAAATACTCCCTTGAAGTACGCCGGACGAAGCTTTCAAGACTCTGGAAATGGAATGTCGGAAAAAGAAATGGTATGCTCTGTTATGTAAATATGACTCAGTCCATTTTAGGAATGTTAGGGGAAACCCATGCTTTTCCATTTCAAACAGTATTACGGAGTGTACTGACCTGACGAAAGCTTTACTCAAGTCAGTATAAATACAATCTGTCTGGTAGCCTTTTCCAAACTCATCAGTGGTAACCGAGACGAATTCCAATAAGTTGGTGGTTGTAGACCTGCCCGAAATAAACCCATGTTGGTTTGAAGAGAGAAAATTCTTACAGGAAGTTGATAGTTGACAGTAAATGATAGATTCGAATAATTTAGGCATGCAAGATAATTTTGGAATAGTCCTACAGATAGAAATATTATTTTGAATAATATTTGTGTGCATAGGAGGGATGAAAGAATTTTTCCACAGCTGCGGAAAACAATCAATACGGAGCGATTTTTGAAAAATATTTCTCCGAGGGGCTGCTAGGGAGAGGCAACATGACTCCGAAAAGGTTGGAGCAATCCCATCGGGACCCATTGTGAAGTCATTTGGAAGTCCATTAATACGATCAAGTACATCCTCATGCACAATTTTAATGATAGTGAATGAAACGTTATCGGAGCCGTTCATGTGACTAAAGCTGCTATTACATGGTTAGAAAATTGACGAGGAAAATTCATTTTCAAAAAATGAAACAAACATATTGCAAATCTCAGACGAATCATCACTACCAGAAGCTTTGTACCTCATGGTATTAGGATTATTGTCCGTTTTTTTCTTCATGTCAATAAACTTAAAAAAGGTACGGGGTCACTAAAATCAGATATTTCCACGATTCAGTGTACAAGTTCACAAAATAGGGGTTCCGAGTGCATTTGTGATCGGGGTTATGCAGCGTACACACTAATAATTATCCTATGTCGGAGCCTGGTACAATTATATTTATGAGTAATAATAATTACACCGCTGTAAAGGGACAAATATACTATAAAAATGTGGTTCGTACATTGAGCATGCGAAAGGCAAAAGGAAAAAGGCGAAAAGTGAAAGGCGGAATGGTGAAGGGAAAAAAATTTCTTAAGTTACTCGTAATTTGAAGGACTCGTTTATTGCGCGCTTGAATGTTCCCCTTTGGTATGGAACAGTTGCCACACGAAGGTGGGAGGTTTTCCTCACTATATATATCGAGTTCTTCTACCTTAAGTAAATTGTATTCTCTTCGCCATTTCGAACGTTCCTGGATAGCTGATACGTATTCGTGATACCAGCGTTTGCAGAATCCATGTACCATCTGCTGCAAATGCTACTATCGCCCCAGTCTTGATGTTTTTAGCTCGGTGAGGTAAGCCTCAGATAAGGCGGTCAATGGTTTTCCAACTTAAAAATGGCTAGGAGCCAACGCGTCATACTCTTCTAGATTAGATGATAGTACAGTGTAGGGACATGAGATCAGCACTGGCTCTATTTGTGTCAACACCGTAGTTATCTCTTCTAAAGTAAGCACAGTTTACTCAAGGTCTTTTTTAACAGAGGAGCAGTTCTTGGTGGATTGAGACTCCATGATATTCTCTGTTGCTTATTTAGTGGACTTCTGATACGATAGAAGGCTTCAAACGCCTCTGAAGAAAAGCTGCTAGCCACTTCAAGGTGCATGCAAGGTCCATGCAAATAAAAAGAGCTATGTATCCTATAAAATGTTTAGCATCGCGATCTGTTTTGGTGCATAGCGTCAGTCGTCTAACTTAGTCTACACCGAACTTGGAGAATAGTCTTGAAGCTATTACTCGAGCCTTAGTCTGGGAACTTCAGAAACTAGCAAATCTCTCATGTTATGATCTTTCGGCATGATGATTGGATTTTTCGAGGTGAAGTTCCTTTTAGAATTTTGAATACGACCTCCATCTCTTCAAACTCATTACTCATCTATAAAGAGTGCTAGATTGATAAGATGACTATTTTTGATAAAAGACCTCTTTGAAGTAAGTTCTTCCCTTCTTCCCTTGTAAAGGCAAACTTCTGTATGAACTTTACTCAAAGATTGTTGTTGTTGTTTATTTCTTGTCCGAATAGTTGTTCGAACTTTCTGTTAGATTCTAATTTTTCTTTAAAATTGCTACAAAATCGCATACAGTATAAAAACAAATCGGCCAAGTGCGAGTCGGCCTCGCGCACGAAAGTTTCCGTACCATCGTTCAAAATTTAACACTACGTACTTTTTATTTATTTTTTCAAATGAGAAAGGCGTCATTTGAAAAAATAATAATAATTCTGTCATTTGAAAAAAGTCCCCACTTATGATAATAATAATGAATGAGAATAAAATAAAGAAAAAACGCCGAAAAAATCAGGTTTTTTGTATGTGGGCCCCCTTTAATTTAATTTTTTTTTATTAGTTGTTATATCGCCAATAGAAAAACACAGTCTGTGATAATTTCAACTGTCTACCTATTACGGTTCATGAGATACAACCTGGTGACGGACGGACAGCGAAGTTTAGTAATAGAGTTCCCGTTTGTTCCGTCGCGGAACAATCAAACTAACACTAAACTTACATACTAAAAACTCACGCACTATTTTACAATAACAAATCCCACGATGAGCATCGGCAATAATTCCCGCGATGTCCCACGAAGCACCCAGAAGCAAAAATCTAAAAGAAAGAACAAGTGCGGGTATTTATAAAATCAACAAATAGTAAAATCTCAGATCATTTACAAATTTAAATGATCTGAGACTTTACCAAAAAACAAATACTCACTCATTAAACAAGGTAAACAATCCCGCGCCACAGTCATGTCTCCACCACCTAAAAAGAAATAGAAAACAAAATCATTAATAAAAAAGAATGTAAACACTTACCAGTTTCCATCAGCTGCCACCAACAATTTGACATAATCAAAATGGTGGCCCATAACATAGCAAAGTATTCCGGTTAAAATTATGATGACGTCATTTTTGCGCCAAAATGGATAATTCTTGGACCAAATGCATGAAAATTCACACGGTGACGACATTCGTGGTCCAAATACGTAAAAATTAACGCAAAGACGCGGGCGTCATTGGCAACGCCACCGCCAGACACAATTTCCATTGTGTTTCTGCCTATAAATAGCGAGCGATTGGAAATATAAATTCACTTGCGATTTGACCAAGCGACAAGACAGATCGGTTGGTCTGAAACCGAAATTAAGTCTTGATTAACGAAACCAAGGGAAGTATTTCTGACTCCCATTTATACTAATATTTTTATATAAACATAATAATATTTCAGCACCATATACTGGGAGTTTTCTGAACCCAGCTACAATCCGTCTGAGCACTTCATATTCAAAATTTAATAATTATTTCTTTCTATTACAGATTAAGAAATAATAACCAGTGGAAGTTTACTCACACGACACAAAATTGGATTACTTGAAACGCTTAGAGTTAGTACGTTGTAGTCAATTTTTGTTATCTACTATTAAGAAAAAAAGTGAATTAATCAAATTGAATTTTCTAGGTTAAGGTTTTTGTGATAAAATTAGTGAATTTTTGTCATTTGAAAAAACATCCTGTCTTATCATTTCGAAACCGGCACCTGTCCCCTTTTTTATGCTAAGCCCACATTGGGACTTAACACCGTTGTTACCCTTAGGGTACGGAACCCTAAAAAGTGATTAAGTTTTTCAGAAAATGTGTCATCATCATTATTTTTTGATTTTTCTTTGGTTGAATTATTATTGTCTCATTTGGATTTTATTATTTCGTTTTAATTTCATTTGTATTGAGTAGCAATAAGATCTAGGTTAAGGGAATAGTTGTGAGAAATAAAAGTTGAATTATTGACACCACAAACAACAATTTTTTCAGTCTTATCCTTCCAACCGGCACCTCCCCGAATTTTATGATTAAACCCATATTGGGATTTAACATTGGTCCTTCAAAGCCGGATAAGACTGAAAGAACAAAATGACGGATGTCGATATATTAATTCTCACACAAAAACCTCTACACGATAATATTGATAAAGCCGACATTAACCATGGCAAGGCAAGTACAGAAACAAAGCAAGGAAAAAGGTACTATGCTACTCGCATTCAGTCTCTTGAAAAGCTATGGCAAGCATTTACAGAGACGCATATAGCAATCTGGTCAGCCGAAAATGACGCTGACAGCGAATATTCCGAAGGCAACTTATTCGAAGGGACTGAAGAATTATACATCAATCTCATGTCAAAGTTGTCAGAAGAGCGAGAAGAGTCTTTTCCAGCACTGCCTGCTAATACAGAACAGCCTAGCACACAGACAACACATCCACAAAGGCGAGAAACTGGCCTTCCGCCAATAAAAATTCCAACATTTGATGGAAATTATAAATCATATCATACATCCCATGATTTATTCAATTCATTAATACATCAACATCCAAATTTATCGAAAGTTCAAAAATTAGATTACCTCAAACTCAGCGTTACTGGGGAGGCAGAACGCTTACTACGACAATTTGAGGTAATCGACGCAAATTATACGAAAGCATGGGAATTACTACAAAAGAGAGTCGATAACAAGAGAGTTTTAGTGAATACTCACTTGAAATCATTGCTCAGTCAAGCAGCAATCACAACTGAATCTGCTGACGCCATTAGCTCCCTTTTAGATTTAACAGAAGAGAGCCTACATGAACTAAAATTTTTGGGCTTACCAGTTGAACACTGGGATGCCATCCTATTATATAACCTTGTACAACGTCTCCCATCAGAAACACATCAACTATGGGAACATGAACAAGGAAACAAGAACGAACTCCAGACAGACGCCGATCTGTCAGTATTTCTAGAAACAAGATTTCGTACTCTAGAAGCCCTCCAAGAGTGTCAAAATAGTAAGGCACAAAATAGGAGTCCAAGTTATATCGAAACACGCGTTCGCACTCGAGAGCTCCGCAGCGGCTACAAAACAGATTGGCACATCAGTGCATCCCAAAAAAACCACGCTCACAAAAATGCGTATTCATTCCTAAATAAACCCCACACGTGTACAATGTGCAAACAGAATGATACTCTGTTTAATTGCACTTCATTTAGGAAATTACATCCAAAGGAGAGAATAAATTTCATTCAACGAAATAAGTTATGTAAAAACTGCCTTGCAGCAGGGCATAACCTCAACGGCTGCCCAAAAGCGGCATAATTCTCTCCTACATTTAAATCAGCAATATGAGACTAACACAACGCAGAATCAGAGGCAAGCTGAAGTGAAGCATACCGAGCCTAATGGCAGTAATGAACCAGCCATAAATACATTCTTTTCGACAAACGTCAGTCAAGCATTACTGTCAACTGCATTAGTCAACATCGAAAGTACAAATGGACAAATCTACACATTGAGAGCTCTGATAGATTCAGGATCTCAAGTATCCTTTATTACGGAAGTTGCTAGCAAATGTTTGAAATTACAAGCGAAGACAACCCACTTTGAAGTCACAGGATTAGGAAAAATACAAACGGCCTCGTCAGCAAACACACAATGTTTAAGTTGAAATCATTGCACACAAAATTCGAGATCAGTGTAAACGCACTAATACTCAAAAGAATTACGGATTTCGTTCCTGCCGACACGATCAATAAAACGAACTTGCTCTACCTACAACACCTGCAACTCGCCGATCCAAGGTTCTACACACCAAGCCAAATTGACATACTATTAAGAGCTGATATTTACGCCGAAATCATTGAAAGCGGCGTCATAAAAGACGGCCCCGGAGACCCCACTGCTCAATGTATACACTTAGGGAAAGCTGAAAGGCAAAAGAAAAAGCAGTAAAGTAGAGTCACTTACAGTGCAAATTCATCTAGACTGTCTTCTGGAACAACAATTAAAATGATTTTGGGAAATTGAGGTGGTCCCAACAAATATTGCACACCCCGATAACGAATTATGTGAAATATTATATGCAGAATCCCATAAGCGCATAAGTCAGGGTCAGTACCAAATAAAACTACCCTTTAAACAACCAGATGGACCTGATCTTATACGGCGGAACAAACTGAAACGGAACGAATTAGTCATTATTACCTGCCAGACCACGCTGTTATCAAGGACAGTTCTACTACTAAGCTGAGAGTGGTGTGCAATGCATCTGCCAAATCAGCAAATGAGAGGTCATTGAATGAACAGATGTTAGCAGGGCCAACAATTCAACCGACCTTATGGGCTAGCATTCTGAAATGGCGTTTATACAAAATCGCATTTACAGCTGAAATCGAAAAAATTTATATAATGGTCCAAATGCACCCAGATCACACAGATTTCCAGAGAATCGTATGGAGAGATTCTCAAAGTGAGCCCATCAAGGATTACAAACTAACAACTGTCACATTTGGCACCACGTCAGCTCCATACCTAGCAATCCGCACACTCCATCAACTGTCAAAAGACGAACAGGACAATTATCCACTTGCCGCTCAAAGCCTAAGAACCGATTTTTACGTCGACGATCTTTTAACAGGAGCTCACAACGTCAAAACTGGCTTGACACTACAAAACGAGCTCATTAGTGTTCTCTCTAAAGCAGGATTTAATCTCCGTAAATGGACTGCCAACCATCCAGAATTAATCGAAAACATTCCTCTGGTCGACAGAGAGATTAATTCCATCCTAGATCTGTCAAAAACTGCACGATCAAAACTCTCGGCCTTCAATGGCACCCAGCAAGTGATGAATTCAGTTTCAAGGTAACACCTCCAAAAAAAGAAACGCATTTTACTAAGCGAACAATTCTATCTGAAACTGCATCACTATTCGATCCATTAGGATGGCTCGCACCAACCATTATGATCGCAAAAATATTTATCCTGACATTGTGGCTGTCCAAATGCTCATGGGACCAAAGACTACCAGATACCACCACTGCTAAATGGACGGAAATTAGAGAGAATCTAAACGATATCAATGAACTTAGAATACCAAGATGGATAAAGTACTCACTGACGTCGACTAACCTAGAACTGCATGGATTTTGTGACTCATCTGAAAAGGCCTTTGCAAGTGTCGTGTACTTAAGAATTATTAATGAAAATGGTGCAATATTCGCTCATTTATTTACGTCAAAAACCAGAGTTGCTCCCACAAAAACTATTTCACTCCCAAGACTCGAGTTGTGTGGAGCTGTCCTTCTAGCAAGAGTAATAAAGCAGACCTAAGTTTGACAGACAGTTTCACATTCGCTTGGTCAGACTCAGAAGTAACCTCTTCATGGATCCAAAAGCAGCCTTCTAGCTGGAAAACATTTGTCGCCCACAGAGTAGCTGAAATCCAGGAAGTGATCCATCCACGATCATGGCGGTATGTACCCCAAAATCGAATCCAGCAGATTGCGCTACAAGGGGGATCTATCCAAGGGAACTTATCCAATCCAAGCTTTGGTGGAATGGCCCATCGTGTTTGCAAGAACCGACGGAAAAATGGCCAGAGCAACCCAGTTTTAACAAGTGCTATGGGCTTGGAACTCGTCCAATGAAGGCATTGACTTGTACTAACGAAGAAGTCAGCTGGCTCACAAAATACTCTTCGTTTCCCAAACTAGTGAGAATCATAGCATTTTGCAAAAGATTCTACACAAATTGTAGAACAACATCTGCACAAAGAAAAACGCAGTATCTCACATTTTTTGAGTTACAAGAAGCTAAAAATACGATTCTATCAATTGTACAGCAGCTTGCGTTTCCAAACGATTTCCAATGCCTCAATAACAACAAACCAGTCCCCAAGGCCAGCCGCCTGCTCCCACTTAATCCATTTATATGCAAGAATTAACTCATTCGAGTCGGAGGCAGACTTGATAGGTCTCTTTTAAGCTGTAACCAAAAACACCCCATTATTCTACCAAATAACCATTATGTGACTCATGTCATCATTGATCACACACATCGTTACACTCTACATGGAGGCACTCAACTTATTCTCCATATATTACGGAATAAATACTGGCTGCTAAACGCCAGAAATACCATTCGCCAGAGAATAAGAAAATGCATACCTTGTTTCAAAGCGAAACCAGTACCATCTACCCAAATTATGGGAAATCTTGCGTCAGCTCGAATTACTCCAACGCTAGCCTTCGAACATACTGTAGTCGATTACGCCGGCCCTATTGAGATGAAAACATCAAGATTGAGAAATGCCAAAATCGTAAAAGGCTATATAAGTATCTTTGTGTGTATGACTACGAAGGCCATCCATATTGAGGTCGTGTCCGATTTGACGACAGCGGCATTCATCGCAGCATTAAGCGATTCATAAGTCACCGAGGCTTGTGTTCCCACATATATTCTGATTGCGGCACTAACTTTGTTGGCGCCAGTAAGGAATTATCTAGTCAGTTCAAAAATAATTTAAAGGAGTTTACACATGACAGTTCCAGTATTGCAGAATTTACCATCATTACATGGCATTTTAATCCACCGTCAGCGCCACATTTTGGTGGATTATGGGAGGCTGGAGTCAACGAAATAAAAACACATATGAAACGCACGTTCCAAAATGCCATATTGACATTTGAAGAACTGTCAACTGTAGCCTGTCAAATTGAAGCATGTTTAAACTCCCGACCGCTGTCTCCACTATCTAATGACCCAACCGATTTCAATGTATTAACTCCTGGTCAATCGAAATTTAAAGGCTACACCAGAGCCATCTATGCCCGAGAATATAACCTCTCTTAAGCGCTGGCAATACATTCAGGCTTTGACACAACATTTTTGGAACCAATGGTCAAAGGAATATTTCACCAATTTACAATCCCGCAAAAAATGGCAGACTCCTGAAAGTCACTTACAACTCAACGATTTGGTTTTAATTCAAGACCATCATTGTTTAACCACAAAATGGCCGATGGGTCGAATAATTCAAATTCACCCAGGACATGACAGAAGGGTTAAAGCAGCAACCGTAAAAACGCCGAATAAACAAGTAATTCGACCAATTACTAAATTATATAAGCTTCCCATATAAATCAACCCTTTCAAGAAATCGACACAACAATATTCTACAATTTTCTCATCCAAATATACAATAAATTATATCAAATACAACAATCCGCACGCTGCAGCACCAATTAGGAGTAGTTTACTGCCCACGTGCCCAGACGCACCAGCACAAAAACTTCACGACAAAATATTAATCAATGGATACTAAGATTAACTTGTGCATAACAAACCCAAACATTATAATAATATTGTATCAGAATTCATAGCACAAATTTATCCCCGAAGAGTAAAAGCAAAGAGTAAAATACCCATTTGAACGAAAATAAAATCACTACAACAGCAGAAGCAATAAATACAATCAACTTCACCCTAATCCGAAAAAACATCATTCGACAGAAGTAGACGCCAAGAATCGTACGCCATTAAAGATTTACACTTATTTTTCATTTTTTCTTAGTTTTTTCATTTCTTATTATTTTTTATTAGTTGGTTTTTTGTTTCTTTATTTATTTTCGTTTTGAGTTTTTATCTAAAATGGATTCATTACCATCTCTGGAGGATTGTCTTCTAATCGCCGACCTACCCGATGTAGAAGGAATTCCAATTAAGGAAAAATTAAGGCAAACAAGGATGCCAAGGCCACCGAAAAAATATATACCCCCATTTGAGGCAGTGCCACACAAGGAATTCGAGAGATGGCCAAGGACCCAGGCACTCGTATTCAACTTACCCCCGAAGGCCTCCAACTGGGACAAGAAAAAACAGCATCATCGAATGTCCCATTCAAGCTCCGACTCGTCCAAAACTAGCTAACTATAGAGATGGCACCAGCCAAGCTCCACCAAGTCCTAAACGGACAAAAAGGGACATAATGCCAGCTATAGCTCCAATAATACCAGCAGTAGTTCCAGTAGTGCCAGCTATGGCTCCAGTAATGCTAGCTATAGTTCCATTAGTACCAGCTATGGCTCCAGAACCACAAAACGCAAGGTATCCTCCACAACGACCTCCTGCAAATTTTATTGTTGATCCTCGCCTATGGGAGGAAATCCGTCATCAACCAATACCTTGGTGGAGAGCGCTCTCGGCAAGAAAGTGCTTTCGTATGGACACCGATGAGGGAGATAATTTGCGATTCCAAAAATTAGCTTATGGAAAAATTCGTATTCGTCTTCAAATTAAAAAGCGTAAGTCTACCGTATGCCTACTTGGTTATGATTTATTATCTAAATTCACTAATCAGAAACATTCAAATTAAAGAAAAAAAACAATAACACCATAGTATAACAAAAATTCTTTATTAGACCACGTAAGGTCATATACATTTTGTTTTTTTTTTTAGGCGGGAGGATGTTCCGTCGCGGAACACAAATTAACAAATTAATTAATTAACAGTCACCAATTAAATATCCCAAGATGATAATATTTTTCCACGGTGCCGCAGCAGCTAAAAAATAAACAAAAAGGCATTCATAAAAATAATAAACAAATAAAAGTTTCAGATCATTCACGATCTGAGACTTTAATTAAAACTATAACTTACGCTACATATCACGAATTAAATCATATCGTGGGACGATTTAATTCGTGATTTGTAGCCATCCTAAGGGACCAAAAATCTAAAAAAAGAAACATATTATAAATAAATATATAAATAAATATTCAAAACATGTCAAACTTACCTCCATCTAACAGCTGCTATGAAACTTTTGACATAATCAAAATGGCAGCTCATAGCATAGAGCAAAATATTCCCATTAGACTATGATGACGTCACTGGGTGTCTAAATATATCAAAATCTAACAAACGGCGCGAGCGTCATAGCAACGCCACCGGCAGACACAATTTCAATTGTGTTTCTGCCTATAAATAGCGAGCTACTGCAAGTAGCAAACCACTCGCATTTTGAGCAGTCGCCAAGACAGATCGGCAGTGTTAAACCGAAATTAAGTCTTGTTTAACAAATCTAAAGAGAGATATTTGAGCCCGATATACTAATCATTATTTAATCATAATTATTTTATTTTTTCAGCTTTATTAGCAGGCAGAATATTTGAAGCCTAGCGTTTTTTCATATGAGCAGATCAAGTGAAGCTACTACTACTACCCATTTTTATTAGAATTAAAACTAATCGATAATTCTATTTTTCAGGGTAAAAGGTCCAGCATCTAAGCATTGGATCGATTGAAAACGCCATTCTTTCTTTTGATTTTTTTGAATTATTATTGCATTTATTTTTTGATTTTACTTTGGTTGAATTATTATTGTATCATTTGGATATTATTATTTCGTTTTAATTTCATTTAGATGGAGTAGCTATAATATCTAGGTTAAGAGAATAGTTGTGAGATATAAAAGTTGAATTATTGACACCACAAACAATAGTTTTTTCAGTCTTAACCTACCAACCGGCACCTCCCCGAATTTTTTGATTAAACCCATATTGGGATTTAACATCTGGCGTACCGAAAGCGAGTCACTTGGACCCGTTTTTTTTTATTCTGTCAACTGACGATATTGTCTCTATTGTGAGGTACTGTATGGTCGTGATTTACGTTACGCTTTTCGCTCAGATTAAATCTGTTTACGATTGTGAACAGGTACAGGGTGACCTTAAGAAATTTTACGATTGGTTCAAAAGCAATAATTTCGTACTCAATATCGACAAATGTGATTATGAGTTTTAGGATTCCTCGATTCGCAGTGAGCGTTCTTTCAAATGTGACTACAGATTGAGTTTTGTCTCCCACATAAGCTTCATGGTATCAAAGAGTATTTCTATGCTATGTTGGTCCCAAGAATTTTCGAATCCTTCCAATGGGTTTGTACACTTGCCTTGTGACACAACTCCTTGAATACGCTAGGTAGGTCTGCTTTCCATTTTACGGTACATATATCGACCGTACTATCGAGTGTGTTTAACGGAACTTCCTACGATTTGCTGTCAGGCACCAATTCTGGAATAATTCATCAATTCCTCCACCCTATGAGGATCGCTTGAAGCTTCTAAATATGATCTCGCTAGAGAATCGTCGGATGGTTGCCGATGTAACTTTTGTGCATCAACTCTTAAACGCAAATATTGATTCTTAGTTGTTACTTAACAAAATCTCTTTTAGTGATAGTAGGCACAATTTGAGAAGGCTACCACTGTTGCATGTTAACTCGTCAAGGTCTAACTTTAGCATGTACGAACCTAATAATATGACTGAGAATTTTGTTGTTGACGATTCTAAGCACGTTTACAAAAAAATATCTATATAATATTAAATTTTTTGTTCTATTGAACTTTATAAATTTTCTTTTGTCTATGCTGCATGTCGTTTTATCCAGTGTTCAGGTTATGTTTAGTTTAACATATCTACTAATACCAAAACCGACTAAGTGATGAAAGGCATGTATTGTTGACCGTTTATCTATTAATCGTGCCACTGCAGCGAGATTATGTTTGCCTGGTTCTGATCTGATAGTGTACAAATATGTTTAAACTTTAAGCAAACACCAAAAACATTTAATCCTTTGCGATGTGTTATCTCAAATGAATTTAACAGTAAAATGGTTGCTTCCTTACGCGCCTAAGTTAAACCCTATCGAAAAATCGTTTCCTAAAATGAAGGCACATGTTACATGAGTAGAGAACATAATCTTCTCTCAGTGATCGAAGATAGCCTCCAACAAATTACACCTAGTAACTGTTCCAACAATATGATGGATATGGTTTTGCTTATTCTTAAGGCAGTTGATGGTAAGCTGTTGCTCTGAAAAGTCAGATTTACTGTTCAAGTTCAAAAAAAATATCTTAAGCATAAATTTGTTAAGTGTTTAAATATATTTACTAAAGGCTTAAGTCTCTTTGTTAACAGTTGAAACTCATTCGTTAATAGTATAAATATATTTGTTTAGGGTTTAAAATCATTCGTTCAAAGTTCAAATTTATTTGTTTAAAGTTTAAACTCATTTGTTGATGCTTTCAATAAATCGGAGAATGCTATATGTACATTTTAAACAATTGCGTTTTGTTTGGTTTTTACTTGAGATTTTAACATACAGGGTGACAATTATTTTATGGATACCAAATTGAATTATAAAATAGCTTGCAATTATTTTTACAAAATAAGAATAATAAAAATATTAATATTAATATATTAAAATATTATTAAAATATTAATATTAATAAGAATATGTTGCGGATTGTAATTCTGAATAATATCAATTAAAAAATAAATACGTAAAAATATTACTAAAAAATAATTACAGCACAAAAGGATATAGCAACACTCGTGGCTTGTTTATAAAAAGTTATACCTAATTTGACTTCAGTTTGAATTCAAAAAAGGTAAAGGAAAATTGTTTATTCGAAGATTTTCTGGTTTGCTGTCCTAGTTCACATCACGACCCTTTTTTTGCCTACAGAAAAACAGAAAAAAAACATCACTATATTCCTTAATATAATTAATTTAAAAAAAATAAGAAATTTTCTCCAAAACGAAATTTTATTAAATTTACATTAACGCGAGGCGAGCAGCATGATAATTCATTATGCATGTCACCATGAATTAATTATCTCTGCATAATTATAAGACCAGAAACAACGGACACTTTAAGATTTTCAGATCCGAAAAATTAATTTAGATTGAAAATTTGACAGTTCAATCACCTCACTGCCCATCTAAAAAATTTACACGGACGGGCAGTAATTTTACGGTAGGTTGTTGATGGACAAGGAAGGAAATTCAATTAGTAAAATCTTTTCTTGGTTTATCTTTTTAATGAGCTTAACCCTCACGATACAAAAGAAAATGGTGCTTGGTCCACACGAAAAAAGTTTTAATTATAGATGGGGAAAAAGAATGAAAATTGCTTGCAGCAAAAAACCCTGCGTATAACCTGAATTTACATAATTTTGTTAATAATAAAAGTTTGTTTTAAAAGGTAGACTTGAAGGTAAAAAAAAAAGGAAAAGTGCTGTTGCGCCTTTTATGGAGAGATTTGTTTTCCTTCAGAAAATTTCATGACCGAAAAATCTATTTGTTTTTTGGGTTAATTCGAATTAAGATTATTTCTAAAGAACAGTATTAGCAGTGCGAATTAACCAGACTAGACAGAGGAGGAATTCTGTATGGTGATAAGTGACAATCTCCTTTTAATGATAATTATAACTTTCATTATAATTATCATCATCATCAAAATCATTAATTCAATTTCATTCCAATTTGCCATTTAGTAACTCTTTTGTTTACTAAAACTGATATTGATATCTAGATAGTATCATCTAGTGGATTTTTAGAAAAAAAAGATAATTTAAATTTGTTCACATTGGAGCAGCTTAGACTGAAATACAGGACGGTTTCGTAAGTTATGTTTTATCTGTAGTAAATAAAAGATAATTTAAAGGATGATGCAAATATTGATACCCTCCTCCAATAGCCATGTGTAACACATCGTTGGTAGCTCAATTCGAACTTAATAGAATTCCGTCCGGAGTTATACTGTACTGTACTTATCAGTTTTAGCAGTAGCCAAATAAATAACGATTTTTTGGTTATTTCATAATCCATTGCCATTTTGTGCATCATTAGAAAAGAGTCAGAGTCACATGCTACCCAAAAACTGGTCTTGAGTTCACTCCATCTTCTCCCTCCGCAATCGGCTACAGGCAGAACCTAATATTACAAGGCATTGTATTTTTAGTAACTGTTCTAATCAGACCCGTCATAGAATACCACAAGTTATAAACGTACACACATTTTGTGAATACAAGCTGTACATTCCCGAAGGTGGTATATAGTTTGTCGAGAACACCTTGTGAGTAATAACAGGGCCGAGCTATTTCAATTCTGCAATGTCACTCATAACTTCAATGCAGCCCAGCTCAATGACATTGATGAGGAACACTTTACGAGGAGGTTCTGTGGTGCTGTGATTAATTAAGCGATGCATTTTTGGACCAACGCAATTGCGATCAATTTAATTCCATGCTGGAGCAAACTCTCTCACTAAGCCAAATTTATAAAAAAACCCAAGAACCGTGTTAGGCACATTACTCAAAAAAATGCGAACTGGTGATTCCAACGAGACACTTGCGATATTGTAAAATATGTCAAGGCAAAACCTTGAGCGGTAGATTACTAAAGCACGTGAATACTTTAACAATGACTACGTTGTCATTCATACAGTACTGGACCCTGTAAACAGAAGTTATATTACAGATCAAAACCTGACTTTACCAAAAGCTATAGATGGAGACGATGAAAACACAAGAAAGCAATAGTAATATAACTCCGGGATCAAGTCAAGCGCCATCGGAATTCTTGTTCAAAATGGTAATAACTCTCCAATCATTGATCGCCTATTGCTTTTGGAGCGGGTACCAGAGTCTGGCATCATCCTTTGTTCACTTTGCAAGCTCACGGGATGGTTTCGTTAGGTATATTTTTTCAAACACTAAATTTGCAACATAGTAATACCATCAATCCTTATGTGTAAAAATTTGGTGTAGCACTAGGATTTCTTAGGGTACAATACTGCGAATTTGTATAGTTGTTGCCTGATTTTTAATTATAAGTGTGTTTAAGTAACAACACTGAGTTTAATTTACTACAAACATTTATTGCCAAGTCACAAAAAATAACTGAAAGAATAATAATCGATTGACTATATTTATGTATAAAAATTGCTTACAAACAATAAAACAAAATGATAAATTTTACACAATGCAGAGTTCATTCAACGATTACTTTTGCTGACGCATAATATTTGTTACCTCAGCAATGAATGAACTTCGCATTGAGTGAATGAAATATGATGATGATGATGATTAGAAGTTGATTCCATTGACCCTTTGTATATAATTAAAATATACAAATTGTAAGTATGTTAGTAGAAAATAATTATATGTACTCTGTACATTCTCCCGTCTCAAGGTTAAGTGTTGGTAACTCGATGCTGAAATTCCGCTGCTCCTCCTTGATGGACCTTGGTGCTGGGATCGGCCTTGCCCTTGTTCTTAACGTGACACTCCTCTTTCGTTTGCAGTATATACAAAGGCCGATGGCAATGACACCACATATGATCAGATATGGCATACGTTAGTGACGGAGGTCATGGATGTTTAGTTTTGGCATATTTTCTATGCGTTCTTGCTGAAACCTGATTGCATCGTCTAGTTTTTTATATCATTATTGTTTACTTCTTGAATTAGTTGTGGCATAGTAATTTTTGACGAATTCGACAGCTGATCTTTATTCATGGTTATGAAGCTAGATATAACCGTATTTTCTGGGATAGGTGATATGTGCATTTTCGAACTACGATCGTTTGAGTTTATGTATAGAGTCTTATGATTTTTAATACAATCTCTTCTTGTTTGAATGATTCCATTGCCATATAGTGATAATGGTTGTCTTTTATTATCACAGCTGATTTCGAAAGTCATGTTTCCTCCATGTACTTGGCTGGTGAAATTTTCTCCAATAGTTATTCTCTTCTTTAGTTCGTAGTGTACAGAATGGTGATATATGATTCTTGTTATTGAAGAGCTCCATTTCACTTTGATTTTATTTGAGGCTGAAGATTGATTGGTTTAAGTTGCATACAAGCTGGTCTTCTGTTAACCTCTCGCACCCTTTGAGATCTTCTTCTTCTATTGGGCTAAATCGATCTTGTCGTCGATTTATGGAGAGAAACTTACTGGAAGGATCGATGTAGATATATTGTTCATTGTGAATAGTAGGAATAGTTATTATTTCATACAATCGATAGGATTCTGTGCTCACCAGAGGAATTCGAATGTCGAGTAGTACATTCTTTCCCGTCATTCTTGTCTTCACATGCATTGAGTTGTAAAGTGTTATTAGAAAGGACTTACTCCCAGTCCCTGGTAATTATACATTGGGTGGTAAGTGTTCACGAATTGTTGTCAGCTGCTCGTTAAGTTGTGCAGGTGTTAGGACGAATTTAATTATTTTTCCATGTTTAATGTCTATAATGAGTGATAGAATTTCCCTTTGTAAAAGTTGAAATGTAACTAGGTTCAGAGTTATCAAAATATCTGCGGAATTGACTGCTTGATGAAGAACTGCCTCATATTGTGAATTATTTAATTGATTGGTTATTGTTTCGATTTGAGTATTTATTAGGATGAATTGGTTTTGAAAAACCTCGTGGTTTCTTTTGATAATGTTGACCGTGTTCTCTACTATTGAAGTCTGATTTCGTAATAATTGTCTAGCATAATCTTCCTTTGCCTTAATTTCACTTATTTGCCTTTCATATTGGTGAGCAAAATCTTGGTCCAGAATTCCGCACAATTTATTAGCGACCGTTCCTAGGAATCCAAATGGTGCTCGCTTATTGCGAGATCGTGGATATTCATTTTGTTGGTATAATATGTCGTTCATTTGTTCGATTTCTGACAATTGATATTTCAATGTTTGGGTAGTAGCATAACATAGATCTCTTGACAGCCTAGTTTCTTCATCGCATAACTGATTTACTTTCCGGATTGATTTTCGGATGCCATAGAGTTCTTTCCAATATGTTGTTAGGTGATACTAGACTACCAAGTTCCATTCGCTAAAGTAAAATCGCATCTCGGAAATTTTATCAAAATATAATCCTTCGTGGTTATCAAGATTGGTTAGTCGATACGGTGCGTTGACGGTTTCACCCAGTGCTACCACCAACAAGGTAGTAATGATGAACAGATAACTCCGAAAGTTTAATTTGCGAGCTTTTTATAATGATGATTATGTCCCAGATTCGAGTCGACTCATCTTTAAATGGCTTGCATTATATGTCTTTTCACTCCTTCGTCGTTTGTCACAACTTTGTACAGATGCCTTTCGTTCATCGTTATTTGTTTCCCCTGAGGGAACAGGTGTCGCTTTAGTATCATTGTCAGAGTTTATTTCTTCAGGTGGCATGTCGCCTACATTCTTTTGGTCATTACTTATCGGCAGCATCGAGATTTTGGTAAGTGGTCGTTTAAGGGTTCCAGATTTCGTTTTCATAGTTACGACTCTGACAAGTTCATCACTTCCCGGATGTACTTTGATTATTCTTCCAAGAGCCCAACGAGACGGAGTTAAATTATCTTCTTTTATTAATACAATGTCGCCTTCTGTTGGGTTAGGCTTCTTCTGAGCCCACTTTGGTCTTTGTTGAAGTTTTCCTAGATATTCATTAGACCACTTTTGCCAGAAGTCCTAGTACATCTTTTCCACTCTGTCCCATCTCTTAAGAAGACCAGTATTGGTTTCTAAGTAGTCCTTATCTGGTAACAATATAGGTGCACCAGTTAAAAAGTGACCGGGTGTGAGTACTTCTAGGTTTTCTGGGTCTTGTGTTAATGGACATAATGGACGAGAATTGAGACACCTTTCTATTTGTGTCATTAGTGTGCTCATTTCTTCGTATGTCATTCTCGTTTCACCAACTACTCGACGCATATGATGCTGGATCGATTTGACGCCGGCTTCCCAAAATCCTCCGAAGTGTGGTGATGATGGAAGAATGAAATGCCATTGAATGCCAGTTACTGCTATGGCTTCATTTACTTCTGTTTTATATGCATCTTGTTGATGAAGATTGCTGATTACTTTGCTGGCGCCCACGAAATTAGTGGCATTATCACTGTATATATGTGCCACAGTCCCTCTTCTGCTTACCAATCTTGCTTCTTGCTTTAATTTGAAAAAAGTATTAACATACTCAGAAAACAACCCGCCTTCTCGTGTTTTAGGGTCATATTGTATGAAATTGTGTTTCCAGACCTCATAGATATTTTTTATTTTGAAACCATATTTTGTAGAAAGAAGAACTTCAGGTATTATCTGCTATTCTCTTGCCCATGAAGGTTTTCCATTTGTGTGGATCGGCCCTAGTCCATGATAGAACTATTTTGGAGTCCGTCCAAGCAAAGTAGGGAATATTTGGAATTTCTAGACTGTCTATACTTTCCTTCAATAAATTTGCAAGAAGATGCGCTCCACATAATTCTAATTTTGGTAGTGTTTGTTTCGACTTCAGGGGGGCAACTTTAGTTTTAGCGGTGAGTAACGAAACAGTAATTTTTCCGTTATGAAATGTTCTGAAGTATATTACTGCACTGTAGGCTCTTTCTGAGGCATCTGAAAACCCGTGCAACTCGTATTTGTAATCGTCGTGAGAGTATCCAATCTGTCTTGCTATTTTAATTTTTGTTAGCATTGATAATTCTTGTTTGATCCGATTCCATTTTTGTTTAATTTCCCCAGACAGGGGTTGGTCCCAGTTTAGGCTCTCAGTCCAAATTTCTTGAATTATAGTTTGATAGTAATAATTATTGGGCCCAATAGTCCAATTGGATCGAATATTTTAGAGGCTTCGGACAGCATCTCTTGCTTAGTCAGAGGATCTTCATTGTTTGGAATATTCACTTTTATTTTGAAGTAATCAGTGGATAGATTCCAGTGAACTCCAAGTGATTATGATTTTTCATGATCGAAATTCATTTCTGTAGCTGATTCCCTTACGTCCCATGGTAGTTTCTGTACGAGTTCTTTGCTATTGCAACTCCATTTTCTCAAGTTGAAACCTCCGCTTTTAAGGGCGTTTATTCATTCATGACTTATTTTACTGACTTATTCTAAAGAATCCCCCCCCCCCCCCCAGATACAATATCATCTACGTATGTGCCTCGCATGATGACTTTTTCTGCAAATGGAAAGTCTTTAGCTGTATCTTTGGCCACTTCTTGAAGTGTTCGAATTGCTAAAAATGGTGCACTTGTGGTACCATATGTGACTGTAGTTAATTTGTACTCCCTCATGTGTTCTTTTTCAGAATTTCGCACCAGATTCTCTGATATTTCTGGTCTCTAATATCAATGTTTACTTGGCGGTACATTTTTTCAATGTCGGATGTGAATACTACTTTATGTTTTCGCCATCTGAGGAGAATTGAAATTAAATTCTATTGTCTTTGTGGTCCGACTAAAAGTATTTCATTTAAGCTTTCATGATTATTTCTTTTTGCTGTACCATCAAATACCACTCTTAGTTTTGTCGCTGTACTGTCATGTTTTAGTACAGCGTGATGAGCTAGGTAATATGCTGTGTCCAAAATGTCAGTTGCTAAGGTCATGCGGCAAAGTTTTAAATATTCACTCATAAAGTTCTTATACATGACTTCAAACGTCTTTTCAGTCTTGAATTTCTTTTCCATCTGGAGTAGTCTTGCTATTGCGATTTTTCGAGAACCCCCAAGATTGGCGGTTTCAGGATTCTTTTTAAATGGTAATCTTACTGTATATCTACCGTCAGCATTTCTTCGATGAGTAGTTCTGAAATGAGTTTCGCACATTACATCTTGACCTGTCAAGACTGTATCAGTATTCAAGTCTTCGATTTCCCAAAATTTTCGAATTTCTTCATTTACATCTACTTCAGATATGTAGCATTGGGGTGCTATGGTGGACATACTTTGTTCCGTTTGCCCGACAGTATCCCACCTAATTGCGTTTCTTGAGCTATGGGAGTTTCTGGAGGCACCCGCAATATGCTGTCCATTAGTATTTTAGCAAACACTTCTGCTCCAAGGATTTCATCAATTCTTCTTGGTTCATCTAAATTCGGATCTGCTAATATCAGATTCGTTGTGTGTTTCCAATCTGATCTGTTTGTAATTTTTGCTGTTGTTGTTGTGAGAAATGGTGACGGAAATCATGGCTTTACTGTTAATTCAATGCACGTTTGAATATTGTCAATCTTTGCACCATCTACTGCTGTTACAGTGGCGTTTATTCCTCTTCTTGGCACCTTTAGCTTCTGAGCCGCTTCTTCGGTTATGATGCTGCTTGTAATATTGCAGTGGCTAACAGTACAGTACACTGATTGTTCTGCCCGTAGTTAGAGCGAACACGCAAATAATGAAAAAATGTGATGAAAGTTATAACCCTGGTTCAAAGTCAGTATTTTCGTAGCTTAATTCTTCGGTTCACCAAGTTTACTACACTGTAACTCGCACTCCAACTAGATTTTTTTAAATTCAATAAATGCTATAATTTGTAATTAATATATAATATATATATGCCTGATAATATTATATCAAAACCACAATTATAATTCAAATTTATCTGCAAAGCTAAATTTAATATTGAATAAATGTGAAAGAATACGTGAGATTAAATTAAATTTATGTTTGGAAATTTTTATTGTATCTGACAATGTACACGTCAGCTCAGTATTAGGCACTAGATCAAATTGGTTTTCTAATTCAAGGAGGTTTGGAATTGGACTATTCTTTATTCCAGTGGATATCCAGAATAAAGTGAGGTTATTAATTCTAACTGCAGTCGATACCCACAGAAAGAATCTTTATTCGGTCGAGACCCGTAATAAAGTGGTTTTATTAGTAAATTTCTTATTCGGTCGATACCCGCAATAAGAATCTTTATTCGGGCGAGACCCGTAATAAAGTGGTTTAAATTAGTAAATTTCTTATTCGGTCGATACCCGCAATAAGAATCTATATTCGGTCGAGACCCGTAATAAAGTGGTTTATGTTAGTAATTTTTTTATTCGGTCGATACCCGCAATAACAATCTTTATTCGGTCGAGACCCGTAATAAAGTGGTTTTATTAGTAAATTTCTTATTCGGTCGATACCCGCAATAAGAATCTTTATTCGGTCGAGACCCGTAATAAAGTGGTTTAAATTAGTAAATTTCTTATTCGGTCGATACCCGCAATAAGAATCTATATTCGGTCGAGACCCGTAATAAAGTGGTTTATGTTAGTAAATTTCTTATTCGGTCGATACCCCCAATAAGAATCTTTATTCGGTCGAGACCCGTAATAAAGTGAATTATGTTAGTAAAATTCATATTCGGTCGATACCCGCAATAAGAATCTTTATTCGGTTGAGACCCGTAATAAAGTGATTTATGTAATAAATTTCTTATTCGGTCGATACCCGCAATAAGAATCTTTAATTTAATCGCTACTCCAAATAAAATCGTTAATCTAGTCGATACCCAGAATAAAAATAATTATTTGAACTGTCAATTAAATAAAGTATTTAAACTGTTAGTGAAATTTATAGCACTTGGAAATCACACTGGGAAATGTTAATAAAATTTAGAACACTTGGAAATTACACTAGGAACTAGAATACCAACTTGATCACTGCACTGCCAAACTGCAAAAGAGAACGAGTCAAGTCAGATTCTGATTTATATAGCCGTGGGTTGCTCATGGCACCAAAGAACGGCATTCAAAGGCGCATGGCATATTGGCATAGCAGCTGCACTTCGTTTTCTATTGTTTAAAATGCAAAAAAAAAAAACTTGTTTGTAAATTCTATTCAGTCAGAAATATTCGTTGCCTACTGAATTTTTTCTAAATAGATTTTTAGTTTCAACTTACCAAGTGCAAATGCATTGTACTACCCGTGTACAGTTGTTTCTGGCTTGCTCACTTCACTGCAGCGTTGATAATTTGAGCTTCTGATGATAATTTGCATTAGATCGATAAAAAACATTACCATGCGTGAATGCAATGTACTGCCCGTGGACAGTTATCTGGCTCATGTCTCAGCGAAATTGTTACAATTTAGATCCTATAATATTTGTTTCTTTAGGTCGGTATATAAATGTGTCAACCTGTAATTTCGCTAATATTCAGGATTCTTATGAATCCTGAACATACTGCCCCCCGTTGAAAGGATGGAATTCCTTTCAAGAATTAAACGCCAATTATGATCAATCTATTAAAATTTAAGTAAAAGGAATTTTTAATGCGATGAGCCTAGCTGCCAGATTAATGGTTGATCAGGATGACTTTGTAGCAAGAATGAAATTTTGATATTTTTTTTTTTTTTGTTTAATTATATGTGCATACATAAGTCTCTACACAATTGGTATGATTTTGATTGAATACGGGGGAGTATGAGGTTTTGAATTTTTCCCATAGATATGAAAATTTTGTTATCGAGTTTAATGGTACTCATGATAACTTTGTGGCAAGAACCTTTTAACATTCTTGTGAGGAATTTTTTTGTATATTTGTTTGATTTTTTTGTATGTGCATAATTACGTATATGCAATTGTTATAAATGCACTTCACTTTCGATTCTTGGTACCAATGATGATAAATTTCATTGAACTTTTCTCTCGGGTATGAGAATTTCAATATTGTGGTGGAAAGAAGACAAAATATATATATATTCAAATGGAATAAATACAAAATAGCCTTTGGATTATTTAATACATGTTGAGATAAGTTGTGCTTATAAAAAAAAAAATTGGAACGTTATTTAGGTTAAAGGAAGGATGGTTAATTTTGTAATTGGTCGTTTTAGCAATTCATTCAATAATTCGTCCTAATACCCAACCACGTGCTGGTATGTATCAGATTTCTTAATGACAGCCCAATCTCCTATTCTAGGACTGGAGATTGGATTTTTCCAAGTTGGTCTGTTTGAAATGGATTGTTGAAAAAACATTGCATATTTAGGCGAGGCATATGTTGCCTTTGTTCTGCCCTTGTGGTATGCAAATTTATTTTTTATGTGGACAGAACCAATTGCAGACCTACATGCAATGTTTTCGTGTGCATTATTTATTAATCTTGTCAAGTTACTTTCTTTTGGCAAGATTATTGGGTGCTCTTGTTCGTTGAATCGACTAAAAGTCTTACAAGATTCCCCTAAGCTGGAACTTTTATTATAAAAGGGCAAACGAGCTTGATGTTGGCCGTTGTCGTTTTTATAATGAGTTTTTTTATGATAATCTTCACAATCTCGATCTGCTTTATACATTTGTCTTCCTGGAATGACTTCTTCGGTCTCTCGAAATCGTAGCTGAAGTTCATTCAGGGAAGACTTTTCCTCGTATTGAGCGTTTGCTGTTAAAGTAGACGCTGTGGAGATTGTGGAAGTGCCTTTTAGATTCCCGAAAAGAATCCAACCGAGCGAACTATTTTGCGCGATTGGTGTTCCTGGAGGACCTTTTCGTAATCCTGCTAAGAGGATTTCTCCGTATACATTCGCTCCTAAGAGCAGGTCGATTTTTCCTGGCTTGAAAAACTATGGATCGGCGAGTTGCAGATCACGTACATGACTCCATTCCTTGCTTGGAATGGTGGACGGAGGTAATATATCTGTGATAGTATTGACGATAAGGGCATTAATTGTGGTCGCTTTATTCGATGTTGAATAAGGCTGTATGTTAATTGTTGCTTGGTTTTTAACAAACGCAGCTTCTGACTGTCCTAAGCCAGTGATTTGTGTCGACGTGTTCACAATGTCTAATTGCAGCTTGCGTGCGGCGGCTTGTGTTATGAACGTGACTTGAGAGCCTCAGTCAATCAAGGCTCGTAGAGTAAACATATTACCCTTTTTTGATGGAACTTTCACCAATGCTGTGGCAAGCAAGGCTTGTGTAGTTCATACTGATTGATTCGCGTGAAGCCTGTGAAGATTGGATGTGGAAGGTGAAGGTTGAACTTGTATATCTGGGTTGTCTGATGCTTTGATCAAACCCTGTGGAGTTGCGTTGTTCCTATGGAGTAAGGAATGATGTTTCCTTCCACATCGCTGGCACGTGAATTTGCTTGAGCAAAACTTCGAGTTGTGACTTTTTGAAAGTTGTTTGACGTGCCAATTTTGAATCTTGAATCTACGTCTTTTTAAATAAATTTTGGACATTTAAATATCCGATGTTGCTCTTTGCACATTATACATCTGTCACCAGATGATGAAAAGTGAGTGGAACCTCTTGGAATTTGAGCTGGTTTGTTTACGGAATTTGGTTTTACTTCTGAAATTGCTTCTAGAGTTCGGAATCTCGTCTCTAGAAAAGCTTTTAAAAATTCTAGGGTAGGAAGTTCATTTGTACTATTCACTTCTTGTTCCCATAAGCGATGCGTCTCATCTGGTAAACATTGCACTAGCATGTAAATCAGGATTGTATCCCATCGTTTAGTGGGGACTTCCAATGCTTCGAGTTCATAAATACATTCTGACGATTTGTCTAGCACAGTTTTTATTACCTTGGCTGACTCGTGTGTCGCTTTAGGTAGATTGAATAGAATTTTTAGCTGAGCATTAATTAATACTCGCTTATTGTCATACCTATTGAGCAATATCTTCCATGCGTTGTCGTAACTCGCATTGGTCATTGGAAGCTGACGCAACAAATGTTCTGCTTCTCCAGAAATATTTGATTTTAAATAATGCAATTTTTGTACTGGAGATAACGTAGAATTTGTATGCACCAGGGATTGGAATAGATCACGAAACGACCTCCATGACTCATATGACCCTGAGAATCTTGGGATTGTGATGCTAGGCAATCTCAAAAACGAGGAAGATTCATTCTCCGTGTTTGGCTTTGATTCTGCTTTTGTTTCGAATGCATCCAGTGCATCTCTGAGAATACCTCGAAACGTGTAGTATTTATTTTCCACACTTGAGAACTGATCAGTGGCAAAATAGTCGTATTTTTGCAATTCGCTATCCTCTAAAGCCTGAGTAGCTTGGATAATTGTATAATGCGTGTTCTTATAGTCGGACCAAATTTCGCTTAGGGCGATTAGCCGCTCAGAAATAAGTCCTCTCGTTCGTTTTTCTACATCAGTATTGTTGTAGTTGTTGAACGATTTTTGGAATATTTTTGCAGAGGTGACTTGGTTAGCGAAAAGTTTTTGAAGTGCAGACATTTTTGCAAAAACCGTGAATATATACCACTACACTTTAAATCCGGCTCGCAGGACCATAAAATGTTCTGCCCGTAGTTAGAGTGAACACGCAAATAATGAAAAAATGTGATGAAAGTTATAACCCTGGTTCAAAGTCAGTATTTTCGTAGCTTAATTCTTCGGTTCACCAAGTTTACTACACTGTAACTCGCACTCCAACTAGATTTTTTAAAATTCAATAAATGCTATAATTTGTAATTAATATATAATATATATATGCCTGATAATATTATATCAAAACCACAATTATAATTCAAATTTATCTGCAAAGCTAAATTTAAAATTGAATAAATGTGAAAGAATAAGTAAGATTAAATTAAATTTATGTTTAGAAAATTTTATTGCATCTGACAATGTACTCACCAACTCAGTATTAGGCACTAGATCAAATTGGTTTTCTAATTGAAGGAGGTTTGGAATTGGACTATTCTTTATTCCAGTGGATATCCAGAATAAAGTCAGGTTATTAATTCTAACTGCAGTCGATACCTACAGAAAGAATCTTTATTCGGTCGAGACCCGTAATAAAGTGGTTTTATTAGTAAATTTCTTATTCGGTCGATACCCGCAATAAGAATCTTTATTCGGTCGAGACCCGTAATAAAGTGGTTTAAATTAGTAAATTTCTTATTCGGTCGATACCCGCAATAAGAATCTTTAATCGGTCGAGACCCGTAATAAAGTGGTTTATGTCAGTAAATTTCTTATTCGGTCGATACCCGCAATAAGAATCTTTATTCGGTCGAGACCCGTAATAAAGTGGTTTATGTTAGTAAATTTCTTATTCGGTCGATACTCGCAATAAGAATCTTTATTCGGTCGAGACCCGTAATAAAGTGATTTATGTTAGTAAATTTCTTATTCGGTCGATACCCGCAATAAGAATCTTTAATTTAATCGCTACTCCAAATAAAATCCTTAATCTAGTCGATACCCAGAATAAAAATAATTATTTGAACTGTCAATTAAATAAAGTATTTAAACTGTTAGTGAAATTTATAGCACTTGGAAATCACACTGGGAAATGTTAATAAAATTTAGAGCACTTGGAAATTACACTAGGAATTAGAATACCAACTTGATCACTGCACTGCCAAACTGCAAAAGAGAACGAGTCAAGTCAAATTCTGATTTATATAGCCATGGGTTGCTCATGGCACCAAAGAACGGCATTCAAAGGCGCATGGCATATTGGCATAGCAGCTGCACTTCGTTTTCTATTGTGTAAAATGCAACAAAAGAAAAAAAAAACTTGTTTGTAAATTCTATTCAGTCAGAAATATTCGTTGCCTACTGAATTTTTTCTAAATAGATTTTTAGTTTCAACTTACCAAGTGCAAATGCATTGTACTACCCGTGTACAGTTGTTTCTAGCTGGCTCACTTCACTAATTTGAGCTTCTGATGATAATTTGCATTAGATCGATAAAAAACATTACCATGCGTGAATGCAATGTACTGCCCGTGGACAGTTATCTGGCTCATGTCTCAGCGAAATTGTTACAATTTAGATCCTATAATATTTGTTTCTTTAGGTCGGTATATAAATGTGTCAACCTGTAATTTCGCTAATATTCAGGATTCTTATGAATCCTGAACATACTGCCCCCCGTTGAAAGGATGGAATTCCTTTCAAGAATTAAACGCCAATTATGATCAATCTATTAAAATTTAAGTAAAAGCAATTTTTAATGCGATGAGCCTAGCTGCCAGATTAATGGTTGATCAGGATGACTTTGTAGCAAGAATGAAATTTTGATATTTTTTTTTTGTTTAATTATATGTGCATACATAAGTCTCTACACAATTGGTATGATTTTGATTGAATACGGGGGAGTATGAGGTTTTGAATTTTTCCCATAGATATGAAAATTTTGTTATCGAGTTTAATGGTACTCATGATAACTTTGTGGCAAGAACCTTTTAACATTCTTGTGAGGAATTTTTTTATATATTTGTTTGATTTTTTTGTATGTGCATAATTACGTATATGCAATTGTTATAAATGCACTTCACTTTCGATTCTTGGTACCAATGATGATAAATTTCATTGAACTTTTCTCTCGGGTATGAGAATTTCAATATTGTGGTGGAAAGAAGACAAAATATATATATATTCAAATGGAATAAATACAAAATAGCCTTTGGATTATTTAATACATGTTGAGATAAGTTGTGCTTATAAAAAAAAAATTGGAACGTTATTTAGGTTAAAGGAAGGATGGTTAATTCAGATCCTAAAATATTTGTTTCTTTAGGCCGGTATATACATGTGTCAACCTGTAATTTCGCTAATATTCAGGATTCTTATGAATCCTGAACACTGATTTTTACTTTCTGCAATATGAGTTGACACCTCTGACGTATTTGGTCTAGTCGATTCTCTCTCATTGGTTTCCTGATTGTTTAGCTTCCAATCAGGTTTCTGAGGTGATGAATTTAAATGTAATAGTGTATGATGTTTTCTGTTACATATTCTACAAGTTTTCCAACTTTTACAATTCTGAGCTGCATGGCCCTTAACTAGGCAATTGGAGCAGAGTTTTGCTTTTCTGCTCTCTTCGTTTCTATGTAAAGCATTCAATTTATTAAATTTTTCACAAGTATAGATCTTGTGATTTGCTTTGCAGAAGCCGCATATTGACTTTATTCCCACCATACCGTGGTGTATTTTTACTTCATTCCGTTTGTCTAAAAATTTTACTGGCTGAATGGTCTTTGTCGGTTCCATAGATTCTAGCACTTGAAATCTGTTTTCAATTAAATTTAGGAATTCATTTAGAGCTTGAATCTCTCTGGGATTTTCCAATGATTGTTCATAGATTTTTCGCGATTCTTTGTTTAGTTTTTGTATTAGTAAATGAAAAATGAGGGGATCCCAGTTCGTAATGTCGATGTCTAGATTTTTTAATGCTTCTAGGCATTCCAGTGTTGAGTCGTGGAATTTTTTTAGACCATCCTATGATTCTTTTAAAAGTTCTGGTTGATTACAAAGTCTTCTTAGTTGGGCTGGCACTAAATTTCTCGTATTATTATATCTGCGATCTAGGATTTCCCATGCAGCGTCATAATTTTTATTAGTAATGTTAAAATGTTGAATCAATTTGTTTGGTTCTTCATTCACGTTTGCTTTTAAATAAAATAGTTTCTCGGCATTAGTAATTGTATTATTTTTATGTATCAGTTCGATGAATAAATTTCTGAAGGACGGATACATAAGATAATCGCCGGAAATGACTGGTATATCAATACGTGGAAGTTTTACTGCTGCACTTCTCTCAGTTCTAGGAGTAGGTGCCTGAATTCTTGCTACTGGTGTAGATAGACTCTGCAATTTTTCTTGTAATTGAATTAACTCTTCCTGATAAATGCTTTCAGTTGCTGCAAAGACATCTTGATCAAAGTAGTCATCTTTGAATTTTCCCAATGCCATTATATTGGTATGAGTATGCACAATCAATTCCCAGTAGTCATTCAATAGTTTAATCTTCTGTGTATAATATACTGGAGAGTGCTGTTTTTCTTCATCTGCTTCAATGTTAGCTATATTGCGTTTCAGTGTATCAATTATAGCTGCTTGCTGCTTGACTGTAGTAGTTTTCGATGAAATATTTGTGATCAGAGTTTTGTTCCCTTAGTGATTCAAGTGTATATTGATGTTATCGAACACTTCCCATGGAGTGCTGAGTGACTGTAGCCGTGCCTCGCCCAGCTCTTTAGTCTTCCTAGCCGAAAGATCTCTGCTTATTTGCGCAGCGACCTTCTAGATGATCCTTGCATATTTTGCCTGTCTCCTCAGTATCTGATACATGATGAGTACGACGAATTAGTAGGTTGATGATGCTTTTACCTCAACCTCAACCGATGATGATTTCAAAGTATCAGGAGAAAAATATTATTGCGTATTGTTGAAGACACTATTTAAAAATCTTTGAACCCTTTGTTCCAGAAATTCAATAATAGTCTTTCAACTTTATAATTATAGCCTATGGACCTAAATTCCAGAGGCTGTATTTGCTATAATAATCTGTTGCCTGAAGACCCAAGTTCTATAAGCTTAATGATTATAGCAGCGACGTTTTGCTCGAAGGACCAATAATGTTTAAGTAACAACACTAAGTTAAATTTACTACAAACATTTATTACCACGTTACAAAAAATAACTGAAAGAATAATAATCGATTGACTATTTTTATGTATAAAAATTGCTTACAAACAATAAAATAAAATGATAAATTATACACAATGCAGAGTTCATTCAACAATTAATTTTGCTGACGCATAATATTTGTTACTGCTGCAATGAATGAACTTCGCATTGAGTAAATGCAATATGATGACAATTAGAAGTTGATTGCATATTATAATTAAAATATGCAAATTGTAGGTATGTAAGTAGAAAATAATTATATGTACTCTGTACAAAGTGTTTGCACATTTACTCCTACGTTATTAGCAGTAACATTTGCTAGTTTTATCTACGAATATGAAACTAAATTTCGTCGGAATCTAACCTTCTGCATCTTCGTCGTCGTTTTTTCAAAGCAATTAGTAATGTCAAACGCTATCCGACTTCATATCATCGATCTGCGTCATATTATACATAAGACTCACGTAGAGAATCCCTTATGTGTAATATAGTGTATTTCTGTCAGCAAAAGCTTTTTTTTAACGAATCGCTTGAAAAGCTTTATAATAAAACAAGTAAAAAGGTAGAGTTGGTCTAAGACCAGTTCTTATGATACCCTAGATGAATGCGCGCATAAAATTTCGTATGGTCACCGATCTATGCAAGTTTCATTTTTGAAGTGGTTTTTCGCATTCATTTCTAGAACGGTTCGTCGGAGAGAAAAAATGATTATGACAAATTTTATAGGATTTCATATTCTGAAGAAGTTTGTAGTACAATAAAAATGTCTAGGACTGATCATTTTCACAATATATGCAAAAAAACATAAATTTTTATATGGCTACACCAAGAAGGGGTTGGCCGATTTAGTCCATTTTTGAAGGTTTATTTACTATTACCATGAAAACATAGTGGAGAAAATTTCAACACTCTATGTCAACGCGTTCTCAAGCAGTCTTAAATAAATAGTGAAAAACTAAATTTTTGTATGGCAACCATACGAAGTTGCCCGATTTTTCCCATTTATAAACTCAAATTTGAGTTTTTTTAAAATCGGTGTTCAAAATTTCAGGTCTCTATGTGAACGCGTGCTCGAATTATTGTGCACGCAGAAGGACAGATGGACGCACAGACGGACGCACAGACGGACGGACATGAAAAACTCAAAATAACGTGTGTGTCTAACCCATTTTTCTCTACTAGTATTATTTCTGTGAGTTACAAACGGAATGACAAACTTTGTTAGACCTATGATTTCACCGATGGTATAAAAATATGTTCTGATGCGCAAAAACAGAATTAAATTTAACCTCTGGCCCTAAGTACTGCGGAAATTTAAATCGAGCTGGAGTTTCAGTAAAACTAAACTAAACCTTAATATTCAAGCAAAATCGCTATGGTGGAACACTGGTTTATATGGGAATAAGATAATCGAGAACAACTTTCACCGAAATGAGTTAAATATAGATACTTCACAGGTAGTGAACAAGGTATTGACAACAATATTGGTCTCAGAAACAAATTATTACCAGCGAAAGAACCTCAGATTTAGCGGAGTGAATTGTGTGGATTCACTCAGTGCTATATTCTGCTAATTTGGATACTAAATACAATTCCACTAGCCTTGTTTGTATACTTTCAATACCTGAATTACGAAAGAACAATTTTGCACTTCCTCGAAATTCGGAAACGTAATAGAGGCCCTTCAAAGGTCACGGATGTATTGCGTATCTATTTGAGATCCATTAATCTGCTATATTTACTTTCAAAAGTTTTCGAAAAGCTGTTGTATTGGCAGGTTCAACATTACCTCTGAGAAAACAACTACTTATATGAGCTGTTGCCAATCTGGATTTCGACCAAAAATATTAAGTGTAAATCTCCTCCTCTTAAGATGAAAACAGGTATTCACCGCAAGCACTTGATAAAAGGAGATTTCCTATTTTAATACTCCTAGAGTTCACTAGCCTTTTGATAGCATGTGTCATGAAACCCTACTCCAACCGCTTTTATTTTACGTAAGCACATTTTTCTTTTTATTTGGATTCTTTTTAATCCACCATTCCAGATGGTTCATTGCGGTTCCACCAACGAACAGCAATTAGAAGAAAATGTTCTATTAGTTCTTGGAGAAAAGCGTAAAACTAAACTTAGGATTCTTGCTACTATAATATTTTTTACTCAGGGGCTCTTCGTTTCCCCTAAAGTCGACGACTCCTTTTGCACTAGAAAGCTTAATGTCCCGTTTAATGACTGCATATGATTTGTGTTTGGTCTTCGTAGATTTGAGTATGTCATCAGTGTTAAACCTTAATATCACGTTTCCAGTTTTTTTTTAAATACTGCGTTTGTTTGAGTATACGGGTGACTTTAAAATTAATATCTCGAAGACGAGGCTCCCCTTCTCAATGTTTGGCATATCATAGATAAGATAAGATTTAGGGCTAAAAATTAATATATTTAGAAAAAGTGTTAGTGATCCCCAATAGGAGAAAATACAGTGCTTCCTTATTGCGTTATTTTACGCGTAGGGTGTCTTTGAAAATTCATAATTACAAAAAGAGGCCGAGCATCTTCGCAGTAGATAGAAAGTTTCAAAATAAAAATGCAAACAAGACAGTCCTGCAGGTTCTCAATAGTACATAAAACTTTTAAACAATTTATTAACATATGTTGTTTTCTGTTGCGGTATTTTTTATTTTGTGTTATTAAGTATTTGGATTCATTAGTTATATTGAAATATAGGTACACTCTTCCTGAAGATATGATTTTCTGAAAATGGCATTTTATAAACCCCAATTAACGAGCGAGTGGAGCGTGGATGGGGATAGCATAAAATATAAGTCAATTTTTTTTCATGTCGCATATACAAACAGAGTTTTATCCAGATCGGAGATGGTCGGGTTCAAAATTAGCCCTGTTACATCTGCGGCTCTGTGCTTTCCCGCTTGCCGGGAGAAAAGAGCACAGCGAAGTCTTGGGGTTGGTATTTATTTGTCTAAAATTTAAAACTATTTTCTAATCTTCCGCAGATTTTAAGACCATTTTTACTTTTTAGAGAATTTAAACTATTTGCATTATTTGCTAATTCAATTCAATTTCGATGTTTTGTGCTCGCGACCTTTTCCAAGACTACCCATTTCCTTCTTCTGCAATTCTTTTAATATGAAATCAAATAATTAATACTCGCACCATCATCAAGACTTCCCACGATCGCGTTGACCACGTGCTATGTTTTGATAATAAGCGAGCATGTGTTACACCTTTATTTTCTTAACAAAGCGTAACTTGGGATTGCACCCCTTTTTTTTGGCAGCTTAGTGGAGAGGGCGTTGGTCCAACGTGGAGGTCTGGGTTGGGCGCCACGTGATTTTTCTTCTCTATAGAGCGCAACCGAGCTAAATCACGAAACTCGCGTTGGTAAAATGAAAACACAACACTGACCATACAGCGTTGTAACTATTCTTTTTTTTTTCTCTGTTACAAAAAAAAATTACAAGAACTGTAGTAGCCTAGCAAATACAATGAACTCGAGTCACAGACCCTTTTCAAAAGGCACGCACTAAGAATTACCATTCGATCGGAAATTACTGTAATCCGAGGAATACCGTAACCTTGAGCCAGAGGCCCGTTATTAATACACTAAGTACTACAATTCCGTTGGTCACAATCAATCCAATATACCTAAATTATAAGTTAAACTCACTGAATCCAAGTGACAAAAAAATATATATATATATATACTTTAACACTGAAGAACCTAATTTACATAGGCTAACCTATAAATTCGAGTACCATCTGGAGCCCTGGGGCAAAATCAATATATAATATAATAGAATTGATACGTTTATACGTTTCTTCAAAAATGCGAAAGGAAGAAAAGTATACTTAACTTTTAACCTTGTAACCACTGCTTTCGGGAAATCAACAATATCGCTTCCGCAACAAATGTTTTAATTTTCGTTTTTTTCTTTCACACGTTGACGTTACTCCCCGAGTATCCTCGATTATCTTCTCTTCTTTTCCTTTCCGCCTTCTTTTAATTAACTTTTGCTTTCTGGTTGGAAAAGAATAGTTCGCCAAAAATTTTCTTTTCCTTCTCTGCTTTTTATTTTTTCTATATTTTTTTTTTATTTTTTTCTATTTAATTTTTAAGAATACTTTTTGTTATATGAAATTTCATCCTCTTGTATCATCAGGATAGCGGACATACTCTAGACTCTTTGTAAAATGCTAAGTAAACTTTGAGTAGTTTATCAAAACTAGAATTTATCCACAAGTTTATCTCATCCAAAGCATAATTGAATTTATTTTTTGTTAATGAACTGAATGGACGATGAAATTCAACATCACACTTATGGTTAACTGGTACCTATCTGCTATGAAACTCAACATTTCGTTTTAAATATTTATTTTATGGTAGCGCTTAAGGATGGGGAGGGGAAAGGTTTTTTGCTGTCATTGATTTTCCATTCAACTCTTTACAGGATGTAAATACTTAAAATGCCGTAGTTTGTCTGTATGTGCATGCGTTAATTGCCTTTAAGTTCCTTGTTTTATTCGGAAATTATCATAGTAAATATCGAAATTGCGTGACATTTTTGAAAATACTATCAATGAAAGGTTTTTAGATAAACGAAAATATGCATTTTAATAATGGTATTGGTGGGAGGGGTATATGGGGCTGTTTGGCTTAAATCGTGCAGCATGAGTTCTGAAGTGATAGGTTCCATCCATACCAGATAGCATTATCGTCATTATTGTAGGTTGGTTTAGGAAAACCTGCTGAAAGAGATATTTTAAAATTAAAAATTAAAAAAATTATAAATTTCCCCCTTAGTACGTGAAAAATAATTGTCACAACTACCGCATGTATGCCGTATATCAGAAGTGGCCGCGTCGACCGCGTAACTATTCCTAGTCGCCCGCCTGTCTTATATGTTCACATCTCAACATGAAAAAAAGTGTTTTGTTGATTTTTAAGATTTTATACACTTGATGAAATCTAAATCTAAACCGTAAAATTACAGATGCACGGCCAATTCTTGTGATCATGTACCTCTGCTACTCCATCATTGGTGTCGTGTGCAAGCAAGGGTTATACAAACAGCAATTTAACTTGACTCGATCTCTTTTTCAGTTTGGTATTTTTTTCTTAGTGGTATTTCCTAGTGTTGTGAATTTTTATTAACCGTCTAACACTTTTTTTGGTTGGCAATTTAAATAAATTTTTCTTGTTCTGGGTTGCGACTAGATTAAGAGATTTATTTGAATAGCGACTAAAATAAAGATTCTTATTATCGGTAACGACTGTAATAAGAAATTTACTAATAAAACACTTTATTGTGGGTAACGACTTCAATAAAGATTCTTATTACGGGTAACGACTGTAATACTTTGTAATACTTTGTTGTGGGTAACGACTATAATAAAGATTCTTATTACGGGTAACGACTGTAATAAGAAAACTACTAACATTAAACACTTTATTGTGGGTAACTACTACAATAAAGATTCTTATTATGGGTAACGACTGTAATAAGAAAATTACTAACAAAACACTTTATTGTGGGTAACGACTATAATAAAAATTCTTATTACGGGTAACGACTGTAATAAGAAAATTACTAACAAAACACTTTGTTGTGGGTAACGTCTGCAATAAAGATTATGTGGGTTTCGACTGCAGTAAGAACTACTTACCTCACTTTATTCTGAGTATCGACCAGAATAACGAATATCCCAATATCAACCTCAGTTAAAATTATTCAAATCAAGGCAATCAACTGCCAAACATAGATCAGGCGAGTACAAAGTTTATTGCAACAAAATTATTATATTTATTATATATCTTATATTTTCCATTTATTGAAATTTGATAAAGTGAGCTATTAGTATTTTAAATTTATCGAGTATTAAAGCTCTAGTTTAACAGTGAAGTGTATAATTTGTATACAGACAATTAAAACCACTAACTTTATACCAATGGCATCAATTTTCACCGCATTATCCATTTTTGCATCTACGCTCTGACTACGGACAGTACAAGTCCGTTTGTCGGTTCATCCGCACGATAACTCGAGAACACGTGTACCTAGAGGGCTGAAATTTTGCACATAGCCTTTAAAAGAAAGTAAAATTAAGTTCGAAAATGGGACAAATCGAGTAACTTCTTCGTTGGGTTGCCATACAAAAATTTCGTTTTGCACTTTATATTTGTACACTACCTGGGAGCGCGTCAGCATCGAGGGCTGAAATTATGTACATAGTATTTGCATAAAAATAGTAAATACCTATGCTTTCAAAAATAGACTAATCGGGCAAAACCTTCTTGGTGTTTTTTTCTATTCGACGAACTGTTACAGAAATATAAGCAAAAGACCCCGCTCAAAAATCCAACTTGCTGCACAGATACGAAATGACATACGAGTATTCATCTTAGGGTATAATAAGAATTGGTCTTAGACCAATTCTAGCTTTTTCCCGTGTTTTAAAAATCTAACGGATGAGAAATTCTTTAATGAATTATCACTTGGTAAGAGACTCGATGATTTTTTAGTTTTCCTTAAACTTTCTAAATTGTTTTTTCGAATTTTTCTTATTTTTTTTTAGATGTTTTTCCTGATGCGTCTACTAATATAGAACGAGTATGCTCAGGAATTAACACTAATAAAACCGCTTTGTCAGGTAGCTACCACGAGTGAAATGTAAACGTTTTGTATGACAACACCAAGAAAGGGTAACCCGATTTGCAAACATCACGTACCAAATTTGTTGAATGGAATCCATTGGAATGAGTATACATTGGTTTTAAAAAGGGCAGTGTACATAATTTCAGCTCACTACGTCGACGCGTGAGGCAGGGTCCAAATATATAGTGAAAATCTTAGGCTTTGTATGGCAACAACAAAAGCTGCATTCTTTTTTGTCCACAGAACAGGGCCGAACAAAAGATATACGAACGAAGACCTCATGCGCATTTTCATAGACGATTTATAAATGAAGCGAACAGTACAAATTATTCGCTTCAATCGACAGAACAATTTGTTCTCTCGAGTATACGGGAGTTCTAGAACAAGGTACACAAAAGAACACAGCTAAAATGGTCGGCCGATTTGGTCCATTTATGAACTTGAATTTACAGTTTTCATGAATAGGCCGTGACCTCTACACATCAGACAGTTTCCAAATATATAGTGAATAACCAAAATTTTTTATGGCAACACCAAGAAGGAGTTGCCCGAATTAGTCCATTCTTTAAATTTTATTTACTATTCCTATGACAACATCACCTACCAAATTTCGGCTCTCTACGTGTACTCTTTGTGAGGCAGTGTCCAAATATATACTAAACAAGTAAACAAGCTAGAATTTGTCTAACGTAAGACCAATTCTTATGATGAATTCTTAGAGATGAATGCTCGTTTACAATTCCGTATGGTCATCCATCTGCGCAAGTTTGATTTTTGAAGTGATTTTTGAATATATCTCTCGAATGACTATAACCAATTTTATAGGATTTCATATTCTGAAGGACTTTTCAGTACATTAAAAACATATCGGACTGAACGTTTTCATAGCATACTTAAAAATCACAAATTTTTATATAGCAACACCGAGAAGGGGTTGCCCGAATTTAGTCCATTTTTGAAATTATATTTACTATTTTTATAACGTGTTCTCAGGCAGTGTCCAAATATGTAGTGAAAATGAACTTGTTGTATGGAAACCCTACGAAGGCGTTACCCGATTTGTCCCATTTACGTATTTTATGTTAATTTCTTTGTCTAAATGGGGTTTTAGACAAAGAAAGTAAAATAAAATACGTAAATGTACACGGAGAGAAATTTGCTTTCTAAAATCAAACATTTCAATGATTGATTATAACATTTATATTTTTATTTAAATCAAGCAAATATTATTGAAAATAAGTGCTAATTTGTATGTAATAAATAAATTGAAGTTTGTTTTGAACAAACTGATTATGCTTGTTTCAAAGATTTAATTCTTAGTTTAAGAAAAGGGGTCATCATTTAATGGTTTCTTAAATAAAACAAATTGCTACTTATCATCTAGCATATATTTTCTGCAAGCGTTTCTTGGTTTTCCTACAGCAAAAACAATTGTCCTAATCTCAATTTAATATGCTTAACACTTTGTTGGACATAGTTACTGCAGTAACAGTGTAAGGATTAGCTTTGTTTTTCCACATGTTTTTCATTTGTTTCGAAGGACCTGAAACACGAAATCATTAAAGTAACACATTTGCTACTTAAAATTGTGTATATACAGGGTATTTGATATTAAATATATACAATAATTTGCCAAGGTCTCGTTGCGAGGAAGTTTTGTAATTTTGGGTACGTTTTCACTTAACACCCTTTACCTTTGTTGTTATACACCCAGTGAAGATGATAGTAAACCGTCCAAGCTTACCACGTAATGTCCAAAGTTTCTACACACCTTCTTCTACCGACAATTATAGGAAGTCAAAGTAAAAAAATGGAGAAATTTTCCTAGTTTTTTTAAATTTTAACGATTTTTCCGCCAAAATGATTATTTTGCATATAATAACAACAATTAAGTTGGCTCTTATAATTTTAATTTTCTATGTTTAAAACAATCAAACGTTTTCTAAATTTCAACATAACAGCAGTGTTAAATCTCAACTAAGTAACGGGAACTATAGAAATCATTGCTTGGTTGTTTTAAATCAAACATTTCTTTCTAAATTTCAATCTACTATGTTTAAAACAATTAAACGTTTTCTAAATTTCAACATAACAGCAGTGTTAAATCTCAACTAAGTAACGGGAACTATAGAAATCATTGCTTGGTTGTTTTAAATCAAACATTTCTTTCTAAATTTCAATCTACTATGTTTAAAACAATTAAACGATTTCTAAATTTCAACATAACAGCAATTCTTTTTCACATTTTCAACGCTGTGTCGGTTTTGATCAGAAAATTATCATGTCCGCTCGTGAGTGGTGCTTCATTTGGTTTTGCCGGTGCATTTAATATTGTCTCCCAAGTTTTTAATTAAAATCTTTTTTGAAATGGAAGATATTCAGAGTGTTGTAAATATTCAGAGTGTTGAAAATATTGAAATTGACGGCAACAATCCATTCTATTACGCCTTACATAACGCGTTACAGGGGGCACAACAAGGCCAAGAACAAGGAATTATTAATGAGTTATTTGTGCTTCTTAAAGAATGGGGACTTGAGTGCGCGTACAACAACTTAATAGGTGCGTTAATTGTTAAAATAGAAGTGATGTGTCTGATTTAATCAGTTCTTTTCATATCATATTAATAACTACTTCATTAGTAATTAATTAATGAATATTTTACCTAGCCAAGGGAATAAATATTGGATGCTTGCATTTGCTTACTGAGAGAGACCTTGATAAAATTTTTCAACTAAACGAACTTGGCATTCTTGTGCAATTCAGGGATAAACTCTGTAAATGGAAATCAGAACACGTAATTAACCGGAAAGTGATCAGTGATTTTACAAATAGTAACAATTTTTCTTTCAAGGGATATATTAATACGCTTGACGAATCTGGGAGCTTAGTAGAAGTTTGGTTAAAAAAAATTTATCATTGCGTTTCATCTCCGTCATCATCTTCAACATCATTTTCAACGGAATTACCAATCGAAAGTCCAAGTTCATTGCAATCCTTTGCAAAACGAAAAGAGTTTGTGAGTATATCAGTGCATTTTACATAGGGATTAACATAAAAACTTGTATACTTTAGGATTTAGATTCATATCTCAATGGTCCAGGAAAGTGTATTTGGAACACATATGAGAAAAATAGCAGAACTTTGTTACCAGCTTGTAGAGAAAAACTGGTGAAAGATGTTGTGAAGCACTACGCGGATCAGAACACATTCTTGCACGACGAGGATTTTAATAGACTTGCTGAAAACATAAAAAATAAATTTGAAAAAGAGCAAAAGGTAAAAACGCACGTATTTTTTCTAATCATTTATAAAGTGTTATGTTACAGGAAATTTATTACTGTAAAAGAAATAAGTACCCTTCCGGAAGACTTTATACAGCTTACAAAAACCACATCCATAAATTGCGAAAAGTAGGATTGTTCCCGAGAGAAAAACAGCATAAAAAAAAAAGACTTAATTTGAATGAAATAGTGATCTCAGGTAGTGAAATTTTGTTTTGGCCGTATTCATAAATTCAGAACAGTGCAACATGTAAAATATACAAAGTACTATTAACTTGAAAGAAATTTGGGTTTTAAGGTCATATACTATATAATATAGATATACATAAGTAGAAAAATGCCACTGAAAAGATAAACATAGTTCTGAATTTATGAATTTTCGGCTTAGAAAATATAGCTGATTTTTTAAATTAAACGCCGTTAATATATCACCAATCTGTCCGTTTTATATAAGACGGTCTTAATTTTTTTACATATAACCTTATCTGAGTAATTATTTAAACATTTTTTGACTAAAAGTATATCATAATGAAATTCCGTAATAAAAACTAAAAAAAAAAACATTGGTAAAAAATAGCACTAATTCAAAAATATTGTTATAGTTAACATATTTCTCAAAAGATTTCCTTATGCATATGAGTGGATACCAAAAAATATATTTTCAAAAAATATGCGTTTAATATGTTAACGTCACATTTACATAATACATATTTGCATTTGAAAGTACAGTATGATTTATAAACTTTTCCAAAATCAGCTATCCTAAATTCAGTTGAAAATGTTTTTAACACTTGATATGATTGGGAATTTCTGTAAATTAGATGTGTGTAAAAAAATTTGAAGGGTCAGAGGTGTTTTTTCAAACATTTAATTAAAGTCAAACCTAGTGTTTAAAATGTTTTTTCTTGCAATTTTGCGATTGTAGGTATTGTAAAAGGTCTAGTTTGAATATATTTTTTTTACTTTATCTATAGTTATTTCAATAACAAAACATTTCAGATGTTGAACAGCCAACTGATGCACAAATTTGGCTGAAGCATCACACAGAACCTTGGGAAGTTGTCGAGGTAAAATGGAAAGAAACTGGTTCGCTGAGGGAAAAACATTTTCATCAACCAGATAAGAATATCTCTACAATAATATCCAACTGGCCATTGTACAAATCTGCTAATGGAGCTCGTCTCGTAAGTGGAATATAAAGTTTTCCTATCTTGGCATACTATAAAAATTTTCAAAATACTTTATAGATTGATATTGACTTTTCCTTCCTCTTTCCTGACAAGGGAGATATACTATTTGAAAAATGGGATACATTCACAGAACAGATTATACCTATTTTTGAGCAACATTTGAAAGACAAATCCACTAAAAGTGCCTTAAAGGAATTAAATTCTATCAAAGACAAAGGTAGTTCTTTATCTTCCCTTCGCATACTTGTATAATATTAATTATATCAATTTTACAGAACAACAAAACTTAAAGATCACACGTCTTCTTCATGGGCTTTTGATCCCTAATGGAAAAGCAAAGAACAAGGTTACCAAGAAGATATGGAAATTCAGCATTTTGGACAGCCAAGAAGCCTTCGTTTCAATTGTGGAGACATTTAATAACTTTAAACCCTTGTTAGACAAGAGGAAGAAAACTTATGTGGAGTACGGACTTACGTGTCAACCAATGATTCTTGTTGTAGGTAATGACGATAGTTATAAGGAATATTATACTATATATGATGACATAATTTACAAATTTAACAAATTTACGCACGCTCTTTCTTGTGCTTTTAAAATTCATTACGTGTTTAATCTTACATACCAAGAAGAGTGTAAAACATTTTGGACATTTATTCAATCATATTTTTTTTGAAATTCAAGACCGGCAGTTAATATCTATAGTTTCAAGTTTAATCAGTTTGCTTCAAAAATAACTTCTCTATTGAATATACCCTTTAAAATATATATATATATATATATATCTTTTTTTTTCACATAAAATAAGTTCATTTAAACTAATAGGAAATGTATGGTTGCTACGTTTGTTCTTCTGTTTTCCTTAACATTAATGATTTATTTTTCCATTTGAAAAACATACATATGTTAGGTGCCAATGATCTTTATAACTGTGCTCAAAGCAATTGTCCTCAAACATTTTCAAATTCGAAATCATTTAAGAGGCATTTATCTCGAACGCATTCTCCCAGTGAATTACTAGAGCCTTCTAACAAAACCATTTTTAAGTTTGAGTCAGATGAAATAAGTATAGGCTCCTGCAATGGAAATGAAAGTCATCATAAATTGTCTAATGATCGTCAAGACCAAACCGCACTTTTGGGTCAAACATTGCCTACTCTAAACGAAATAAAAGAAAAACTAAATGATTCAGCGATCCTTTTTGTTACGAAAATTAATAGTTATAGTACTATTACCAATAAGTCTGTCGAAAATATACTTTGTGATTTTGTAAGTAATTTTAGTGACGTATTTACAATTATAAAAAAAACAGTACTGCCTGAGGTCAATAAGTCTAAACAATCAGATGTATTACAGATATTAGACATGTTAGCGAATCCATTTCAACACGTTAATACTGAACATAAATTAATAAAACATCTAACGGAAAAAAAAGTATTAGAAATGCCAACTAAGTTCACTTTTAATACTGAAATAAAAGAGGTAATGAAAAAAGGCATCCCAAGCCTGGAGGAGATAAAAAGTGAAAGTATAATTATGCCTATAGAGCATCAAATCAAAAATTTCTTTGAATTGCCTAATGTTTTTAAGGAAGTTATTACTTTTATGAAGCACTTTGAATCGAGTGACAAATTTCCTATAAGTCATTTTACACAAGGTCAATTATGGAAGGATAAAATAAAAGAATTCCAAGGCAAGGATGCAATTCCAATTTTTCTCTATTATGATGATTTCGAAACAAATAATCCTTTAGGGGCCCACACTGGGACACAATCTATTGCAGCTTTCTATTACAATTTTCCTGTATTACCATTCCATGAATTTTCTAAATTAGAGAATATTTTCCCAGCGATGTTTGTGAAAAGTAAAGATTTAAAGATGTATGAAAAAAGTGTATATAACATAATTGAAATTTTTCAAAAATTGGAAAGTACCGGTCTTATTATAAATACTTCAGAAGGTCCTAAACACTTATTTTTTGTTTTAGGTTTGATAATTGGGGACAACTTAGCATTAAACTCTTTATTGGGTTTCTCCAAATCATTTAGTCATAAATTTTACTGTCGGTTTTGTACAAAAAGCAAAGAGGAGAATAGAAATCCATGCCGGGCCAGACATTCAGAAGACTTGAGAAATGAAAATAATTATAATAGACAGGTAGCTGAAAATAATTACTCTGAAACAGGTGTTCAAGGCAACTCCCTTTTCAATTCAATAAAGTCATTTCATGTTACTACAAACTATTCAATAGACTTAATGCATGACGTGCTCGAAGGAAATTTACATTATGGAATTGTCCACGCCATTAATTGTTTAATTCGAAAAAAATATTTCTCTCTGGAAACATTGAATTACAGAATTCAACAGTTTGATTATGGGGAAATCGCTGTTAGATATAAATGTTCCGCCATTAAAACAAATCATTTAAAATCAAATAAATTAAATCTTTCTGCTAGAGAAGCTTTCAATTTCCTGCACCTTTTTACCCTTTTTATTGGGGACCTTGTTCCCACTTCGGACAAAATTTGGAAATATATAATTCTTTTAGAAGATTTGGTAGGAAAGTTATTTTCCAATTCATACTCAGAGTTGGATATTGCTGAATTAGAAAAGAAAATTGAGATCCATAACCAAACATATATTGCACTTTTTAATGATAATATTAAGCCCAAACATCATTTACTAACGCATTACGGAGAAATTATTAAACAATCCGGTCCCCCAAAACAAATTTGGTGCATGAGGTATGAATCAAAAAATAAAGAGATGAAAGATTATTCTAAAACTACTTGTTCCCGAAAAAATCTGCCCTATTCCTTGTCTAAGAAATGTTGCCTTAAATTTAGTTATATGATTATAAGTACAAAGAGTTTTGCTAGAGATTTAATTATTCACAAAAGCGAAATTTGTGATATAAAAAAAAAAATCATACTTTGATTCTTTGTCTTTCATTATTCCGGATAATGCAGCAACCATTTCATTTTCAAGCTTTATTACATATAGGGGAACAAATTACAAAAAAGACTACTACTTATATGCCAAGGAAAAATTGTTTAAGATCTTAGATATGCTAATATTTCAAAATAAAGTATATATTGTAGTTAAGGAAATAGAAATCATAAACAAAAATGCGCATTACAACTGTTTTATGGTTGGCAATGAGTTAAGTAACACGTTTTGTAAAAATATCGATGAGTTTTCCAAGCCATTTCAATTACATTTAATATCCGATGGAACAAAATGTTTCAAAGTACCAAAATTATAAATGCTTTTTTTAATATTTTAGCAGCATAAGTCCAATAAGTAACGAACTAGAAATAAATATAATAAAATATAATACAATATGTTTAAGCTTTTAAAGCACAATTTAAAGTGTTTATTGTCTTGTTAGTGGATAAGCCTACCAATGTCATTCAAGTGCCTTTAATAAAAAAGTGAATTCAAGATAAATTCTTTTATTTTATTTGACAGGAGGAAATATAATTCTTACATTGTTACACGAATATATTTTTTATTTGTAAAATACTTACACCAAATTACAGTTAAATAGTCTGGGGTGCCTGCTACTCGAAGCAGCATACTGGAGGGGTAACTAATTTATGTATAGGTATATATATTCATATACATATATATATAGAATGATGCAATCTTTTGTTAATGTGAACATAAGTTTCTTAAAAACAGTAAATGAACGTTTAATGTAATCTTTATCGTTTAATTCATTTAAACAATCATTTCTAAAAATCAGTGGTAATTTTCTTGTCTTCAGAACTAGTCTTTTCTTGAAATGAACATAAGTTTCTTAACAACAGTAAATGAACGTTTAATGTCATCTTTATCGTTTTATTCATTTAAACAATCATTTCTGGAAATCAGTGGTAATTTTCTTGTCTTCATAGGTACTGGAAAATAGTTTACTGATTTTAAGAAAAAAATGAAAGATTTGTTTAATTTCAACAAACCTTTTTCGGTAATGATGATAAAAGATCTTCTTATATCTAGTATTAATTTATTAGATTTGAGTAAATTTGTAATTTCTGCAATAAAGAAAATGTTTACTGCCAATAGAAAAATCATTGTTTGACGCCAAATCAATCCTAATTTTGCTTGATTCAACACTGTTTTTGCGAAATTTCAACAAAAATTTCTCTCCGTGTAAAATTTCAACTCTCTAAGTATACGCGCTCTCGAGTTATCGTGAGGACGGTCAGACAGACGGAGGACAGACGGATGGACAAACGGACGGACAGACGGACATGCAAAAGTCAAAATAACTTTTAATTGTATGTGCGTGTGTCCAATCAAAACCCTCGAGAATACTTCACAATGCCATGAAACAGACTCCCTCCCTACCACATGCGAGGCCCAACGTAGTCCTTATATTCTAAAATATTTGCAGTGTTCTTATGTAAAACTGACAACAGTTTGATTTGAAAAGCTCCTCCGCCCTAAACTACTATTCATACAGAAAAATGGCGTTCTGTTAATCTTAATCTTGCTTTCTTATCTTCCGAACCGTAATAAAGTTTTCATACCTTTTCTAACAAAATTATTTAAAAAAATTTATCTTAACCAAACAAAAATTCTCAGATGAGTAATCAGTAATGTCGCTGTGCCGTCATGGCATGCCGTGGGCTGATGATATCGAATGTATTCGGACTACGGCTGCACATACACACATGCAATTATCACTGAGCAGAAAGGTATTGAGCGTAAAATGGTAAGGTTACTTTGTAATCAAAACTATTTTATTATTTTGTTAAGTAAGGTACATAGGAAGTGTAGCCTTTGGGAAGGTAAGCAACCTAGCTGTAAATTACTAGAAGACCATTTTCCTGTATGGATAGTAGTTTAGGCTCTATGGCATATATAAAGCCAATGTTTAGCACTTTTCCATAAGTATCAATATAGAACATTTTAGAAAACGGACTAACCACGCACACATTTCTGTTTCATGGCTTGGGAAGTATTCTCGAGGGTTTTGGTCCAATCCATTTTGCTCTACTGTCATTATTTCTAGGTATTACAAAGGGAATGAAAAACTTAGATTTCGGCTAAGGTATAAAAACGAAATATTTGTATTGCAATAATAGGAAGTAGTTTCCCGATTTAGTCTAAAGGGGGACTTTTCCACAAATGGAACTCTCAAGAATAATTTTATTCACAATTCATCGTTTCAATAAATGGACTTGAGGTATTACTTTTCAAACCTTTTATTAACAACCAAAATCTCCGTCTTCAATATCTTCTTAAGAGTACAATCTTTAGCTTTTTTAAATTCCTGTTACTTTTTATTAACAATTCTCGTATAAAATTTACATAAAATTCCGGTCACTTATTCAAAATTACAGCAACTGTCATAATGAAACTTTTTCACAGAAAAAAAATCTAGCCGACTTTAAAAATACAATTTTGAATACGTATGTAGTTTAATCGAAACAAATTTTTAATGAATAATTTAGTTGTTGAGTAGTGCCAGACGATCCGGAGCAGTGAATAACATAATTAAGACGAATGCTATATGTAAGTCGCCTCAAGTCCATTTTTCAAATTATATTTGCGATTTATATGAAAACGCCGTGTATAATATTTCAGCTTCCCACGCCCATGCTTCTCAAGCAGTTTTTTAGATCTCGACAGCAGCACCATCTATTGTGTCAAAAACAATTTTTTTTTTCAAGGTGGATTCAACCAAATACATTCACATAATTTCGGTTGGGCGGTTTCGGAGATTAGCGTGCATGAACATAGTGAAACGTAATTTTGATATATTAAGATTAGCTTGTGAGAAGAAAATCACCTTTTCTCTTAATAAAATGTCTTGATGTGGAATTTGTATTAGTATTATCTATGGTTGTTTTAAATTACACTTATTTTTAGCTTTAAATTACTATTTTTCATCATTTAACATATACGTTGTTGGAAGACCGCCGCCTATAATTTAAGAAAACACGTCGCCCGTAGTGATGAACAGTTTGGCCACCCCTGCCACATATCTATGTAGGTAGAGGAAAGTAGATTAATATTAAATACCATTTTGTTTTTTACAAATATTTAATTCAATCTTTGAAAAAAATGTTGCTTTATAATAAACTTAATGCACTTAGTTAATCGAAATATAATACAAATATATCTTTGAGTTTTATACAAAGGAAAAGATTAACAAAATCAAATACTCCCATTGTCGAGCTTAAAAAAAAGTAGATGAATATATAATGCCATATACTCTAACTTAGAATTGTGAAATTGAGGAAAATTCACTCAGGGATGCCAATTTATTTCCAGAATTTGGAAATGTGTGCACTAAATTTTCGTATCCTGCAAATAAAATATGGCATCATAGTTCGCACATGCTGCATTGTACCCATCTCTCTGCTTTTCTGTTTTGGCTAAAAGCCATGCCATATTTATGCTCCCTTACTATTCCATATTACAATATATTGACATTCTACTTTCAAAACAACATAAATTATATTTATCATTATATTTTATATAATTCTGCAGTACACAATCTTCACTCAAGATGTAAAAAGGAATTTCCCTACCCTAACTTCTACAAAAAAATACCGTAGTAAAATTCCCGGAAATGTTGTGTTTCTAGCTAATCTGAAAAAAGTTCCAAAATTACTAACCCGGCGCCAGTGACTCTGGGTCATATTGACCCGGGGCAGTTTAATATTTTGATGTTTTTTGTTAACGCTGGCCATATAATTGGAAAGTTAGTGCAGCTGGAGACACATCACCCCTCTCCTCGTACCGCCAAAGAAATTTTCTTTGTACTTGAAAAATTGTATCTACAATGTTATTGTACCAAGGCTGTACTTCCGTTCAAATGTGTTCAAGGCCTTCGAATGAGTTGTATTCGGTAGGTATTGTCGGCCGCTAAGAAAACTATTGCATTCATAAACTTGAATGGCTTCTAATGATTTAGGATCAATATCACAAAAGTTTTAATCCGATCGCAGTACGATGATAAAAGCCGTTTCACACCTCTACGATAGCGATAACGAAGCGACAGCGATATATCGCTCCACATTTTTAAAGATCAACATTGGTATTTCGTGACTTTCCCATGATTTTTTTTTTGTTCTAAGAAATTTGCAATTTTGCTTTCTCCTTTCTTATGAAAATCCATATTCACTGGACCAAGCCATAAACAGCAAACGAACCGAGGCAAGTTAATTTCAAAAGTGGAAAAGAATTAATTGTTACGAGCACGCCCACTCCTTTAAAATTGGTCTCTCTCTCATTTATTTAGCTCGACGAAGTGCTTGTTGTAATTAGATTTGAAACTTTCGCCTGAATTAATTTGAATTCACCGGGACATTTTGTAGTATGCATTTGTCAAGGAGTTGAGACGGAACCCCTTTTGCATTTGTCGTGGCGTTTTCATTGCATTTTGCATTACTTTCATTCTGTTCTGATAATAATAGGTATATAGTACCTAGCTATTTGGGTTGGATAGCTATAATGAGTTAGAGGTAGTGTATATAATCCGTAAAGTTTACCTACTTAGTTTCACAAATGCTCGTCATGAATCCTTAGCACTATGACTTCAGCAAAGAGTGTGAAATGGTTAATGACAAAAGCTTAGGGCTTTCTGGCTTGCTGCTGTACTTCAACTTGCCAACGAGTACTTCTAATTAAAAGTAGCAGGTACTGGCGTAGGAAACTTTTAGGGTTTCTCTATGGATAATGATTTGCATTGCAGGAGTAGGCATAGAATATTAAAGGACGAGTGGTCATTTCAAAGTTTTCAATTAGTTCGCTTTGAAATTTTCGTTGTACTACAGGATTTCATAGAAACGTTTTGATCTGAGTGAAAGTGATTTGAAAATGTTCCGACTATATGAACAGAACGAGAAAGTATGATGCAGAAAATGTTTTTTCGTCAGAGGAGCTAAAATAGCGACAGTCGAAGAGAATTAGCTGAGATTACCGAGTTGACAAAAAGAAGACCGCGTACCAAATTACAACCATAGCATATCAATGGCTTGCTCCTTACTTCTTCTGAAGAGCAATTTAAATAATTCTAATATCATTATCATGCAGAATTGACGGGATTCTTGTAGACTACGTCTGAGTAGTATGCCTACTAATTGAGGGATAGTAACACCTTTCCTGTAAAGAAGTGATAGGAAAAAATCATATTCAAATTGACAAAGATAGATGATGTATAGATCTGTAGCACCCCGTCCAGTTATTAACAGTAATTGCCATAATTTTGGGACATGCACTCCTATTCGTAGGACCGCCAAAGGAATTGAAATCACCTCCGTACATCGTCCTTGTAGAGTACCAGTAGGCATTTAGTGAACAGAGGTCAGTGTGCAAAATTTCAGCACTCTAACTACACGCGAGTTATGATTTCGCGTAAGTTATCGAGGAAAAAATATAAAAGGAAAAAAACGCAAAATAAAAAACAACACCGTTTTAGAAATATGTATACACTAATGTATTTGCTTGCAGGCTAATTAAGCAAAAAACTCGATAATTTAATTATTACCCTTGTGTATAAACTATCTAGCAATTGCGAAAATGCTTACTGGTTATAATATAAGATTGCTCCACCTGTACCATTTTAAGCAGTTTTGCTCACGCTTAGTCGCTAAAAGCTTTGTAACTAAAGTATTGACAAGGGATTCAAGGGAGAAGCTGTAAGGGCATAGACAAAATAATAACATACAAAGACTAGAATATAAAATCGCTAGAATATAAAATTGACGATGTTTCGACTTGACGCCGTAACAAGCAAACATTGCCTCACTCCAATATAAAATGAACGATGCCTCGACCTGATGTACGAGAGGCTGCAATTTTTTCTTAGAAATTTACTAGAAATTAGTTCATTAGAATTGTTATGCATTTTGGAGGCGGACAAAGGGTCATTCTATAGCAAGTCGACTAAAAATCACAGCGAGTGTGACATGACCATCACCAATTTTGTTGAAATTTTACATACATGGAGGGTTTGTGAAAACAAAACTACGAATTAACAATTTTCCTTATACAATGCGTATTTTGCGAGTTATTGCAATTTCAAAATTACGCAAAAATGGTGTCCTGGTATATTTTTAAGATGCTATTTTTCTTATTCCTATCTTTCAAATGAGCTATATTTCACTGCCCTAGCATGAACAGAAAAGATATATGAACGCAATTGAACGGTGTGAAATGTCTAATTTATGCAGTAAAACGGACATCGAGGTTAGTTGCTTACAATGGACGCATGATTAATTGAAAGTGACAGTGACGTTTGACCCAAAATTTATAAACAAATATGGATAAACTCAAAAAACTCTTTTCATTCCATTTCCTCTCTGCTTATTACACACTTAACGCAGCACAGTTTCACTGGACGGAACAAAATAAACAATCCCAAAGCAAATTTGAGGTTCAGTTGCGTTAATTTCAGATTTTATTAAGCTTGCTGCGTACGACTGCGTTTTCATCCGTTCACTGTGCGCAGCTCCATTTGAAAAGCATACAAAGAAAATCGGTTTGACATTTCTCGCTGTTCAGTCGCGTTCCGTTGCGTCCATTGTAATTCCGCCTTTAGGCAAACTTCATTTCGCAATCACGAGATAGTTCTGTACACAAGGCTCTTACGAATTGTACGACTTAAGGCCATTCGGAATAACCGAGATTTGATACTCAACTCAATTATTATTTCTCAGTCTAACTTAGATTCATTTATAAAGCTTTTCTTACTTTTTATTTCAACTATCGCTTTATGGGAAAGTGTCCTTTGAGAAAATTTTATTTTCCGGATTCTCATAAGCGATAAGTGTAATGTGATTCCTCGTCCCATGTTTTTGCAGGTGACTGAAACTCTGGAATTTTGTTATTTCTGTTGCTTTCGTTTTCGCGAAATTTAGCTGATGTAACTCGCGTTCTCTTATTATCATGAGGATGGGCAGACGGGCAGTCGGATGGAAGCTCAGAAGGACGGACATGCAAAAATCAAAATAACTTTAAATATCATGCGCGGATATCTAATCCATTTTGCTCTACCATCCTTGCTATACTAGAGCAATGGATCACAGAAGAAGAAGAGTATCCACCAAATATAAAAGGGACTCTCCCAGTTTCTTTGAGATTTGGACTATCCGACCGAATAACATTTTCACTTGTACCTGCTTCGCAAGGGCAGTTAATTGAAAGAATGGAAAATTCTTTTTACTTTTAATATGTAGATAAAAAAAGCAGAAAAATCAAGGCCAGTTGTTCAATAAGCTACGAGACGGTATGTCATCTATGATACCAACATAAAAAAAAAACGAAAATTACTCTGCGAGAACAAAATAATTCAAACGTCAAGTCAAACATGACAGTCCTGACCTGAGGGCTATTACTGATTCCCTATTATTGTCTGTGTCAATTAGTGCCCCCACAAAATCTTGTGCAATCATTGGAGTGACCATCTCATATGAGCACCCGCTTGAGAACTTTTAACTGACATTCAGGTTCGTTTTTGTAAATAGCAGTGGATTAGCTAATAGCTAATCTATTTGCAGCCACATTGCCACCGTAGAGTCAGTCGCCCAGTCAACACGTGGAAGAGAACAATACTATCAGAGTGAAGGCAAATACGCAACAAGCAATCCGAGTACCGAAGTCCGAAAATATAATTCGATGAAGGGATCATTTTGAGCCCACATGGATAACAGGGATTATAGGAACTAGGAAACTAGTACTAGATGAAATGGCGACACAAAGGCACACAATGCAAATATCTAGCAAACTATTTGGAGCAAAATAAATATTTATATCGTAAATTAAAGATAACGAAGAAGTCTAGTAAGTACAGTCGGCAAAATTTAAAAAAAGTTTTTTGATTACTTGGCTCTAATAGTACTTACTTGCTTTTTCTTCCGATATTTCACCGAGGATAAATTGCACTATTTCGTTCAAAGTTGTTGGAATACAAAGTAAAATGTTATATTTAACAATATTGTGAAAAAAAAACTTTAGAAGAGTTAATTCTGGTTAACATTTTTTTTTAATTGAACTTCAAATATCCATTTTTCGCCTAAAATTGTCGAATGGTGGGTTTTTGTATGTTCAATCCACACATAAAATCCTTCGATGCAAACTCCTCCCCAAATTGTGTTCCTAAAAGGCAAAACAAAGAGAACACAAAGTATCTATTACAAAAATAAAAAAAAACTCAAAAAATTAATACGTATCTAAAAGAAACCCAAATTCCCAAGCTGCAGTTTGCACTTTTATACTACACTGGGTCTAAATAAACAATCAAAATCATTATTAATAAATAAATAAAATACATAATAACAAAAAACTTATCATTTCGCGAACACCGTACATGTCCCTCCAATGGTTTACGTTTATTATGTCATTCAAATCACATTACATCACGTCAGAAGGTTTTCGCCGCATCCAGAGTTTAGTGAGTGAAATGCAACTTTTAGTTCGATAATACTCACAATATGACGTCACATCGTGACGCCGCCATCAACGTTCAATCGAATACAACTTTGAGAACGTTGCCGGGGCAACCCATCATGAAGCCGAAACGTAGCGGTTAACGGCGGCTATGAAAGGGCGACGAGCCACAGCAGAATCACCATTCCCAATTCAGAATTTAATCTGAACACATCAGAATTTAATCTGTTTTTTTCCTAATTATCCAAAACGCGATTTAGCTTCCATCCAAGTAGGAATTTACTGCTACTACAGAAATTTACTTCTGCTATTTTCCATATCCCACCTAAGTAGGAATTTACTCCTACTGCAGAAATTTACTTCTGCTATTTTCCATATCCCACCTAAGCAGGAATTTACTCCTACTGCAGAAATGTAATTCTGCTATTTTCCATCTCCCACCTAAGTAGGAATTTACTGCTACTGCAGAAATTTACTTCTGCTTTAATTCCATCCCACACCTAAGTAGGAATTTACTCCCACTGCAGAAATTTTCTTCCGCTTTAATTCCATCCCACACCTAAGTAGGAATTTACTCCCACTGCAGAAATTTTCTTCCGCTTTAATTCCGTCCCACACCTAAGTAGAAACTTACTCCTACTGCAGAAATTTACTTCTGCTTCACTTTCACCTTACATCTAAGCAGGAATTTACTTCTGTTTCATATTATCCGTTATTTAAGCAGGAACTTACTCCTGCTGCAGAAACTTCGCCAAATTATTTAGTTTTATTACTGATACTGTGCTTATACGTACAGTACAAAACTTCTATTTTTTTAATTAATTCATGAATTTAATTATGGACTTTCTCTTCTCTTATTTCAGAAGTGAAAGGAGCAAATCTCTGTGCCAGCAGTTTTTTTATTGAATTATTGAATTGTTGAATTGCTTTAGCTTACGATAGTCTTGATTAGTATAAGTATTGCATTTTTGTATGATATAGTTTTAAGCACCATACATATATTGAGAAAAAAATTGAAATTTCGTATTTGAATTGACAAAGTTGAGTTATTCTTCACAACCGGCAACCCCATTCGCTGAGCTCAGATCTCCCACTGTATTTTACGTTAGATGTCTCTAGTGAGATCTGCTGTTTAGGTCTAGGCCAATTTTATATGAATTTTCTCACTTTCAGGACACAAACCTACGCAAAGTAAATTTTATTGCCTATACAGGCTCGCTGGTATCTAAATTGAAACTTTTGCTGAGTACTGACTCCTCTCAAACCACCTGCACAAAAATGGTATATTATGCGGCATACATATATATACATATTTTTGAATCACCTCGCAGATAAAGCTGTGCATCAGGAATGTAATTTCAATTCGGAAATGTAAATTAGATTTAAATTTACAGCAATTATATTGGTGCAATTTTACAATTTTCTGTTTTCTTACTTTGCACCACAGCACATCAATCCTTCTAACGTTGAAATTTCTGCAGCTTAAGCAATTCCGCCTTGAAGTATCTATTTAAATCCTCTCAGTTCAATTTAAATATCCATTTCTACTTCATTACATTATCAGAAAATAATACAAAATACCAGAGCCGAGCCACTGTGTATGGTTTATCGACGTCGGTAGGGATGTGTATTGCTTTATCGTTCTCGGACATATTTAGAATGTTGCTAAAAACATTCATTGCCCAATAACTGAACTGAATAATAATGAGCTTTGATCAATGTACGTTGTTCAGGAGAGAATGGATATTCTTGGAAAGGACATTGCACATGACAGTGTTTGTGCAAAATATATTGTTACGCTGCTTTATACCTATCCTGTATTTTTGCGATGACCAAGCACATATCGGTTCAGGGTGCCAAGACTGATGGGAGAGAAAATTGCAACATATGCCTTGATAAATATACTAAAGGACAGACAACAGGAAGAACATGAGCAAATCTTTAAGGGACTCACCTCTATATAAGTACATATAGTATGACATTGTCAATGGCGATGGTGAATTCAGTTCGCTTTTGGATGCTGAACACACAATCATGACAAAATACATCTAACTTCGACTTAGAGAAATGTACGTGAAACTCACATGCTGCTCATTATCCCAAGGCACAGAGAACAAGAGCAGTAATAAATCAAAGATATTCGAGAATAAATCGTTCAAGACAACCAAACCTAGTTTAGTGGAAAAAATCTTAAAATTTATTGATTTATTTCTATGATTTACAGGCCACCTCCCAACCCCTGAATAAAGGGTTGATCGGATGCAGCTTGCGGTACGATTGTATGAACCATAAGCTGTCGTAGTATATAAGAATTTCCAATGAACTGCATAGCAGATAAGTTATTGATCTTTTTCGATGGGATAGTGAAAAATATGTGTTAGGAAATAATCATTAAATTTGCAATAAAAGAAAAACACACGGATAATTACCATTTTGGCACCATGATTAATATTAAAAAAAAAATTTTGTCGAACTGTCTTGTAATTGTTGTGGTGATAGTGTAGATCCAGAAGCTGAATCTATCAATAAAGTGATGAACGACACCATTTTGAACGGCATTATTCTACATGGCATTGCTGAGATTCTGGAGACTTCCGGGTGAAATAAGGTACTAGGGTAACAAAACGTTAACAGAAAAGAAAAATTAACCTGGGATGTTTTTAGGATGGCCTCTTCATATTTGCCAGGAGATCCTTGTGATAATTCCAAGAAGTCCATGACGAGAAAATCTAACTTTCTGACCATCTCATATTAGTTGACTTAAGATAGAATAGGCATATTCGATTATTCATCTAACTATAGTGCAATAGAGGTACTTGGTGTCATAAGAAAAAATCTTTTTACATTGCCCAAAATATCATTAGCGCTATTCACAATAGAGACTATGTAAACTTTCGAAAAAGAACCGGAATTAAAAAGTTGCATGCAACTTGCGCTGCCATACTTCCTGCACGTGTAATCCCTACTGCCATGCAAGTAGCTCAGCTTTCAGCGAACTTAGAAGTGATAGTAATTTGACAATATGCAGTTTTCAAGGTGGCGGAAAATAATATTTGAGAGTGGAGCTTTTTAAATTAATAAATTTTTACCGGCGAAATGATATTTTCTTAGTTTTTTCGTCTAGGAATTCTAATATTTCTGTTATCCACAGATCTTAGGGCTTTACGATAAAATAATATGGTTACCCCTTAGCAATATGAGATTGTTGTAGATTCATCTATAGAGACCAGAGTGCCTCTCTATTTCATAATTCAGTTTGGTTAGTAAATGTGGGATAGTGAGTCTTGGTTATGGAGAGTTTTAAGGATCCGGTTATAATTGCATGGACCTCCCTCTCCTGTTTTAATTAAAAGGATGGTCTGGAGAAGACCTCAATCTTTCTGGTTGATTCTTTCTTTTTAAATACACGTACACTGTTAGATAGTAGTCTATCTTTCCAATCACTAGATCATTTTTAATGATTCGGGATTTCTCCTATAGACCATTCTGACCACTGTCTTATAACAATGGACTGGTAAATTAAAGTCGGAATGAGTTTAATTCCTTATAAGGTAAGTGCCACACCAGACTGCTGATGTGCTGATGTGGTGATGATGAAGTTTTAAAATTATCAGCAGCTGATATATTGCGAGTACATCACATCAGTAGTATCTACTTAAACTGATCTGATTTTCATTGCAAAATTGCCAGTACTTAAAACGGAATTCAGATAGGAGGAAGAGCTGATATTATTATTAAAGAGTAGAAGAAAAAAGCAAAATAAACGCAAATATTGCGTTTACGGTGGGTTATATATTAATGTAGTCGGAATTTTTTTATGGCATCTGCATCTGAAGGAAACTAACTATGATTCATGATCAATCATAAAATTGAGCCATCATTCATGATAAACGATAAAACCCAACTATCATTCATGATTGGATCCAGGAAGCCCAACGCCTCCTGCTAGGTGAGCTATATTCCGTGTATGGAGGAAAAAAACTATGCTAATATAAATTGCAAATTTGGACTTCAAAAATTGATAAAAGAAGCGCTTCGTATTGGCAGAAACCCTAACACTCTTCAGTACGGGGTAAAATTTAAGAAAAAATTCCACAAGAAAACACAATCTTTTCCAATTTCCAGTGTAATTTCTCTCCAAGCTTTTTAAATTTATCCTTTTTGCAGTAGTCTGCACACGTTGATTCACACAGGCACATTCGGTTCTCAACACTTTGCACTAATTTTGAAATAAAATTTCGTTCACTCATTTTTAACATTTTAAACTACTTAAGTAGTTTGAAAATAAAATATCGACTGATGTCAGTGAAAATCAGTATCACTTGCTGATTATCAGGAGATCAGTATTACATCAGTACAGTACACCTTTTTCAAATTAAGCTTCCTGATTAAGATATTAGTGCTGCTGATAATCAGCACTCTAGCTTATCAGTACATCCGCATATCAATCGTCTGGTGTGGCACTTGCCTAAGTGTGCTCATAAGGGACTAAAATATCACTTGAACATAAGAAAATATATTTTTTTTATTTAATTCGATTTTCGGATGTAACATTTCATCTGACTGGTTGAATTTTACACGTTTTAAAGGGTGCTCAAAGTCTGATATGTAGAAACACAATATTTCTTGTGCCGCATGAAATAGCAAATCGCTCAGTCAATTGTTATAAGTCAGTGACTCTGACAAGATTACTCTTCGTGCCATGTTTTCCAGCCATTGTGCTGTGTTATGGGCGCATTCGGACCTAGCCTTAAGATCTTCTGCGACTCGACTAACATCGGTCCTCGGAAGACGGCAGGGCTGGAAAGAAGTAGATGAATAAAACTGTAGTGTGATATAAAGGGTGTAATAAGTTTTCCTTTCTGGCGTGCAACAATTAGAAATTTGAGCAGATATTAGGGTAATCGACTAATTACCACGTTTTTACGAACAGAGAAATCGCACCTGAAGTTCTGAGAAAGTTACCCGCCCCGAGTTACGGTACTTTTTCCTTGATGGCGTAGGAAGCAGTTAGCTGCAAGCTAAAGTACCTTTCTTCCTTTCGGATACGAGATAATTAAAAAGACAAAGGACGACCCCCATGAGTGGCTATACTTTTAAAGAATTGCATATATAGCATTCTCGGATTTATTTAAACCATTAACAAATGAGTTTAAAATTTAAGCAAATAAATTTAAACCTTGAACAAATGATTTTAAACCCTTAAAATATAACTTTAAACCTTGAACAAATGATTTTAAACCCTTAACAAATATATTTAAACCCTTAACGAATGAGTTTGAACTGTTAACAAAAAGAATTAAACCTTTAGCAAATATATTTAAACAAATTAAATTTAACAAATTTATATTTAAAATATATCATTTCAACTGCATTTCATACAATTTCTTTTCTCAAATTTTGGGTGCATATATAATCTGCAATACTCTTAAAGGGGTACCCGCACCCGAGTTCTAATGCTAGCTGCTATTGCTGCGATACGTAACCCAGGAATTGCAATTTCTACTTGCAATTATGATAGGCTTTTTCTAATTCTGCGCGAACCTGTTGAACAATTGCAAACAAATCCATCGCTTAGTGAAGCATCCTTAATTATGGATAATGTGTGAATACACACAACACAACCAGTTCGTGATATGTTATCTCAGTTTTGCCTTTTTACTCGCCTATGCTAAGCCCTATCGAAAAATCTATCGAAAAATCTGCAATACTTCTGACTTTTCATTGCAACGGTTGACCATCTACTGCCTTAGGAGTAAGTAAACCAAATCCATTATATAGTTGGAACAGTCATTTACTGTGATTTGTTGCAGGCTATCTTCGGTTACTGAGAGAATATTATGTTCTCTACTCATGACACCTAAAACTGAAAGAAAACGATTTTTCGATAGGGTTTAACATAGGCGAGTAAAGTAAAGAGGCAAAAATTTTAGTGTTACATTCGTGGTTTTAATCTTCATCTTAGAAGATCTCAAGCCCGCTCAAGAAGGGGCAGCCGCACTCGAGCAGCAGAACGTGGCAGAAACGACGTCCTTATTGCTGTGGTAAGTAACCGAGGAATTAACCGATAGGCTTTCCTCCTTACTCGCCTATGCTAGCCCCTATCGAAAAATCCTTTTCTAAAATGAAGGCACATGCAGCTTCAGTTTTAGGTGACATGAGTACAGAAAATAATCTTTATTCAGTGATCGAAGATAGCCTGCAACATATCACACCTAATGACTGTTCCAACGATATAATGGATTTGGTTTACTTACTCCTAAGGCAGTAGATGGTCAACTGTTGCACTGAAAAGTCAGAAGTATTGCAGATTATATATGCACCCAAAATTTGAGAAAAGAAATTGTATGAAATGCTTACTTAAGTGGAAATAGAATATTTTAAATATAAATTTGATAAAAGTTTAAATATATTTGCTAAAAGTTTAAGTTGAAACTCATTCGTTAAGGAGTTAAATATATTTGTTAAGGGTTTAGAATCATTTGCTCAAGGTTTAATTTTATTTGTTAGGGGTTTAAAATCATTTGTTTAAGGTTTAAATTTATTTGTTAAGGGATTAAAATCATTTGTTCAAGGTTTATTAAAGTTTCTTACAGTTTGAACACATTTATTAACGCTATAAATAAATTTGATAATGCTTTAGTACACGTTGATTCGTAAATAATTGGTCCAACATGTGCCAATCCATTCCTTAATGTGTGAAATTAGCGATCACGGTGGCGAATTTTTTGTAAAATCTATCCTTCACTCCTTTTTTAATGGCTGAAATATTTTCACGTGTTCAGGGAAGTGAGCTCATATAAAATGTAATAACTTCTGTTCGTTACAAAGTAGGACGAGAAGAAGTTTTGGTAAAATGAATGCATTATGAGCTTTTAAGCAATATCTTACACGTTATAATATGTATACAATTTTTAAAAACGTTGGTTAACACTATAGCATACGCGAGGGCCATATGATATATGCCGTTGGATATCATCTTGAACTCCTAGATAAGCTTAATTTAATGACCGGTCTACGCAATAAGTAACTTGCTATCGCTTGGTGTGTTTGTATGGCAGTATAAAGTCCAAGTTTAGAGGACTGGGGTGTGTGGTTGTGGAAATTTTCAAAAGGTTATAGATATTGTTAATATTTTTCTAAATGCTTTTATTTTTTAGATTAATATTAGTTAAGTTATATAGAATAATAAAAACAACGAGAACCGAGCTGCTTGCAGTGCCATGGCAATATTTTCTGCGCTGTTGGTAATTAAACGCAAAGATCCATGAGAAAATACTTCTTATTCCATTACAAATGAACAAAAACTAGCTACCTTTACTAATTGCTCGAAGCTATGAATACACCAAATTGTACTACTATAGAGATGCAAAACGCTGGTATTTACAGGAGCTGACAATAAGATAACTACAGGGTTGCTTATGGCTTACGACTGCGGACCTCATGCAGTATAAATAATTCTTTTGGCACCAGAGTAAGAAGATTCCTTTTCTCATAGATCTCCGAATTATTATTACTATAACCCAAAGCGCCTGTTCTTCAAGTATTTATATGCTCCGACTCTAAAAAAAAATACCGAAAATACTGAAATAATAATGTCTATGGAACAGTTTGTTTCTATTTTATATGGGCTGATTGAATTTCAAAGAGATTTATATTGATATTTTGCTCTAGTTAGTATATAAGAAAATTTTGAATAGTTTTGTTATTTTAAATAACAGCAATATAGTTCTCTCTTTTATTATTACTAACTGCCTTTTAATTCTCACTGAGGAAAACCACTTCAAATATGGAGAATGCATATCTCCCATGAACCAATTCGGGGCGCGTGTGCTATAGTGTTAAAAATGTACCTTTTTATCCTTCGCCTTAACATTGTCCTTAATAAAGATATGGTTTAAAAAAACAAAAAAACCTATGTAACTTTAAGATGTGTTTCCAATAAAAAAGAACCATGTCACTATTTTTAGTCCGTCAAAAGCTATAAGCATTTTTGTTGACTCACTACCATACTCAATTGGAAAAACTTCCTGCCATTATTATTGTACAATTTGCAGCATAAAACAATTAGAACTAAGCTGATAAAGCTTTCTTCGCGAATTCCACTTGTCTTCACTGTCCACACAAATGAAATCGGATATGCAGCTTGTGTGCGAATCTCGTTGATAAGGTACTCTCAGTTGGCAAAGACTGCAATTTTCGTGGAAAAATACGACGGTGGAACTCGCGAGTGCAGCTATGATATTTCAATTTAATATTAAGGTACCTAGTGGTATTGTTCTGTTTTATCTGAGTAGGTAACTTTTTACTATAAATTACGGTATGATAGCAGAATAAATTATTAGTCGAGCAGAGGTGTTCTTTTAATGATCTACGGCTATTACGAAGATCTTTTGTACCCCACCAGTGGTAAGCCAGTTTAGAACAGCAAATTCAAAGGAAGTAATTCTCATTTCTACATTTGACGCGACATCCAATTCTGGAGTTCTGGTATAACGAGTCAGTAGGTCCCACAACAAGGTCCAGGTAAAGGAGCCTGTGACCAGTACATCATCTAGATTAACAAAAGAGTTTTTCTACATTTTTTGTGACCACCCCGTCATACAGTGAATCACTTAACAACATTGGAATCGCAGCATGGAAGAATTGACGAAATTTCAAAAAGAGAATGGAAACGAGATACAGCAGGTTGTCAGCAATTTCAAGAAAGATCCAGCCGACCGAAAGACGCTTCGATATTTAAAGGACAGGTTGCATCAAGTGGAAACTCTCGGATGAGTTCGAATCCAGAGATAATACAATTCGCAGCGAATATGTTGACCAATTATCACATCCATACTTCGCCAAGGAGTACTATGACTCAATTCAGAAGGTCTAGGAGCGATACCAAGAAGAGATGTCAGAAATGATTCGATCCCTGACTGCAGAAACTGGCCCATCGGGAATCCAAGATCCCAAAACAATTACACATGGACACCAATGTCAATCCAGCCTCTAAAGAGCCACCGGCCCCTAAGACAATGCGTAAGCAAGCCCCCTTGTAAGGAGGTTCAATGGGTACTCAATTCAAACCCTTGGCAACTATGCAAACTCCAAGTTCAAGGATATTAGGTACCATCAGAAAGTTTGATGCTCTATTACCCGCCTTACGAAGAATAATACAAACCATACCATTAGACGAAAAGGGAAATCCGATCGATACTATCTCGTAAAAGTAAAGATGATCGAGAGATATTTGAACGACATACATAGTTTACACCAGGAAATCTGGAATCATCTGAATGAACCCAAAGTAGATGGCTATAACAGCGAGAACCATTACATATTAGAAGATGAAATACAAGCTAAGATTATTGAGTTGTATGACAAGTCAAATCAGTCACGTAAGCCGTCATCATTTGAAGCAAATAGCTGTGAAGTTACCAGAGGTAGGTTTGCCTAAGTCCGATGGCGACTACCTCAAATAGCGTCAATTTAGCGACTTATTTATGGAACTGATCCACAATCAAAGTATTGCCGACTGCCACAAAATGTGGTATTTAAAAAGTAGCTTGGTGGGTGATGCAGAAAGGCTTGTAAGCCATTTTACCGTATTAGACGCGAACTATGAAGCGTCATTGGGAGTCATAACTAAACGTTACGAAAATAAAAGGGTATTCGTCACAACCCTACTAAACAAACTTCTCTCTCAACCTTCAATGAATGTGCAGAACGTATCAACGATTAGAGCCTTGGAAAATACAACGAAGGAATGCTTGGTTGGCCTCAAAAATCTCGAAATAGAGACGACACATTGGGACCAGGTCGTACTGCGAATACTTATTAAAAAGTTAGATCGAACCACCCAAACCCTATGGGAACTATAAATTACGGCACCTAGATCACTACCATCGATGAAGGAGTTCTTAAAATTCCTGCAAACGTGCTTCCAGTCGCTTGAAGCACTGGGTAGTAAGATAAAGCCCTCAGAAGACCATTATAAGAAACCATTCTATAAGGCGGCTACATCAATTGTTACATCAGGTCCATCGTGCAATTTATGTAGTTTAGATTTAGATTAGATTTGTAAAGGGGTGTATATGCGTTAGCCTCGCAATCACTGCGACCTGAAAGATCTATTGTGAGTCCCCGTTGAATTTGCTCCATTTATAGGTTTAGACTGTTAATAAAGTCTAGAACCATTCTGGGCTTGAGGCTCCATACGTAGCTAGGTGGAGGAAAAGCATGTTCAAGGTGGAATAATCTCCGCCTGGCCAATGCTTCGCAGTTGCAGAGGTTTCGTGAGCATAATGACAGAAGCGTCAGGATGAATTCTCAGCCAAACCCAGCTTGTTTAGGTGATACCTCAAGGGGCAATGGCCTGAGAAGAGCTCAGTGATCATTTTGAGCTCTGTTCTTCTAAGGAGTAGGCGTTTTTTTGTTTTTCCGCCAGAGGTGTCGATAAACTTTTTGGCCTGACGAAGTCCTTGTAGCCTTTCCCAATACAGGGATTTTTGTTTATTCTCCCAGTTATTTAGGGTAGCTTGAGGTAACACTTTGAAGTGCCACAAAATGGCTCTGGTCCGACAAACTGAGTTTCCGCTCCTCTTTTGCCTAGGCCATCCGCAATTTCATTGCCTTTGTGGCCCTCATGTCCAGGTACTAATATGACGATAGCTTTGTTTCTCCTTGATACATTTTTGAGGGTTTGTAGACATTCCCACACTATCCCTGACTTGACAGTGTAGGACTTTAAGGCTTTGAGGGCAGCTTGACTGTCCGAGAGGATATTAATGGTTGAGCCATTTATGGCTCTTTTAATGCAGGTATTGGCACATTCTTCTATGACTAATACCTCGGCTTGGAATACGGTAGGGGTAGAGCCTAGAGCCTTTGATATATGGTATCTGGGGCCGTATACACCCAATCCGACCCCACGGTTTGTTTTTGAGCCGTTTGTACACCACACCATCGATCCTTGTTGGAAGGACGGTTTAGTGGAGCGCCATTGTTGTCGGTCTCCAAGAACCACTTGGAATTGTCTTACAAGATCCACTCTGGGTGTGATTATATCAGATATTGTCGTCATTTGCTCGAAGCATATCTGTTTTAAGATACTTAAATGACCAACCAGATCGCCTGGCTTTAACTGTTTCTCCATTTGTACTCTAATAGCACTGGAGATCGCTTCCTTTTTCACCTGCAAATGCAGGGGTGCAAGGTTTAATAAGGCATCCATGGCTGCTGTAGGACAGGTTCTCATGGCACCAGTTATTCCTAGACAGGCAAGCCGCTGGGTTTTTTGAAGCAGAGCCTCAGCCGTCTTTTGATTAGTTTTTGGCCACCATGCGAGGACCGCATAGGTGACCATGGGTCTAACAACCGTGGTGTACGTCCAGTACATCATTTTTGGCTTCAGACCCCATGTACTGCCAATGAAGCGACGACACGTGTAGAGAGATCGCATCGCTCTATCCGTCACTCTGGACAGATGCGAATTCCAGGTAAGTTTCTTATCTAGGGTTATCCCCAGATATTTGACTTCGTCTGAAAATATCAATTCCGTATTATCAAGAAGAGGAGCCGTTAGTGAAAGCTTCGATCTACTCAACAAACTTCTCTCTCAACCTTCAATGAATGTGCAGAACGTATCAACAATTAGAGCCTTGCAAGATACAACGAAGGAATGCTTGATTGGCCTCAAAAATCTCGAAATAGGGACGACACATTGGGACCCGGTCGAACTGCGAATACTTATTAACCCTAGAGTCTACACCATACCCGCACCTTCTTTTTGATACACCAAAGGTACAAATGTACCTCCTTGTTATTGAGAATAAAAGGCGTGTGGAGTGAGATTTAATATAGAAAATAAGATGGAGAAAAAGGTATATAAAACGAAAAGAAGAGTGTTTAGGTTTATTTAACTATTTTTATTTTAAAATAAAGGAACTGCTTCATTACTTGTGGATTTGTGGACCAGATTTCCATAAGTGGCTCCACTAAGCAGCCACTTAGTTCATGCAGAAATTTTCGACGAACGTCACTTTTATTATAAACAATTCCTTTCGAGTCCATTACCTCCTTTTGTATAATGTGAGCGACCAAAGCTGAGAGGTCTAAAATATTATAAAAAAAGCCAAAGGCCAACGTTTGGTTTTACGTTTGCAGCTATAATTCATTAGCATCCTGTCCATAACATCAACGCCCCCCTTGTGCTTATTATAATCTAGTATAGCCTGAGGCTTGTTTTTTTCCCTGCAATAATATCTGGCGTATAATGCTCGCTCGACATCAAAATAACCGCCTTCATTTTTTTTGGTACGTAGGATATTAACCCGATTTCATCATTATGCCAAGCAAACACAGAACTTTCTACAGGTCTGCTTTTATGAGGAAGCATTTCAGTGGGAATATATGGGTTATTTTTCCGAATCGTACCAAGGAATGACAACTCATTTCGACAGAGAGTTTCACATCCATTTAGCGTTGTAAAAAAAATATCTGCGACCACTGTACGCCCAGTTCTTTTATATTGTTTTGTTATTTCGGCAAGCACCCGTTCTCCTTGCCCTATTTCCCTTGCAGCTCCAGTTTTTCCTGTGTACAAGATACCTCTTAACGGAAAATTTTCGCATCCGCCACCCACCAAATTTAATTCCGTACTTGGCCGGCTTACTGGGGATATATTGAGTAAATTTGGTTCGACCGTGATATGGGTAGAGCTGCTCATCCACAGTTATGGTGTCGTGAGACTTGTACACATTGGAAAGTCGAGCGTTCAACATCTCCCAAATGTCTCGAATTGCTGCAGCTTTATCGCCTTTCTCTCTTTCAACTCGGGAGTTTCGATTATCAAACCGCACAAAACGATTAATTGTCCAAAACCGTTGCAACGACATAGTAGCTCGGAAAATTGGAAGCGAGCGCGTCCCCCATAATTCTCTGGTATGCACAGAGCCACATCCGGATACTCCTGCTGCCAATTGTAGCCCCAGCCAAGCATTGAATTCCATCGCTGTTATCATTCATAATTCTTCTTTTTATCTGGATGTTGACTGTTGTACTTTTCGAAACTTTCTTTCATCTTCCGATTTGATTCCCTTATTATGATGTCACACATTTCATCCGTAAAAATTTCTTTGAATAAGGTGTGTGGTCTAGGAACTATGTCATAATGATGGTTTGGGCCTCCAGTTTGACGTACAAAGCAATGAGTACGTGTGCGGGTGGTGGGAGGTGGAACAGTACTCCATCGAGTACCATCTCGTGCTATTAGCACCGGTGTTTCATGCCGTGGTTGTGCTGCTGTGGATGGCGATGCTATTGCAGCTTCTGCTCTTTCCGCTGCTGCTACTGCTGCAGCTGCTGCTGATCGGTGTCTCATAATTAATTCCTCTTCCACCATCTGTTGTCTTTCATCTTCGTCCATACCCTCATCTTCCTCTTCCTCTTCCTCTTCGCACATTTCAAAAGAACCTTCATTTTCTGCATCGGATGCATCTCTATCATAAACGTAATCAGGATCATCTTCATCGCTGCTATAATCTCCAGCATCACTGTCTTCTTCGTCTACTGCAATTGAAGCAGCTAGACGTTCTGTGTATGCTATTTGCTGCTCCACAGTCATGCTGAAATAAGCGAAAGCAAAACAACAAGAATAATACTCACTATATTATAGTAAAAACACGTAGTAATCTGCAGCAATAACACTTACCGAGACTATCGTGATCCTGGCATCATATCCAAATTCCATTTTGAATTGAATAAATTTAGAAAAATTCAACTTCTTTTACACAACAATATATTTATACTATCCAAAACTCAAAATGCAAGTGAAATAACAGCACTAGTAATCTGCATTTATATGGAAACCGAGATGATTTTCATACAAGAACATACACGCTAGCAGATTTCCCGCCCCGAGTTGAAGGTAAATCAGCCCATTAGAATCCATAAAAATCTTTGAGCGCGCTAGTATTTACCTACCTATGCGACTATATAAAACAATAGGGAACTAGAAAATTAAACCAGGTGAAACATCTTGAATCCTAATAAAATTCTCAAGAAATGATTTCTACATCTCGATCGTGTTCAGTTAGAAAATGAAAATATTTATGAGGATTGAAAATTATTTTTCCCTATTCCTTTATACTGTCGATGTATGAATATTGTCTCTGCTTCCATAATAAAGCCCCTGAATATACGTAGGTACAATTGTACCTTTGGTATGCATAATCCGACATGCAAGTACATATCGCTACATAAACAAGATAATAACACACACATCTTTCTGTTTACAACGTTAAAATCCAATAAAAGATATATTTGAGGCTATCATGGAATATGAACTTGCTGCGACAAATATTTCTATATAAAATTGCAATTGTTTTCTCAGCAAAGGTACATTTGTACCTTGGTGTAGACTATAGGGTTAAAAAGTTAGATCGAACCACCCATACCCTATGGGGACTATCACTTACGGCACCTAGATCACTACCATCGATGAAGGAGTTCTTAAAATTCCTGGAAACGTGCTTCCAGTCGCTTGAAGCACTGGCTAGTAAGATGAAGATCTCAGAAGACCATTATAAGAAACCATTCTATAAGGCGGCTACATCAATTGTTACATCAGGTCCATCGTGCAATTTATGTAAGAGCCAGCATCAATTATTTTCCTGTCAGCGATTCTGACGGATGTCTCCATCCAGTCTACTAAACACGGTGAGATCAACCAAACTATGCGCCAATTGCTTGAAATCGGGACACAGTCTACGTGATTGCCAATCAAGAGGATGCTCAAAATGCTCTCAAAGACATAACACGTTAATACATACAGACACCCCAACAATGTTCAAATGTAAATGCACCATTAACACACAATAAGGCCATAAAGAATACTGTCGAATCCACGAGTGCATCCAAGTCAACAGCTGTTACTACCAGTCGGCCTGCTCTTGGTTATGTATTATTGAGCACGGTCATGGTTAACATATGCAACGACAAGGGGTTGGGCTTTAAATGCCGAGCAATCCTGGACTCGGGGTCACAGTTGAACTTCATCATCAATCAAATTGCTAAATGGCTTGGTTTGGAAGGTGTACTTGAACAAATGAGCATCGAAGGAATAGGGCAGTGAAAGCATAAGTCACAGAAACGGCTGTCAGTGACATTACAATCAATAGTGAATGGATTCACCACCAGAATTGAAGCGCATGTTTTATCTTAGATCATATCGCCCCAACCAACACAAACAATAGATGTATCATCATGGTCTATACCACATAACGTGGCTCTTACTGACCCGAATTTCTACAAACAGGGAGGTATTTATTTACTAATTGGGGCGGAGATATACTATTCAATACTCACTGTAGGACAAATTAAGTTGAATAAACAACTGCTGACGCTTGTTCTGGTGGATAGTAGCGGGGAAACTACAGGGGATTGCTCCGGATTCCACCATATGCGGTATATGCACTGATTACCAATGCTTAAGCGAACAAATCAAAAAAAATGTGGCGCCTGGAAGAAGTTGATGGGCCAAACAATGGACTAACAACCGTTGAAAAGCAATCTGAGACACACTTTAATCAAACTCAAAGACGAGGTGCTGACGGACGATTTATACTAAAACTTCCACTTCGAGGAGATCTACGCACCCTTGGCGAATCTAAAGATATAGCCTACAAGAGATTTATGGGACTCGAGCGAAGGCTTATCTCTAGCATGGATCTGAAAGAGCAGTACATTATGTTCATGGAAAAATACCAACAATTGGGTCAATTGAAGGAAATAAACGTTAACTTCATTCATAGGCCATATTATTTCATGCCACACCATGCAGTAGTTAAGCCAGATATTAGCACTACGAAGCTGCGTGTAGTTTTCGATTCCTCCGCAAAGACCACGACTGATATTTCAATAAATGATATTCTGTATGTTGGGCCGCTTATTCAAGACGACGTTTTCACCGTACTCCTGATATTCCGGCTCCCCAGGTTCGCATTCACTGCCGATATTGAAAAAATGTTTCGGCAGATTCAAGTAGATGAAGATGATCAACAACTCCAATTTGTTTGGTGGCGCAACAGCTCAACGAATCAACTTAAATTCTTCCAGCATGTGCACACTACCTTGCTGTCAAATGCCTTCCAAAACTAGCTGAAGAAGAAGCTGAGACACATCGCTTAGGATCACAAATTATTAAACGAAACTTCTACGTAGACGATGTCTTATCTGGATTAGACAGCATTATAGAGGGAATGGAGATGCAAAGGCAGCTACAATCAATACCGATCGAAGGTGGATTCAGGTTAAGAAAGTGGTGTGGCAACCACTAACAACTGCTGCGAGATATCCCTCAAGATGAAAGAGAATTGCAGTTGGACTTCAGCACTGGCACCGAAGAGCACATTAAAACTATGGGACTGATTTGGTCACCTAAGAACGACTCATTCCGTATTAAGGCAAGCCAGTCCGAAAATCGGCGAGTTATAAAACGGACAATTCCTGATGTTGCTCAGTTATTTGATCCATTGGGAATCATGGGATCAGTCGTAGTCGTCGCCAAACTATTCTTACAGAAGTTATGGAATTTGAAACTGCAATGGGATGCCGCTCTGCCACAGGAGCATTCTACGTATTGTAAAAGACTTAAGGAAGGCTTAAAAATATTGAACGATATCAACTTTCTCAGGCATATATTTTTGCATCGAACGCCAAGTTCTATGCAACTCCACATATTCACTGATACCTCGGAGAGGGCATTCGGAGCAGCAGCCTACGTCCGTGCAACAGATGAGAACGACATTATCACTGTTCGGCTGTTATGCGCTAAAGCCCGAATCGCTCCGCTTAAGCAACAAACCTTGCCACGGCTAGAGGTTTGTTCTGTGAAACTAGGAGCAGAATTAGCACAACGGATCGAATTGCCCTCAAACTCAAAGGAGAAGTCAACAAGCCACGAGGTCTGACCAAGCACGTGCCCTCTAAACAAAATCCTGCCGACATTATATCCCGAGGAATTCCTCCGGAAAGGCTGCTAAACATTTATGGTTTTATGGCTCGATGGTTCTGCATGGTGCGAAATCAACTAGGCCAGCTCCATATGTTAAAATGGGGGAGCCAGTATCAGAATTAAAAAGAAGCTCGCTAGCTATAACAGTGCCAAATGAGCGATTACACTTTCTGAATGAAATAGATCACAAGAATTCATTTAAAAAACTGCAACGAATTGTAGCCCACATGTTGCGGTTTATAAAAAATGCAAGAAAATTCAACCATAGTTGACCATGTCGATCACTTGAGGTCGAAGAATTAGAAACATCAATGAAAACAATAGTTCGGCACGTCAAGAAAAGAGATTTTAAGGATGACATCAAACATTTAAAACTATATGGCGAAACTCCAAAAGTAGCACAATAGTCAGTTTAACTCCATTCATAGACAAAGCAGATATCTTACGAGTGGGAGAACGATTACAAGCATCGAACTTACTCTACGATGCGAAACATCCAATTCTGTTGCCTCACTCACACCCAATTACTAAACTAATTTTCGACGATATTCATAAGAAATACCTCCCCGTTGGGGCTCAAACGCTATTAGCCCTTGTAGGACAAAAATGTTGGCCACTCAAAGGAAAACTCTCCCTAGATCTATAGTCCATCTTTGCGTACACTACGCTAGAGCTCAACCTAAACTTTTCAATCAACTAATGGGTAGCCTTCCTACACATCGAGTGCACCCAGCAAGACATTTGTGAATTCGGGTGTCAACTTCGCAGGACCCTTGTGGACCCATTTCAAAATTAGAGGAAAACGACCCCAGGAGGCTTACATTGCTGTGTTTTGCTGGAGTTGGTTAGCGACCTCACAACAGAAGGCTGCCTTGGTGCGTTGAAAAGCTTTAGGGCAAGGCGAGGACATTGTAGGCATATTTATTGCGACAATGCAACCAAGTTCGTAGGCGCAAGGAACCAGTTGCAAGAGGTGAAGGAGTTTATCGAAGGCCAACAATCTATGGACAAAATTAAAACCGAATGCAGTTCAAAGGGAAGATTTTCATTTAATCGCGCCAAGAGCCCCACATTTTGGTGGGTTTTGGGAGGCCGAAGTCAAGTCTGCTAAGCATCTACTAAAATCTACATTGGCTGCGGCGTCATTAACTTATGAAGAAATGGCGCCCGTGGTAACAGAAGTCGAAGCGATTATGAATTCACGGCCCGTCGTCCCAATATCAAATGGCCCAAATGACCTAATGGCATTTACACCTGGCCATTTCTTAGTGGTAGAACCCCTCACTTATTCAGTAGAAACTCAAGCGGAACCACTAAAGGCCAACCTGCTCACAATATGGAGGCTTGTTACACATTTAAAAACCAAGTTCTGGCACAGTGAATATCTAAATCATTTGCAATATCGTAGTAAATGGAAACGACGTATTCAGAATGTTCAACCAGGAACCATGGCGGTAGACAAAGAAGACAACTCACCAGCATTGATGTGGCACTTGGGACGAATAATTGAAACATTTAAGGGTGCAGATGGTCCCGTACGAGTCGCAGACGTTCGTATATCGAATGGAATAATACGTCGTGCTATACATGAGTTAGCACCACTACCAATGGAGACTCATAAACCCGATCTAGATGAAGCACCAATCATTCACAGTGATCGAAACAGCAAGGGTGAACTTTCTGCGGTAATTGGTTGCCCAACCACTTCGCAACCACGCAGAAAGGAAGAGAAGGCAACTATCCCAAGAAAAAAGGCACGTCGATATTTGGGTACTGCATTAGTTACGTTGTTATTGACATGCCTGATTGTGCCGTTCACAAGTAACGCTCCGGTTACGATGTTTCCATTTGATTCACAACCTGTATATATTTTTGAAACTCTGGGACCAGTTAATAATAATAATATCATATCCAATGAATGGAACCTAGTCAGTGGCGTGGCGTGAACTTTTGGGGAGGGGAAGCAATCAGATTATAATTTTACAAAAGCGTTAAAAAGCTATGCGCTCACATGTTATTGCAGCGCTCTTAATAAATTATAGGGTTTCTGTACTCGATTTGACTGAACTCGGATTGGGTAGTTACTTTGATTCGGGACGCGACTCTAATACTCGACGAATCCAAGTTTTTAAAATTAAGCAAGACCAGAAAATTGAAAAGATAACCTTTCCATTGCTTCTGAATAAAGTCAACGTTTACACAAATAAAACTAAAAAATGAAAATGTAAACAGCTAATCAAACTGGTGTAAATTTGATCAAATTATCTGAACGTAATCAAATAAATAAAATTCAACTGCTATCCTATAAAAGAAAAGAAAACACTTCTTTTTATTTTACATATACTTACTTCTTTTTATTTTACATATATTGTAATCGCCAATGCGTTTCGCTCTTATTGTAGCCATGTATATGTCCTGATAAGACGAAGAGCATTAGCGGTTACAACGAATGTAATATAAAAATATATGTGTACGTTCTGGAAAAAACAAAAAACGGTTTTCTTTTCTTTTATAAGATAGCAGTTAAAATAAATGTCTTCCAGCAAGTGTTATCTATAAAATCTATGAATTATTCAATTCAATAAATAATTCTAATTTTAACAAATTTTAGTAATTGTTGGTTTTTTGTTTTAAAACCTTCAGCTATAAGAATCATTATTGAACTCCAAAATATTAAACGTTGTTGGTTATTGATTTGAGTTTAGATTAAGGCCCAGACTCGATTCGGACTCGACGAGTTTTCAAAATTTCGGACTCGTACTCGCCGAGACCTGAAAACCCGAGTTTCCAGATACCCTAAATAAATTATCTATACCCCAATCGTTATATCTATTTCTTAAGAACTCCAGGAGTTAATTTTTGAAGAAAATAGGCAACTGCTATAGTGAAGTGCGTCGACTTTAAGATTGAAAATCATTGGAGAAACACTTCTCTAAGTAAGGTTTGCAAGCTAACCACAAGGGCAATATGGAGCTCGTAAAACTGATGAATTTAACTTAACCAATCTAAGGGAGGACACAATATATCAACTCTACTAGTGGATTAGTTTCCCCTGATCTTACCCTTATGCTTAAGCACGTAAGAGTAGGCATGAATATCAGTTTTTAGTTCCTTGCTTTCAAATTAAAATAAAACGAATTAATGGAATGATTATAGTCAGGTCCCAGTGTACCTAATTGAATATTATACACTCTGTTTCAATCAAAGCTGGAAATAAATTTGAAATTTTCTGTTTTCTCCAAAACGGGAGCAATGATAAATGGTTTTCAGAATGTGGAGATATACTCAAGAGTATTCTAACGTACTGGGTAGTAATTCAAAGAATTTTCAAAACAGGAAATGGGAAAATTTCAAATTCGTTTATAACAGAGTGCATTACGAAACAAAGTGTATTATTCGTCGCCTTCATAAAACTGAGAAATTAACCGTTTGAGATGTAGCAATGTTAGGAGTAAACGTGTTTTAAGTATCTGAGCTCATTCTTGAAAACGAGAGCCCAGAATATCTTATATAAATTAGTAAAGTAATATAGATAAGATTTTCACAAAATAACAAAATATAGATTTGGTTTTCCTAAGTTACATATGAGTACGGCAGTTCAAAATATCCAAAAAGGCCGATTGGCGATTATGGCATGACGGCGACAAATATATTAAAAAAAAAAATTAAAATATTAATAATTGTTCATTTGCTTATTTGCCTCCGACTGTACGATTTTGTCATTAATATCACATTTCAAACCATCTCTTCTCTAAAGTAATATTCCCCTATCCACCTTGAAATTCCCCTCAAGAATTTACAATTTTCCCTCACCCGCGCGGCTTAAAAATATTTACGTACCAACAACTGAAGTGCTTCCTTACGAACCTACCTGAAATTGATGGAAGCACAATTAAAAACACCTCCAGTCGAAACAAACACAGCGTTGATTTATCATAAGAATTATAATATTCATATGAATAAAACCAACCTAATACGTGCTACTGGTATACCAGTGCTTGTAGGTCCCATAGAAGCATTTTTTCAATTGCTTCCCTTGGGATTAGAACCATTTCTTATTGAGCGTTGCTAAACTGTAAGTGGTGAACGAGCAACAGTGTTGAGTGTCGTCATAGGTAGATTTCTTACGAGTTCGAATGCCACATATTTTGTTGGATGTTGTTCGATTGCTGATGGAAGCGAACCGCAAGCCACCTCCTCAGAAAGTGGTGTCGGTTGCGATATCTTAGACAGAGCCCAAACGTGCTCGAATGCTACTCTTTTCGTTGCATGTTGCTCAATTGCTTTGTTTTTCGTTGTTTTTTTTTCAAAAGGAGGTAATTTTATAATGCCTCTCTTCGTTAGTTTATAGCTAAAGACATATAAAAAGGCTATAGGGAAAATATTTTGAAGAAATTTTTTGTCTTAATTTTTTATTTCCTTTCATTTTTATTTGTTTTAATTAAATTACATCGGAAAACCTAAGGGACGCAATGCATCCCTTGCTTCCAAAGACGCCACGCCACTGCACCTAGTTGCTTACTTCAACATGGAACCATACTGGAAAGAGTTCGAAATATTCTCTAATTATAGTAACAAACTGGAACATATCTGTAGCTTAATCGAAGACAAAAATGCTTGCTCACAAATTCACAACGAATTCAAACATCTAAAGGGTGAACTATCAGCTAACAACATCCTACTAGTAAAACAAAACACACACAGGGCAAGAAGAGGCGCAATAGATTTCGTTGGAGACATAATAAACGCTTTATTTGGGATACTGTACTCGGAATATGCCCCTATAGAAAAGGTCGAGTGAAGTCCACCTTTTAGACTTAAAAAAACCACACCTCTGTACTCGACGCAACAATCAACATAATACGGAAGGATCAACAAGCCGCAAGCCTTCAATTCCAAAGCTTGGAAAGGCACATAAATAAGGTGACGGAAATGATAAACGGTATCGAGCAAGAAATATATTAAGAGCGACTAACACAGACATTCACATCTATAGCCATTCAAGCAATGTTAATCGCTTCAAATCTCCATCGGATCCAAAATGCGATATGTGGAAGAATCAGCCCCCAGCTTATATCGCCGGCCCAATTACAGCAAGAAATTACAACGATTAAGAGCCATCTTGCCCCGGCTTTAATGCTTCCAGAATTTGAAGACGATACTCTGAGCTTCTACAACCTATTGAAGGCAGAGTCGAAACAAAGCATATAATATTCAAAATCAAGGTACCTCTACTAGCGGCAGAGAACTTTGAGCTGTTCCACATCATAGCGGTACCAGTGAAAATCAACGAAACATTCATCGCCATACGCCCATCTTTTCCGTTCTTGATGCTGAACTTACATCGTGACCAGTATTATCCTCTTACTGAACAAGAACTGGTAACTGGTATCTCCCTAAAGGGTAAAGAAATGCTCTGCAACCAGAATCACCATATGTACAGAAGGGGTTCAACAGTCAGTGCGTGCGAAATCAATTTCATTAGTCAATCCCAGCAACCACCAGTATGCCAAATCGTAAAGACAGAGAGGGGACTGCACTTGATACAATTACACACCCCGAATCAATGGATTTAACCTTTACATGAAAAAACCACAATCAACGTAGTTTGCAACAATACCGTCACCCAGCACACTCTGGAGCTATGTGATCGAATGGAGATTCAAGCTGGATGCATCATAAAGCAGCTGTTGCAACTAGCAACCGTAATATATTTGTTGCAAATACAAAGAAATGGTAACAAATATATATATATATATTTATTATAATAAAAATAAGAAATATATAATTTTAAAAGACATATAAAAATACTAGGTAATACTATACATACCTTCAAGTGGTCGGAAATCTGCTCCACTTTTCCATTTTCATACTTGACCAGTAAAAAATAAAAACACATCATATGTTGCTGCAGCCAAGTTGCATCACATTCACGACATTCACCATATAGTTGTGAGGTGTTCCAGGTCTTACTATATTTAAACATAGTACCATGTATATACATACACCAAAGTCTGATTGAAATCTCATGTAACATTTCAAAAAGATGACCTTTAAAGGAACACCTTGATAAAATTTAATGTATCTATTCAGCCACTCGAACATTTCCAGTTCTGTACTTACAAGGACTAGAACACTATTAAGCAAACACAACTAAAAATAAAATTAAACAAGAACCCAGTGTTTGTTAAAAATAAACACAATAGCAACAGTTTTGATAAAAACTTTTACGCCACTTATCTCATCAGCTGCAATATCCAGTGCAGGGTTTGTTGTTGCAGGACGTATATGCCCTCACAAATCAATAATAACCATATAAAAAGGGGGCAATTTCAGAAGAAAAATCAGTTGTTGCTCGGTATTTCACCAGTACAGGTCAGCTAGTTGGACTATTACCACTAGAATTTTTTGCCCACTTGTCCTCAAATTTTTGTTGGGTAATTCCCACAAACAGTTTTTTTCATCACACACAGGTAATAGAAATAGAAATTTTTTTGGGATATTACCAGAAATTTTCTATTAATACCACTGAATGTATAGAATAAATTCAAGATTTTGGGATATTACCAAATTGAGAATAATCTTCTATGATTTTAGATCTTCGTTCGTCACAAAAAAAAGGGAAAATTTCTGGGATATTACCAGAAAATTCCACATTCAATTTTCCTATATATTGAGATTGGAGAATTAATTCGCAGTTTGCGGATATCACCAAGCTAAGAATAAAATTCTGTAGTCTCAAGTTTTTTTGTCTCTTCTTTTGGTTACTAACTATTCAACAAAGTTAAATTTGGGAAATATCCAATTAACTAAAGTTGGCGTGAGGTTTTCACAAAACATTTCATTTCGGGACATATCCAAGTGAAGTGTGGCAGGAAACTCCAGTAAATCAAATTAATCGGGAAATCAAAAGTATTGGGCGATTTGCATACTCTAGGTTAGGCTAAATCGGCGGCAAGCCTTTTGGGATATTTTCAGGGGTTTTTTGCTGATTTGGTTTTGGATTCAGGCATTCTTGGCATTGAACCTTTTGGGAGATTTCCAGGGTTTCAATCCATAGTCCAGAATTAGGTCAGAAACAGGTACAGGGATTAGCTACATCAACCATTCGGCGTTGATTATACTACACGGAGTTGATAAGTATAAAACTTACTAACCCTTTTTTTTTAGAAGATATTAATTAACTCTATTTTTATATTAAAATTTTTGGACAAGATTTGAATTGCTATCCACCTTTTTTTGTGCATTATTAATTCGAGTCTTTTTTTCTTATTGCAGATAATTAGCAATAAGTAGAGCTTATGTTTTCTTTTAATTAATTTTTTTGTTTGATTTTGTTTGAAGTTAATCATTATTTTTATATTTATTTATTTATTTAATTATATATATATATTAATTATTGTATTTAATTCTTTCCATCAGCAATTTACCTATTTTATGACTTCCATTTTTATTATTTTGTTATGTACAGCCATAGGAGCTGTAACAGCAGCAACTCATTACAATCCAGGAACATAATTTAGCATCTTCGATGACAAGATTAGGATTTGTACCATCAACCAATCTTTCAGACACTATAACCCCAAACCAATTGGAACCAGCATTCCCCCAAACTCACCATTCCCTACCTCACCGCTACGAGCTAGGAGATCTCAAGAAAAGACTCATTGAAATGCATAATGAGTTACCAGCAAAGCTAATGTCAAACTACACTCATCAGTATACCGTATCCTATGCCGGCCTATTTCTGATACTAATCACCATTACATGCCTTGCTTGGAAATACCAAATCCATCGGAGAAGTGCCCAAACCAAGACTGAAGGTAAGAACTTGGGCACCAATCCTAACGCAAAAGACAAGGAATCATCCAGAGAAGACTTCGGTGTTAAACACGACATATAGCATGCTTGAATGCAGGATTCCACGGGGGGAGGAAGTACAATTTGCAGCATAAAGCAATTAGAATTTAGCTTTAGATAAAGCTTTCCTCGCGAATTCCACTTGTCCTCACTGTCCACACAAATGAAATCGGATATGCAGCTTGTGTGCGAATCTCGTTGATAAGGTACTCGAGCAGAGGTGTTCTTTTAATGATCTACGGCTATTACGAAGCTCTTTTGCCTCCCACCAGTGGTATGGCAGTTTAGAACAGCAAATTCAAAGGAAGTAATTTTGATTTCTACATTTGACGCGACAGCCAATTCTGGAGCTCTGGTATATCGAACCAGTAGCTCCCACAACAATGTCCAGGTAAAAGAGCTTGTGACCAGTATATCATCTAGATTAACAAAACAGTTTTTCAACAATTATTATTGATATTATTATTGCCGCAGTGACCGGACGTATCAACTTTAGCTCCACGAACGATTTGCAATAGCTGTGGAAGAAAGTAAGGAAGTGCTAGGAAAGTTATTAGAAGCGACGTTGAACTTGGTACATAATAGTGTATTGTGTTTGGTGATAAAATCGCATAAAAGCTGTTAAAAAAAACTAAAAAAAATAAATTGTGTAAAAAGTGAGTGACGGAATTGTAGTTTTAATAAATTTCGGTCGTTGCCATGACAACATGGCAACCGTGAAAAAATTTACAGTTTAAATTAATTTGGAAGGAAACAATTTATAAAAAGCTTTTTAATTAAAAATTTACAAAATATAAAAAAAAAATAAAAGTATAAATATAAATCATTGCTGCCCCACTCAAAATGAGTGAGAGTAGCAGCGAATCTGGCGGGATGGATGATTCCCTTAAATCAAAAGACAGGAGGAAGAAGAGCAGAAATTCGTCTTCTTCAAAAACAAAGCCCAAAGAGCCCACTGAAAAGGCGTCCCAGGGCCCTAATCAAGAGGCCACATAAAACAAGTTTGAGTCAAGTTCCTTGGCGAAGATTGCAACCAGTGCGGCGGATGCTGTCCGAGACGTGGCTGGGACTTCAGATGCTACAATGGCTGCTATCCTAGTGGCACCTGTAACAAAAGGACAACATCCGAAATTATCGGGTGTAGTTACGAAGGCTTCGGCTTCTGCGCTAAAGCCCAGCGGAGTCATAATGAGGCCACCACTGTCTTCAGAGACGCCAGCTCGCCAGAGCAAGAAGCCAGTAGCAACAACAGAACCAGCAGCACCTCCAAGTTCCCCGGCGCTAGTGTCAGGGATATCCTCAAATAGGAATGAGTCCACAATTGAAATTTTAGGAAAGGGCATCACCCTCGTCCAGCCCCATTGGACGCAGGTAAGTCTCGGCCTAAGACCGGTGCGGGTCTACAGGCTTTTCTCGACGGGAGCTATTTTCCACGGGGACAATAACTGCGGGAATGGTTGAGGTGTACACCACGACCCTCGAGAGTGCTACTAAGCTTATGCTTGAGGGCATCGCGGTCGATGGTAGACACCTAGTGCCGTTCCCACTCAGGGAAAAGCCCACAAGGGTCATGTTTTCGCGGGTTCCTATGCGAGCGTGACATGAAGACCTCCTAAATTTATAAGGGAGATCCATCCATAGCTCTATACATATAATATGCTATGAGCCTAGGGTCATAAAGAAATTCAATGTGTCTAAACCTATGACGCTTATCATGATGATCTTATCATCTTGATCAGAGATGGCGCTGACTCTTCCCTGTTTCTTATCATTGGGGTGTGAGAGTTATATATTAATGCGAAGTTGTACCATGAACTTTTTGAATATTTTTTTTTTGTTCTATGGAAGAATTTACGTATACAACGAAAAAATCACATTAATTCTTTTGAATTGCCGTTCATTTTCTCATCACAATTTAACTCTGAAAAATATCTACAAGTTTTGTACTCTTACTCATTTTACGAATCCTTCAACACAAAATTATCCACATCCCGATATTGTGTAAGATATTTTTCATAAAACTATGCTTCCTACAATGCTCCTCATATACGAAAAGTCTCCAAAAAAAAAAATGGTTTATTCTACGCCAAAGAAATCTTCTCAATTTTGTTTTATGTTCTCCGTCAATGGTAATATTAAGCTTGTTATGATCCACCCATTCTCAACTAATTGAATTTTTTAATCAAATTCTCACCGAAGTGCTAGATCAAACAGAGTAGCTGGAAGACTTTTCATTTCTCCCATCCAAAATTACGTAGATCTCCTTGTAATCCTTGTTTGAAAATTGTTCTGTGTGTCAGGATATATCTTGCCAGCAGGTGCATCATTTTTGCCATGTAATAGACACCTCCTCGGCAAAGTTAGATTTTGTTTAAAAAAGTGAGCTACAATTACACGGCATGAAATGAAAAACTTAACTAGTTTCTTCAAGGATATAATACAAAGTAGAGATGTACCTGGATATGTTGGTAGTAATCGAGGTCGAGACGGAGATGTATATATGTATATAGTATATACATAGTCAAGTTTGCTTTCATTTTCTTCTATCTTGTAGCCTTACCTTGTTGGCAACAAGAAAGAAATGGATTTTTAATATGAGAGAGCTGCTAGAATTATCAGGTGTTGTCCATGGGAGGTTTTTTCTTCGAGTACCACTTAGATTTTAAGGTGAAATCATGTGAAAAAATATATTTTTTAAAGTGGCTTTTTTTCATTGAGCGCAGAAAACAAGGTGATTATTGCACTTGTTGTGATTATTTTAAGGTTTTGTTCTCATAGTGTTACCAAAATGTTATAAATTCGTTTTTTTAAGCACTTTCCACAAAAACTTCTATCAGTACAGGAAAGAAGGAGAAACCTTATTTGTGTATTTTTTTTCATTTTGTTACCAAAATAGAATCATTATTCAAAAAGTTGAAACATATTTTCACTAAAATATAAACTTATAAAAATTCTTAGAAATAAAAAGTAAAAAAGCTAGAATTAGTCTAAGACCAATTCTTATGGAGAACATGCTGTACCTTGGCCATTTCATTTTTTACATGGACTGCAGGTAACACATATGTACGTAAACGCACTTTTATCCCGTTTTACTAATCTACAGATGACACTTAAGTTATTCTGAGAATTAGTTTGTCGGAAAAATTTGCAGTTATTGCGTTTGAAAGAAAAGTCGTGAAAGAAGTAAATATTTCCCAGTGATAGAAAATTGAAAGAGTTTAATTTTTACTATATCTTTGGATTCCATCTCATGTAAAGCTTGTTTACCACGTGGTGAATTATGCGCCTTAAATATTTCACAGATGGTTTTGTTTCTTTTGCTAGAAGTATGTACCATGGACACTTCAAACATTTGTACCATAGAAATGTCAAAAAAGGCTACAGACTGGCCTGTAGATAAATAATAAATTAAATGTGTACGGCTATAACTAGCTTGTTATTCTTGGTTGAATAAAGAGTGTTATTTAACTTAAATCTGTGTATATACCATCATTGCAGGATGACGTACCTTGGACCGAAATCAGGACCTTCATTTTGCTTTCATATATTCTAAAATACCAATTTTTAACTTCATATTCGACCATTATTGGAAAGGTTATGGATGAGACAATCTATAATTATCGGTTACTTAAGATTTGTCTCATTAGTTTGAAAAAAAAACTATTTGAAGAAAGGTACCAAGGTTCAGAACCTTCCCCTACTCTAGATGAGTGCCCGTATGTAGTTTTGTATGGTTACCTTTCTGTGCACGTTTTATTGTTAAACTGGTTTTTCGCACATATTTCTAGGACAGTTCGTCGGACAGTAAAAATGCTTATGACCAATTTCATAGGATTTCATATTCTGAGGAACTTTTCCCTACAATACTAGAAAATCTAGGACTGGTCGTTTTCACAGTATACATAAAAGACCTAAATTTTTATACGGCAATACCTAGAAAGGGTTGCTCGATTTAGCCCGTTTTTGAAACTGCATTTGCTTTTTCTATAAAAATGCCATATACCAAATTTCAACTTTCTACGTTGACGCGTTTTCAGGCAGTGTCCAAATATACATTGAAAAACGAATTTTCGTATTGCAACCCCATGAAAGATTTGTCCCATTTTCGAATTTAATTTTACTTTTCTTTTTAAAAGCTCTCTAAATCAACGCGTTCTCAAGTTATCTTGGGGACGGACAGATGGACATGCAAAATACAAAATAACTTTTGATATTATATAGATTTCATCTAGAACAGCGGTTCGCAACCGGTGGGTCGCAGAAGAGTTAGAAGTGGGTTGCCATTCGATCCTAAAACTATCAGAAACAATCGAATAAACCATCAGAAAAGATTCAAATTCATATTCAAATTTAAATTCAAATTCATTTATTAAACAAATTAAGTACACAAGATGTAAATCTTAAATAGTAATTTATACAAACTAGTCAAATAACTCGGAAATCAAAAAAGAAAAGAAGAAATTAGAGAAAAATGTAAAAAAAAAAAAAATTTTAGAAAGTGACTAAGAAAAAATGAAGACAATCAACATATATATATGTATGAGGCAAAAGAAAATTAAAATTAAATAAAAACATGATTAATAACAAAAATTATAAAAGAAATAAGAAGTATTTAAATAAGAAAATCTTGCGCAGTCATACCAAATATCCCATAGCATTGAAAGTATACAATCATCCAAATATTTCCTGAATTCGCTGACAGAAGCCGCACACTGAGTATTGTGAGGGAGGGAATCCCATAGACGAACAATTTGGACAAAAACGCGGTATACTTAAGCTCATTCCTCTCCTAGAATGTAGAAATTATATTTTTTCATAAAGATACATGGGCTTCCTAGTCTGTATTAAATTGAATAGAAAGATTAATGCCTTGCGTTTTAAATAAGTCTGAATTGAGCATCCCAGTAACGAGTACCTGACAGGAGTAATGTGGGCAAATCTGCGCAGGTTAAAAATGAATCGTAAACAATCATTAAAACAAACTTCCATCTTACGTTTGCACAGGGAGTCAAGCTTTGGGAAAATTAGACTGTAAAATGAGGCAACAAAAGCGTCTTAACCAATCTCAAACGTGAATGTGTTGGTAAGATATTAGAAAATAGCCAAAGTCTTCGCAAGCTACCATAAATTTTACCCAACATTCTCTTAACATGATCACAACATTTCAGGCGACTGTTGAACTTCACTCCCAGATTAGCCACCGAGTCAACGAAAGGTAACAAGACAATATTGACAATAACTGAGGGTATATCATCGAAATCAGGAGGTGAGCTGCACAACACCAAACATTGTGATTTATTAGGATTGAGAGAAAGCTTATTGTCAATTGTCCATCTGTGAACTGCAGCAAGATCATCATTGATTCTGCAAATACAATCCTCAATCAACCCAAGAGGTTTGCTCAAGTACAATTGAACATCATCGGCATATAGATGTAACTGTACATTATGTACGATATCACCGATATCATTATTGTATAGACTAAAATGGAGAGGTCCTAATACAGATCCTTGCGGGACACCCTGAGACAAACGTAAGAAGGAAGAGAGAATACCATTGACATTTACTTGTTGAAAACGATTTATGAGGAAACTACTTATTAACTTGACCGCAGAAGAAGAAAAGCAATAGTTAACATACAATTTACGGAGTAGTATAGAGTACACAACGCTATCAAAAGCTTGAGAAAAATCCAATAAGACAAGTACGCCAATTTCGCCGGCATCAAGAGCCAAACGGAGATCATTAGATACCTTTAGAAAGGCAGTCTCACAACTATGCATTGCACGGATACCAGATTGATATCTCGTGAGCAGATTATTTTGATCTAAGAACTCCTGAATTTGGTAACAAATAAGTTTTTCCAAGACCTTCGCTAGGAAGCTAAGAATGCTAATAGGTCTGAAGTCAGACAAGCTGACAGGGGAAGTTTTCTTAGGTACAGGTATGACCCTGGCAGCTTTCCAAATGTTAGGGAAACAGGAGGAAGACAAACAAGTCTTCATAATATGCAATATATATGTAGAATATATGTGAAACAAAAGCTTTACAAACCGCGGATTGAGTTCATCAAAACCGACAGCACAGGACTTTACACAAGAGATAGCTTTGTAAAGCTCATCATGCCCGACTCCGCGGAAAGACAAACAATTCATGTCTTGCTCGCGCAAGGGATTGGTCCCAATACACGCGGGCTGTGAGAGAGTAACAGCGGTACCAGAACATGTTGTAAAGTGGTTGTTAAAGGCCTCTGGTTCAAATGATTTTTCAGGACTCAAGTTAGAGCAAATACCAGCTTTCCTCAGATTACTCCATAAAACTCTTGGGGGCAGGTTAGGGTCAAATTTGTAGCTATAATATAGACGCTTTGCTATCCGAATCTCAGAAGTTACCTTGTTCCGAGCGCATCTGAATAGAGATCGAGCATATTCAGTTCTAAGTCGCCTCCATTGACGATATAAGAATTCTCTTTCTACTATTAAAGCACGAATTGTGTGACTAAACCGGGGAGAGCTACTAGTACTAACACGCTTAACTTTAAGGGGAACATATTTGTTATACAAATAGGAGATTAGCTCATTCAATATATCAACCTTACCTTGAACAGAGGGACAGACAGAGATATCAGTCCATGTAAGGGACAGGCATTCATTAGCCAAGCTAAACACGTCGATATGCTTGAAATCTCTATAGTAAAATTGCTTCAGCTGATTAGAGTTATCAAACGAAGCATTATAAGTCATGAATAGTATATCATGATCAATTATACTCGGAGGGATTATGGAATAATACTTCATCTTTATCCGTTGTCATAAAGAGATCCAGTAGTGAAGGAATAACACAACAAAAGTACGTGGGAAGAGAATTCACCACATTGAGGTGAAGACCTTGAATTACAGATCGAAAATTTTCAGTGGGTGGATTACTGTGAAGTAAATTTACATTGAACTCACCTCCAATAATAACATTTCTATAGCGATGCGAAATACGTGAAATGGAAAAAGAAAGTTCTTCTAGACATTCATCAACAAATTTACCAGGAGGACGATATACAGCACATAATACACACGTCTCCAGACCCACCTCAACCTCCACACATAAATACTCGATAGCACCACTCGAGGAAAATTCGATAATTTTAGATTTAAAAGAATCTTTCAAATAAATGGCAACACCACCACCCCTCTTGCCCTTGCGGTCATTATGTAGAATATGGAAACATACGAAGAAGGAATATGCTGCTGCTGCCAAGTCTCACTAACAATAATAGCATGCAAATCGGAGCCTCCAAGATATGCTGGATCTCATCCATGTTATTACAAAGACTTCTAGCATTAATCGAGGCTATATGCATTCCCGGAAGGCGCTTACAACAAATATTAATTAGTGATCTCACTCTGTCCAATTCACAAAAAGTATTAGCCGAACTCATTGAGCAGCATACCTCTGCCAACGATCAAAAGCAAACACAAGAAACCTTAGCCTAATACAAGAAATTGAGAGACTGTGCAAGACTTTACAAGAGAAGGTAAAAGACTGCAAGATTGAAAGTCCAAAAGTATCATATTAATCTTAATGAAAGATAAAAAAAAAAAATGAAAGTAAAACAAAGAACAGAAAGCTAGGAAAATTAGAAAACAAGAAAACTAAAACTAATATTTAATATAATGCAAAGCAAGGCAAACGTAAACACTTCATAGAAGAAACTACCAAAAATAGGTTAATGCACAGAAATGCCTGTTTTCAGTTGTTCGGCGGTGGTGATCCTACTAGCTTGTCATCCTTACCCCATCTAACACAAACAAATCCATTCAAGGTGACCACAGTATGAGGTTTAACAGATGCACGAAGCGCCTGTGCATCCCGAAATAACTTCGAACTTAGAGGAGTTAGGCTTTCATTGAAATAAATGACGGCTTCCGATGAAAATCCTTTTAACTGATTCAGCTTTAGCCTGCCATGACGTTTTAAGGAAGCGAAGAATGACTTACGTTCTGCTGGACATGAAAATTTTATTACAATCGGAGCATCCCGCGACTTGGCATTAAGACGAAAAGCGTCAACAAAAGGTGAGCACTGGTGTTTCACAATATCGGCAATATTTTTAGGATATTAAGAGGGATTTCCTTGTCCAAGACGGGGACTCCACGGATAATTATGTCAGATGCCCGTGAAGAGCGGCGAAGATCCTCATCTCATCAATGATAGAACCATGCCCTGACTGTAGATTCGCAAGTTTAGCATTAAGATCAGTGGTAATCTCATTGCATGCCGCTTGTACGTCATGCACCATAGTTTCACAGGCTGTTAGACGTACATTAAAATTCATTATTGCATCAGCAATTTTTTTAGAAATTTTCGCTTCAAGCTGGGCCAGTAAGCACTCAAAATTCACAAGAAGCTGGGATTCAGCCAACGTTAGGCCACCAGCAGCTGCATTTGCCGATAGAACGGCCTTATCAATACACTTGTTAGTGTTGGTTGTGCTGCGTGTAATTGCAGGGGATACACTGTCCGAGTTGGATCCATCTCTCGCTCTAACATGTTGTTTAGATTGCTTACCCGTACCGCTGCTGATATTAGTAGCCATAGCCATTATGAAGAGATAACAAAGAAATTTTAAAATATTGCAATCAAAAACAAAATTCCACAAGACTTAAGATCAATAACCGATAAATGCAAATTATGAAACTGGCTTATGATAACTGCGGTACAAAGCAAATGGTAAGAGCACCGAAAACTTTAAAAAAATTTAGGAGTAAAATAAAATACGTCCTACTCGCTAGACATTTCTTTGCAGATAAGAAAAAAACTCGAAACAAATCTAATTGTGTTTTGATTGTTTTCTTGGTTCTTGATTTCTGTCATCTGGGGCAGATAACAGAATCACTGCATCACTCTCTGATGACTCACACAGTCACACAGGTGGTGCATACTCTGGCAACGCCGCTCCACATCCCGGCCCACCGCCAGACTGTCGAAGGCCATGCTAACGCCACATAAGCACTATTGTTTACTAAACTCAGTCACTAAGTCTTATCGTGGACATCGTGGGGTGAGTTGGTGTAGTTGTAGTGTAGTTGTATAACGTGTTGGCGATAGGTTTGAATTTTTCGCTTTGTGATTGTGTTGTGGTTTAGTAAAGTTTCGAGGATTGACAAATGGTTAAAAACAGGATCTTTTGGTAAGAGGATAATTTGCAAAGTAACTATTGATGAAGCTGAGCCTTGCCCATCAAATTCTAACCTAATAAATTCTGAAAAGGGTAAAGTGCAGGCGAATGCAAAAAAATCAAAAACTTTCTCAGGAAATATAGTACCGATTATATTAAGTATAGGCACAGAGAAAGAACTACCCCAATGAGTAATTTGCTTTGAAACATTGGCAACAAATCATAGCATTAGGCCATCTAAGCTAGAAAGACACATTTCAACCAAACACTCAGAGTGTATTAATAAGCCTATAGCTTTTTTCAAAATAAGTAAAGACATTTGATATCGACGAGGCCCAGTATGGAAAATGTGTTAACAGGACGTGAAAATAAAAAGGTTACAATGGTTTCGTACCAACTGTCACTGTTGATTGCCAAAAAAGGTGCATACAGCAGGTTAGAATATCATTTGGCAGTTGCTAAGCTTATTTCTGCCTCTTTGTTTGACGAAAAAGCAACGAAGAAAATAGAGGAAATACCACTATTTAATAACACGGTTAAAAGGAGATAGAAGAAATGTCTGAAAATACAAAACAGCAACTTATTTCTGCTTTGAAACGAAGTGACTTTTCCTCCTTACAATTGGATGAAAGCACTGATATACATAGATGATAATGCCAATTTATTAGCTTTTGTAAGATTTGAGACCAATAAATCAGTAGAAGAAGAAATGTTATTTTGCAGATCTTTACCTACCAATACGACCGATGGAGCCCGTGCCATGTCTGGCAAATACTCAGGACTAGCAGCGAAAATTAAGGCAGTTTCCCCCGTAGTTGAATGGGTTCACTGTAGTATTCACAGAGATGCTTTAATGTTGAAAGGAATGAAAGAAAACCTTTATGTGAACGTACTTTTTCTTAAAAAGCAAATACAGAAATCAACTCAATGTTGAAAGTGACTTAAGATTAAAAACATCTTTAATCAATCCTGACAATCCTGTTAGTTCCACTGAAACAGTTCATGTAGTATTCTTACTTAAAAACACCAATTTAATAAATTGTGATAAAAATGTTCCTACCTGTAACCATATTAAAGCTGTATGATTTTTTTTTCCTGAAAAATTAAAATGGTCTGCGTAGTTTTATAATTGTAGTTTGTATCTTCACATACGAACACTTGTTAGTGAATATGACACCACTTGTTGCATATATTGCAATCATATATCTATTGTTAAATAAATATATATTATGATACAAAGTGCTGATATTTTGTCAACCATTTTCAAATCAGAACACAAATTGTTTATCAATAATCAATCTGTATCTTCAAAAAGCATATATCCTCTAGTACCGGAGGCGGAAGCAATCGGCAGCTGTTGGGGTAATTAGGCAATGAGTAATCGCCCAGCACTTCATTTTCGCACAGTGAGGTACTGGCTATTGCATTAGTGCTCAAATGATAACACAACAGCTGCAGATAGCGATGGCGCAATGGATAATTGCTGGACACATCACTCCGAACAGTGAGGTACTGCTTTTGTCTGTTGTTAGCAAGAAGCGGCGCTGTGTAATAACAATAACACAGATGGTGGTCGCCGATGACGCAATGAATAATCGCTAAGTAACTCAGAGAATGTTCCTTGGTCGTGGAAAAATAAGTGCGAAAGAGCGTTCAATCATGTACAGGAAATGCTTTTGTCTGCTAATGTGTTGGTTCATTATAATTCTTCTTTGCCAATACAATTAACACGGCGATTACACGAATCAGAAGAGCTGACGGACAGTATTGATTTTGTCTGTCAATTTTACTGACTAAAAACGCTTTGCGTTCGATCAACTGACTTAGTCCATTCATTATAAAATGTCGTCAAGATATTCCTGATCTGTTACATCGCTAATGATTTCTTCCTTATTTTGTAATTATATATTAAACCCTTTTTAGTCATTTCCCACTGATATGAGCGAAGATTATATATCTAAACATAAATTTCCACTAGAATCTACATTTTATTTTCAATTTCCGCCATCTTCATTTTACGTTTGACTTGTCAGATATCTTGTCAGTACTGACTATTTAGTAAAAAAGACAAGGCAGTAGGGGCTTACACGAGCCTGTATCAGTGTCAGATCTACTGACTCGTGTAATCCCCGTGTTAGATTGACTTAGACTTTTGTTTCTTGAAGCAGAATAAGAGAAGAAAACAAAATAAAAGACCAAACCATTCTGCAGTGAAACATGCACTAAAAACCCCATGAAATTCTAAAGATTCATTTTAAGAAATTACCCTAACTACAAGTACTTCAACGAGTAAATCTATTCCCGACTCTCGCGATTCCTTCCACAGTTCCAGTAACAACAATACCAAGGCTTTTGCTTCTGGGAAGAAAAAAATCGACCCCACTTTACACAGCCAATTAATGCTTGAGGAGAGAAAAAAAAACAAAATGTGTAGTAAGTAGGAAAATTAGTTCGCCCTTTTACATTCCCGGAATAATACAACTTTTTGGAGAGTTTCCTTTAACAAAGCCATCACTGGCAGAAACTTTGCTTTCTATTGCGACAAGCAGCGTCATAAAGTCTGGGTTTATTTTTTGTATCCACCAGAAGTGTCCGGAATCAGAAGGAAAGTCATTTGGGTCAACTACTTCAATTCTTCAAGGAATTACTTTTGTGCCATGAAAGGATAAATTTCGACTGGTTCGAGTGCATAGAATCAGAATTGAATATTTACTTAGTAAGGACTTCAAAATTTTTCTCGATTAATTTCACACACTAAAACTGCAAACATCGTAAGATAGGAGAAAAAAATCATTCAAAGGATTCTGTTAGATATTACGTAAGTTGAAAAGCTAATGTTTATCTCCTTTTAATGATAGCTTTTGGTATGGAAAATTTCCATTGGGACTTAGCGCTAAGTAAATCTCAGCGAGGAAGAATTAAGTATTCAAGATAATAAGCTCACTTGAAAATCTGAGAATAAATAGGAGATGAGGAAGTAACATAGTTACCCATTTTATAGTACACCAATTTACCACGTGATTTGTTTTTGCTTTTTCTGGTACTATTTTCATGATCTGTGTCAATGACCGCATTTAGTAGCTTAAATTAAAGTGAACTCAACAGATCATTAATAAAACAAATCAAATTGTTACTAGATGGTAATTTTGTTACTATAATGGTAATTTTGGTATCATTCCCAGAAAATGGTAACTAAAACTGTGTCACGTACTTAAGGTTATGAGGAGCTTATGCAATGTCTACTTATGAATATAAATTTACCACAGTTTTTCATTGAAGAGATTTTAACTGTTGAAAAATTGACTTTGAGTGGATCACTCGGTTTTCTCTAAACTTTTGATATGTATGTATACGTCATACGGTCAAAGTCCTAATTATATAACCCTAGTATTAGCTGGCTATAAAGATTTATATAAGTGTGGGCAATAAATGTTGTAGCCCATTTAGTACATAAAAGTTTCATAAAAATGATATCAACTCCTGGCGATTTATAGAGCAAATCTTTGAAGGGATCTTCAGGTTTGCTAAAATAGGGTTCCTTGATTCTATGAAGCTACCTCATATGGAATCACCAATAACCCAATTCTATAAACTTACCATTTTGTTGTTGTTGTATAGGATCTTGTATCTCCTGACACAACTTCTCGCAAGATATTCTCTTACCATTCCTAATATCCTTGTAGTTCATACATACTTGATAAGAGTGCAATTGTAGCCATGACCGTTGTTCTGCGCCTTTGATTTATCTGGGAGCTCATCTGACTTTAGGCTCGGATTAGTATTTTGCCTGCGTTGTTAATATTATGTAAGAATATCGGAATTATAATGGATTGGGACAAATGTATTTCAGTCTTTTCAAGTCGAAAAAAAAAACTTTCCGAATGCATACCGTTGAAATAAGGTGTTCCACAGACATCCATCTTAGATCCTAATTTATTTGTGTGTGCTGTATATTGACAACCTTAATAAAATTCAATTGAATTTGAATATACAGGGTGTTCGGTAAATAAGTATAGATTACTTGGAGAGTCATGATCACACTTTTTCTCGAGAGGAGGGGCGAGCTTTAAAATAATACCAATCATTCACTCTCAAATTTACGTTTGACAATTTTCCGTTTTTCAAAGTGAGGATAGCCTGAGACCAGGGATCTATTTTTGAATTTAACTAGGTTAAAACATATTGAGTGTACAAAATCACAAAGAGAATCAGATTTAAATGGAATTTCTGCTGGCAATGAGCTATTGGAAGAAACTGAAGGAATATTCCGCGGACCTAACATCGGCGATTGATTGTACACAGCTAATATGAAAATGTCGTACTCATTTTCAACCTCAAATTTGACCATATCATTCTTCACGCCTTTATTTGTTTATGGACGCATATTCTTTAATGTGAAAAATTCATATTATTTTTTAATAACAAATTGGCGAAAAAAGATCCAATTTCACACTCAATCTCAATTCTGAAACGGTTGCTATTTAGAAAATTTTAATCGAAAAGAAAGGAAACAACAAAGGCTTGATACCGCTCTAGAGTTTTGATCCTGTTTAATAATCTGTTATTTTTGCTTTGGACAATTATGAAAGAAGTATATATAGCACTATTATATTTTTGGAGCATCGTCTTGCAGTGGCCAAAATCAAAAATAAATCGTACCGATTTCCGAATCTTGTTCATTGAACATTTTTCATAAGATATTAAATCTTCCCGAATTGGCTTGGGCATCCCAGACACTAGATATTGCTGCAACACATTTTCAGACAGATCTAAAATCGTTAATCATTGAGGAATAGCTACACTAATAATGTGTACCTATGTAGTTTTCACATAGTTTTATTATTTAGTTTTGGTTTTATCGAGTTTATTAATAATATTCACATTTGTTACATTATTTTGGTATATTCACGGAACCACTCCTATCACATCTAAATCTGTGATGGTTGAAAACTTCTCATTAGTAAAAGCTATTGACTTAGTTTTCTTTCTATTTAAGTAAGATAATTCACTCTCGAATTCCTCTCATAATTTCCTAGTCGAACAAAAAAAAGTATTCTTTTCAGAATGGTACTAAAAAATTGTGTGACAGGAAAGCAAAATATGGCATAACATGTGTAGAGCCTCCCTCAGGCTAAAAATCTACTCAACTCAAATTATTCATGAAATTTTGAGCAACAATCCCCATCTCATCTTTTCATCTTCCTGTCTTTTCACTAAAATTCCTTTATCCAAATATATCTATTCCTTCCAGCTTCTTCTTAATGCTAATTAACAGATCTTTAAAAAATAATGATATATTGAAAATATACCTGTACACCAGATAATTCAGCAACGTTTCACTTCTGGTTGAGTTTCGTTTCCTGTGAAATATAACTTTGTCAATTTTGTTGTTGTTGATAGTAGGATCGCGAGCACTAAATGATTTACACAATATCTCAGGGTTTATGTTATTTCAAATAGGTTTTTTTTCAAGTATAAATTCAAATGTTATGTAAAGGTTAGATTTTATATTTATTAGATTTTTAGATGGGATATAAGAGAGCTATTAGTATAGATATGAGGATTAAATGGGATCCAGAATAGATCCAGATTAACCGCAACTATAAAGTTACAAATCAATTTACCTAGACAGAAACTGTCACTAGTACATCTGCCAGCCAGAAACTCATAAAATATTTATTTTGCCGTAGATAAAAGTAAAGTTTTTTAAAGAGTTTTCTTGAACACATTTTCTCCAGAATTTAAATACGCTAGATATGCATATAATTTTTCGTTCAGAGTTTTAACGAACTTAAATTGTTGGATAGATTCGGGTACAGCATTGACAGTTTTTTAGATATACTCTCAACAATTTTTCTCAGATAATTTCGAACTAAAAATACTCTGTTCCATTCTTAATGATGAATTTGGATATTTGATTTTACATGTTGATATTCATTTCCTTCCCGGCATCTCCATTTGGTATGCATTTATTTTTAAATTATCGAACCAGACAAGTAATCCGCTACTAGATCTTAATTATGATGTTCTTTATTATTGCTACATTGATTTATATGTTTTCTAGTGTGGGATACATATTTTAAAAGTTCTAGAATTGGTTTCCTACCAATATATAGAAGGATTTGAAAGGTCGAACTTAAGAGCTTTACTTTTTAACATTCGCAATTGTTCCGTTTAGGAACAAAAGGACGTACTTATAACTATACATACTAAAAACTAAGTCTGACCAAAGGATTTCCTGCGATTTCCGACTCTACCTTGAAATCGGGCTCCATGATTCTTCGTAAGGAAATGGCTTCATAAGGCATAAATTTTCCACTTCCATTCAAAAGCTAAAAAACAAACAAAAGCAAAGTTAACCAAAAGTCAGCAAAACGTAATAATCTCACATGATTACGATCTGAGAACTTTTAATGAAGACTTTAATTACACACTCGTCGAATAGATCTGCCACGGTGCAGAGGAATCCCGTCATCTAAATATACAAATAAATATTTATCATCGATATATTGGTAAAAGTAAAAGAGAAGAAAACACCATTAGCAACAGCTGACGTTTGTATGGATACAGCTGGGATATTGACATTGCTCCCAATGTGTTTCTGTCTGTAAATCGCGAGCCGCTGGGAATATAGAATCGAAGTTAATGACCCCACAACAAATACACTACTTAATGTGGATGACTCTATCACATATTCATCCGCCCCTAGTCCAAATTTCGCCATTCTCCACATAAGGAGAATGGACCTGCTGGACTATTACACCAGGGGCCGGACTCTGTAACTCGGAGAGTTTGGGAGTTTAGGAGATGAGAATTTTTATTTTCCCCGATTAAAACTCCCTAACTCTCCATTCGCGATTCTCTAACATACTTGGAGAGTTTGGAAGAACGTGAGAAGTATCGCAATATTGAAGGACGGCTAACTCTGTGTGGGAGGGTCATAGAGTATTGGCGGATTTTCCTACGGATGTAAGAGTACAAAAATATAGGTGAACAATTTAGGGGGAGGGGCTTTTGGGGATGGGGGGTTGTCTAAAATACGTCATGTTTGGTATCAAATTAAAGAGGAAGAAGCGGGTAATCGAGAGCAGTAGCTTTTTTGATCATTTTAACTTCATATCTGACTTTTAACCGCCGAAAGACGGATTTTTCCACTTGGGACATATACACCCCAGTTCTTATATTTTGCATATATTTCTTACGTCCTTTGTTTCACATCCATTAGAACTCTGTTTTGAACATTTCTCTCATGGAAAGTGAATTTCTACGACTTACCAGTTCTTCATAAAGATGAGTTGAAAATATGTCCATTTTTGTACCAAAAAACGGCCGATTTTTCATCTTAAGAAAGACTGATTCATTTCCTCTGCAGTTATCTCCAATATCATTTATCGGACTGAAAAACTAATTACATATCTAATTAGGGGACAAAATGTATCTGCAATTTCCTCCGACATACAAACTTCAACGTGCATATTTAAAATTTTTATAGCATCTCTTCTGTACTGGAAGACGATCAAATTGACCATTTTCGCGTAATTTAAAATTTTTAGCGAGTACCTTGAGACACCATCCATATTTCTCTGTAAGTATTGTAAGGATTTCCATAATTTGTTTCTGTAAACTGGCCAGGATATGAAGTTAATTCATAATTTAATTTGAAAATCCTAGTTACCTAGGTACCTTCACAATACACAACAAAAGCAGACAGTACTGTCCGTTAAGAATTATTCTTTTTACTTCTCCACAACTAAAACAGCCGAAAGTTTTGTCGAGTGTAATAGAGAGTTTGGTACTCCTCAATACAACTTCCCCGAGTTCCAGAATTTGAAGTGGACAGTCAAGTTCACGTGTCAAAAGAACTCTCATCTCCATAACTCCACAACTCTCCCAGTTAGTGAATCCGGCCCCAGGAAGGGGTTCAAGATAAATTTCGACAAAACTTACTTCATTCCCTTTCGTAAGCCCGCAATTCAAGAACTGTCAGAATCGCACGCATTTGCAAAAAAGCTTCTTAACCCTCGAGATCAAATCAACAGACTTCACAAGGTATCTTGGTCTTAGATTCAACAAAATCAAATTCAGAGAACACGCAGAAGCCACAATCAAGAAAAGCAACGTAGCATATGGTCTCATTTGTCCCCTGATGCGAAAAAGGTTCGGCTTCTTCAGTAAAGCTCCTATAAGCAATTGGTAACACCGTTAATCTCCTACACATTCCCTATTTAGTTCACTATTAAAAACACAACCTTAGGCAGATTACTATCCCTCTAGAGGAAAATTATAAGAGCGTGTACTGATAAATTTTTCAAAAGTCGTTTCAGGATGTTCAGCAGCATGGAGTTGTACAAAGCAGGAAAATTGTCTCTAGACGAATTCTTCATCGGACAAACCCAGAAGAGCATCCGTAGAATTCAGCATCATCGTAGCCCGTTAATGGCAGAAATATCAGCAGACCACCGAAGTATGAATGAGGCAAATAAGTACGTCCTTCATCACAAACCTTCACGACCATGAAGAAACTTTTGTGATCACACAAGATGGTATTCACTTTCACGTTTTTTTTTGCTAATAAAGTTATACTAATCATATATATATCACAACCAGTCACTTGGATTAATTTATCTTTCATTTTTTTCTCTCTTTTAATTATTATTTTGTATTATTTGAATTATTTGGATTTTTTTTAATTTAAATTTAATTTTGGATTGAGTATCGCAAGCATTTTTTGAATTGAGTAGCATAAAGGCCAAAATACAATGATGCTGACACGACAATTACAGGGATACTGTCGTTGCCGAATTGACCCAATGACACCGACATTCCTGTGTTCATTGAAAATATAAATATATGTAGGTGCTAAATTTGTTTCATGAAGTTATTAACAAAATGGGAAAGATATAAAAAAAAAGTTGTAAAAGTGTGATAAAAAATGATTAGTGTTGAGTTTATGTGGATTAGAAAATATCACCCACCATTTATTTTCAGCTTACGTCCAATTTCTTTCCATTTTTTTCCCTTTAAATATGTATTTCGGTATTGGGGTTTTCTTTTGTCGTAAAAAGAATGCATTTCCCTCACTATATTAATTAATTCCTCCTCAAAAAGCATTTTTGCTCATGGATTTTCAACTGTCAAAATCAAATTACGCCGACAATGACGTAAAAAGTTCAATTATTCCCAACTCTGGTTACGGCGACAAAATCGGTCGGCGCCATCGGGAACGGCAACATGGTATTGCCATAAGGTCAACATTTAATTTGGCGTCGAAAGTGTCGTGTCGGCATAATCGTATTTCGGCCTAAAGCGTGAAATAGTAGCAGTAAGGCTATGTATAAGCTAAAGCAATATTATGTGAAGGAATAACAACTGAATTATTGAACTGTCAAGCTCTTTCAGTTTTATTTTTTCTACCTACCTGAAATTTATGCTTAAACCCACATTGGGAATTACAGTCATAGTTCAAGAATTACCAGGCCCACTTCCTTCCGGCTTTGATAAACAAATATATCAGAGTTGCGCATTATTCTCTAAAACGCATGCTACAATCCCTTTGAAATTCATTCAAAGGCTTTTAGCAAATATACTTTGTAAAATCTCCTACGTAACTATAAGGTCCAATCTCATGTGCAATGAATCAATTACGTTTCTCTGCGTATGTATCAGAGTCTCAGCTTATTCACAAACAAAAAGGAATAATTTTTCCGGAGATGTTCTCTTACATTGTCGTCCTCAAATTCCACTAGTTTCTAGTCTTTACGTTGACAATATTTTTCATCGTTATTCGTTACACCTTTTTACATGTCTTTAAAAAAGTCTATTCCTCTGATGTATTATTTGTGCAATTTTTGATACAAAAGTGGCTTAAGATTGTTCGCTTTCTTCCCAACAAGTCCCACTGTCTAGGGCCTTTCAGTTATTTTGTCTATTTACTCATAGTAATAAATGAGATTTCTTTCACAGATTGCTTCACAGGTATACAAAATTAATTTAATTTTTGGTGCTATTATTTGAATTTGTCAACTCAATGCATATGCATACATCAGCACCTCCGCCACTTTCCTCATGTACCCTAAACCTTTCCCTATCTCCATCCTGCCATGCTGTGCTTTGCATCATAAGGTATCCCCTGAGCTTGGCTTAATTATATATAAAAAAAAATACATGTATGCAAGTTTGTATAATAGAGCAAAAATGAAAAATATTTTAGAGTCCATAAGGATTAAGGAAAATGTTTTAAAAGCGAGCATTCTGACAATAATTCCATAAATCCATCAAGAGTGATATGAAATTCACTGAAGAAGTATTTGATGCGTAAAATTATAATATCTGAAAGTGCACATGCACATACACACACATATATATTTGTTGGTATGTTTAATATTTAGTTGGTTCATATGCATACATGAGAGACATAATACTGTTTTTTGAGGATGGGAAGTATGAAGTGCATTCAGCGTTGTGAATTTTTTCAAACGGAAAAATTGTACTCCCACTATGATTCTTTCAAAAAGAAAATAAAAAGCCATATTTGATGTGGTAGGCTGGGTATTTATTTAACAAAAGCTTGTGGAATATTTTGAGCTTCGATGTACAATTGGAGTTTACTGTTTTTATTGTTTTTTTTGTTTTTAAACTTACAAATATATGTTCCAACTGAAATTGATCTACTAAGGCAACTACTACATACAAAGAAAATTTATACTCTCTTCTTATTCCATGTTTTGTCTGGTAGAAGTTTTCCAATCTAAAATAACTTTCGTTCAAAGTACGGAGTTGATTGTTGTTGGTAGGCAGAGTAATGTTAGCCCCTTAAGGTTGTGATGAATATATTATAATAATATAATATAATAATAATATATTTATTTCATATAATATATAGGAAATGATGACCGTTTCCAAATTTCTAATTTCCTTAATAATATCTAAACTAATTCAGTTTTTGGGATTGAAGGTATTGTAGATCATTGGGAGTAGATCACTCCTCAAACCATGCAAAGTTTGGGTCACATATAGATAACCACAGATGTTTACTAATTTATAGTCAGACGTTAATCAGCATTCATATTATATAATCTTGCATTCTCGTAGAATTGATTGAACATCATTGATGTAGAGTTTAAAAAAAAAGTGGTCGCGAGTAAGAGCCTTGAGGGACTCCTGGAACAGCCGGGAGGGTTCTTCAGTGCTGGCCATTTATAACATATCTCCTGAATCTGATTTGAGAGAAAGCTTCGATAAAAACTAATATGGATTAGGATAAAAAAACTAAATTGTACTGATAGTTTAAGTAGGTATCGTGTGTCCTTCTGACTATCAAACGCCTTAGTAAAACATACACATCCCAATTAAGTTGATTTACAACTGTTTTGTGTTGAAGATTGTGATTCTATGGATAATTTTGGTGACATTAAATGTACAGAGGTGTCCTTTGACTTGAAAAGCTTTTCGAGTACCTACTTTGCTAAAAAAACAAAAAGTAATATGTTGGTCAAAAATCAAGTGCATTCAACCAATGCCAAGGTTCCTTGTAAATAGTCAAAACAGATGCATGCAGAGTTCCTGCTTAAGGGAGCGGGAGGCAGAGGAGGGAAATATACTGTTACAAGATCTCGGATTTAGATCCCCGCAATGAAGATAAAAGTTGCACATCTCCGATGTAATGGGGAAAGCATGGCAACACGTCTGAGCGAGGACCCAAAAATCCCAGAGATGTCGACACTTTCCCCCAAATGCGGCGAAGTCGGCCCCAACAAAATTGAGTCAGAGATTTCCCCAGCCGGAGAATGGAGATCCAAAAAAAGAGGCCCGGGCAAGATCGTTTGAGGAACGACGACCAAGAAAAAATTCGATTGTCGGGACGTCAACGAGTAGTATAAGGCTGAACAAGGCAGAAAGAATTTTTTTAAACTAAATCTAAAAATTGTCAGTGAATTATAATTAAAATTGAGAACATCGGCAAGTGGAATTTCTTGTATTATTTCACCACACACCGAGGACTTTAAATAAAATTACAAGAATTTGTGGATCCGTCAAAGAACGAGCAAGCTGCAAAACGGTTTCCCTAGTCCCGCTTCTTTTGGGCTGTACAAAACAACAAAGAAAAGCTAAGCAATTCTATTTTAATTCCTTCTAATAATTGAAATCAAATTGAAATATAAAATAGCTCTATTACTCTACGTCTTTGTAGAATGTTCTAATAATTGAGATCAAATTGAAATATAAAATAGTACTATTACTCTGCCTTTTCGCAAAAAGTTCCTATAAATGAGATCGAATTGAGTTACGAAATTAACCCTACTATTCTACATCTTAGTTGCGATATCAAATTAGAACCTCTGTTCTACATTTTACAAGGAACTCCGATTATTACAATCAGATTGAGCTACAGAGCTATCGCTGCTACTCTACGTTGTATAAGAACAATGTTCCGAATAATAAAACTACATCGAGACACCGAAGTGTCCCTACTGAGTTACATTTTGATCAGAGGTTCCAATTATCGAAATCAGATTGATGTACATATAGAACCATCTCTGCGGCTCTGCGTTGTGTAAGAACCAAGCTCCTATTGATGAAATCAGGTCGAGATGGAGAATTGCCACTACTTCCGTATTATCGTACAGAGCTCCTTTAAGGGGGGGGGGGGGGGGTATTTTCAGTGAAAATCAGGCATATTTTTGAGAATTTTTTGAGGCGACATAAATAAGGATAATTTATCAAATCTTTTTCTACATAATAGTGGTATATTTCAAGAATATTATGTTAAATTTTTATGGAAAAAAATTAATAAACAAGTGATTGGCAGGGAAGCTCCGGAGGCGTCCCGAAAAAAAGTTGATTTGCCGTGCACACGATTTCTCGAAGTAGGATTATCTGAAAGCAAAAATTCAAACGGCATTCGTTAAAGGAGATGTTTGTCGAGGTAACGCCGGGGGTATTTTTTTTTTATTATTTTTATATTTTTGACGTCACTTTGAAGTCAAAAATGCGACTTTCGCTGAAAAAATCAGCCTATTTGTTATTGTAAAATTGATAATTTTCAAAAAACGAAAAAAGCTCCCAGCGTTACCTGATGAATTATAATGAAGAAGCACTGCGCAAAATTTCAGAACGATCGGTCAATTAGTTTTTGAGTACTCGTGTGCACCGACATTGAAAATGATGTTTTTCAGGAGAACGCTTTAAAGTTTTGCACAGTAGATAATGCGGAATAAAATACTATAATTCTTTTATGCTCACACTGAATAATCTATAACATGTCCATAGAGCAAATCGCTTCCATCTAGATCCACCGAATATGCAGGACGCTACCTGAATGTATACTTTTATAGCGGGAAAAATTTGGGGCTATAAATACAATACAGGAGACCGGCAGGAGGGAATGCGGGCAGCTGTGCTTCAGCTGCGCGGCAGGTACAAAGTCGCCCGGTGTAACGGATACGCTAACGCTCATAACTTCGTCAATTTTGCTCCGATTTACTTGAAATTTGGACACGATATTCTTGAAATGTTACATATTCATCAAAAAAAAAAGTGAAAATACGCTAACCCCCCTTAAATGAAATAGAATTCTGATATGAAGTTGTTAGCTTAGAAATTAAATTGAGATAGATATAAAAACGACGTTCCTGCCATCGAAATTGCACAAAAACATAAGATCGCAGTCCTTATTAGCTCAGAAATCTCGCATAAACACTTTTATATGCCAGTACGAGCTCATGCATTTCAACACCGCCTCCGTCGATCTATGTTAAGCAAAGTTTTAAAGCAATCACTTAGAAGAATTAAGACGAATTACACTAGTAACTAGTGAACTCGACTTCAACTGAAGACATCAAGGAAGTGTCCTGGGGAGTCTCCACAGACAACCAGCATCGATCTCACAGATTATCAAGCAGAGAATCCCCGAGCCCAACTTCCTCGTATTAACCTCACTTAGTGTTATCACAACCGCCGGCACTTTCACTAATTAGGTTGCGCGATCCGACCTACTCCACTTTTAAGGTAATCCTTTCAGCCCTGTTATCATTACCCAAAGCTCTACGATTTTGCTTCCGGCAACCACTCAATAAATAGGAAATGTAAATAAGACATTTTGACAGTTGACTATCCGGCGAAACCAATAGACGCATTCAGCTCAACTCGTTGAGTTTACCTAAAGTTCTTCGTCAAGTTCCGACTTTCGTTTAAGTAAGGACTTTTAGCGAGGGCACAGAAGAAGTCCACGACACTGCCCAGCAAAACTTAAAGAGCTTTCAGGTCGACCTATTAGACGAAAAAGTGCCTACGGAATTCGGACTGACTCAAGTAGACTATTTTATAACAGCGAAAGCTCAAGTAGTACAACTATCCCTAGTTTGAGTAACCTAACATTTTGTACTCTCCATTTCACTCCTAATATTGGAGAAGAATTGCTCCCTCGCTTACCGCTCGGCCGGAGCAATTTTCATTTACGGAAATTACGTTACAATACGTTGTTTTCGCGATACGGGTAGTTGAGTTTATTGCCTTACCATAGACCTGTAATAGTCCGGGAGGTAGCGTTGCCAATGAAAAAGTCATAGGAAACCGGCTGATTTTGATATCGATAATTGATTTCGTACAACTAATAGGGAACCGACCGTCAGCAGCTTATGCAGCGGTGGGTGTGGATTACATCAAAAGTGGAAAAAAATTTATTTTAAAGTAATAGTAGCCAGGTTGAAAGTTGTTTATAAGCAATTGACATCAAAGTGAGAAAAATCATAAGCTGCAAGTGGGGGGGGGGGGGGGGGTTTATGCGTCAGCTACTCGCACTAACTTGTAAAAAAAAAGCACGTAAAATAAAGTGTTAGTAATAACCTGAGAACCCGTCGACATAGGGGGCTGAAATTTGGTACATGGTGTGTTCATAGCAATAGTAAATAATATTTTAATAAAGGACTTAATCGAGCAACCCTTCCTGTATCTTTAAAGAAGGACTTATTGCAATGCACATTGGTTTCGAGAATTCCCAAAGATTCAAATTATATAATATATTATACCAATATTGTATAAACAATTCAAAAAGCTTAAGACCAATAGTTATCAGTAAGGCACCCAGGATCGGAAAACTAGGGTTCTAAAGTCGCGTCCTTCGCCAATCTGAATAGTTAAGAACTGCTATTATATATTTAAAGGTTGTATTGTATTTTATCGGACTTTGTAATAATATACGGATTCCATAATTTATAAATTATGTTAAAAAAAACTAATCTTCTGGGGGGGGCTCCCGTTCGCCACTCGCTGCGCCCCTCATTATTCTTATAACATCCAGAAAAATCCTCGTATGTATGGGGAGCTATCTGTGTTACTGGGATGTTTGAAGTGGATTTCGCATATATTTCTAGAATGGTTCATCGCAAAGCAAAAATAATTATAACAAATATCATAGGATTTAACATTTTGAAGAAGTTTTCAGCAGTTGCCCGATTTAACCCATTTTCTTATTTAAGATTGCTATGAAAACACCATGCACCAAGTTTCAGCTCTTTACGTCGACGGGTTTTCAGGCTATTAAGTACTATTACTTTATTTTATTTGTTTTTTTTTTACAAGTTCATGCGACAGCTGACTCATAATCCCCCTCCGCGATACAGTTGACGATTTTTTTTCAACTCACTATGATGTCAACTGTTTATAAAACAAAGTTTCAGCCTGAGTAATATTACTTAAAAAAAATTCTTTGTTTACCAGTTTTGCAGCCTCTCACACCCACACCCACCACGGTAGCGTCAGCGGACCCTTGGTTCACTTGTTAGTCATACCAGATCTATCAATATATATATCGACAATTAAGATAGATTAGGTTTTCAAATTGTCAACGTTTTCCAAAAAAAAAAAAAAATGCTACCAACTCTTCGTTTCTATTACATCGTAAGAAGACAGACGTCAAAGTGAAAGAAAAAAAAATTTCACATTTTCTCCCCAAAATGCATCCTAAGCATTCCGAATTGTATCTTTTAATTATATCTCCGATTTCTAAAAACAATTATTTTAGAAGTCAGTTAAACGTAGCTCAAGAACGCTTACATGTATGCATATGGCTGTGTCATCCTCGACGAAGCCCAAGAGGTAAGAAATATAAATTTGAATATAATCTGCATACAGAGAATGATATTTAAATTTTTTTTAAAACTGATGAAATATCCATTAATATAGATTGAAAATAAATAAGAGTCACAGAATAGAGTCATGGGGACTCCACTAAAACAGAGAGGTAATTGAAAAAAGTTAGCAACAGCACCGCTAGGGATCACACTAAAACAGATGCAGTGTATAAAAAATTTACTTAACAATAACTTTTCGTCAGCTGTACCAAAGGCCTTGAAAAATCAAAATCTGTCAAAATTTGAAAAATTTAAATTTCTTTTCCGCTTTTTGACTTCCTGTTGCTTATGATCCATGACAAAATAAGAACGATATGTGGTTGGATATTAGACGGTTTATTACCATTTAATACCAAAATCGTAATATAAAAGTTACAGGTTGGATGGAGAAGCACACAAAAAGGCTAAATTAACCTTTCTGACCAAACGTAAGATTTTACCTACTCAGGGCGTAACAGTTAATAAAAGAAAAAAAAATATGAATTGAATGGGATTGCGTAAATTTCCTATGACATATTATGATTAGTTTTACTTATCTCTCTCCTACCCTATCCCATAAAATTACGCAAAACCAAACGCTCAATAAAATATAACACAAAACAAAACAAGCACAGCAAGATTTCTTTAAAACTTTTAGTCTACGTTAAGTTAAGAGTTATAATTTCATAATTAATTTGTAAACAAGAAATCCTATAAATCAAGACTGCAAGAAAATCTGAAATTAATTCTAATTTAAGATTTTCCCACCAAATCAAGATTTATTTATGAATTTAAAGTCTCAGTGTGTTGTAAAGTTTTAAGAACAGTGATTTTCGGAATAGCTCCTCTAGCAGGCAGAAAAATTCTCTGTCTTTCATTATTGGTGGAAAGTTGAAAACTAATTTTAAAGGTTGTATAAAGCCCACAGACCCTAGAAATTGATGGAACTGATACTGTGCTATTGTATATCCTGAATATCTTTTCACGTACCTTCAACTGAATGAAGTTTATTTAGGAGTAGCAAGAAACTTTCCAACCAAATAAAAGTCCAGTAAAGTTTTGAGATACGACTTGCTCATCTTTAGTCCTTTACTATTAAAAGATTTTATTTGGAAAGTTTCCTTCCTGGTTTAAGGAAAGGTAACCTCTAAACGGAACAATGAAAAATCTACAAATAACAGATTATTTTTCCACTTTGGTGTGAGAATTTTTATAGATTTTTACAATTTTATTCAATTTAATTCAATTGAACCAACTTTCTTTGAAGTTTGTATATAAATGGGAAAAAATTTAAGTTTTGTTACTTTTTACCTGTCTTGAAGTTAATTTTATTGTTGATTTGTAAAAATGAATGAATAGTCTCTTACAGTCGAAGATAGAGGGAGAGAGAGAGAGACAGAGAGAAAGAGAGAGAGAGGGATAAAGGAAGGAGAGAGAGAGAAAGAGAGAGAGAGGGTGAGAAAGGAAGGGGAGAGAAGAAAGAGCAAAGGCTCGAAGCAGAGGGGTGTTTTATATGTTCAAACCACCTCTAATATAGAAAAATATTAAATCACAATCAAAAACCCATCAAATGATTAAAATTTATCTAATTCTTATATCTAAAGCTCGAAACTTTAGTCGAATCGATATCATCGGATAATTACCGACAGTTTTCAATTCGACTAAAGAGTATGGCTGCCTATTTGTTTTCTGCGCACATCTTCACTCAGATGAACAAAACCAGTGCAAAATTGAGTTTGAAGACCAAATATCATACGGCGTTTCAAGCTGAACGCGGCAAGCTTCAAAATTTGGAATGTTCCTAATCTTCGCTTCTGCAGCTACCTTAAAAATGTAGGACAAAATATTTTGGTACAATGTCCCTTTGAAAAGTTGAAAAAACTTCGACGTTATCGTATCAATAAAATGGCAATATTTCGCTGCGATCGCTGATGAAATTACTAATGGGACTGGTATCGAGCAGTTCTCAGCGTGTGTTGGATATTTCGATAAAGTTAGCGAAGAGTACAAACTTTGGAAACGTTGTTTACTACGTTAAACAACGTTGGTGTAAAACTATCACATATGAGAGGACAAGGTAAGTTTAAATACTGTTGACTGATTTCCTGCAAGATCTCTGATTTATTTTTCATGTTATGTAAATTTGGAAAGGTTGTGCTGGAGCGCGTTCTATTAGTGGAGAATTCAAGGGATGCGTTACGATACTACGCAATTCTTTTTGACAGGCTATATATATTCATTCCGCGAACCACAACTTAAATCTGGCCATTACGCCATACTTGCAAAATACCTCCGATCCGAAATTGTATTGGATTAAAGAAAACAGATGTAACCTTTTTCTGTCTTTCCACTAAGGTTGGTTTAATTTTGAATAAGCATCGTTGTTCTCAATTGCGAAATAGGCCCGCCTCTGAAAGTTTTGCAAGACTCGTTAGATGAACCATTTGAACTCACTGAGTTTGTTCTCCGACATATCTGAACATATTTGCTCTGAATTGTCAGATTCGGTTGGTAAAAATACGAAAGTTAATGAAGTCGTACCCCATGTCTTTCTCGCGTAAATCTTACTTAAAGTGATCAACCTGATATTCAGCTTAACAAAAAATCTTAGTCTGTTTTTACAAGAGAAAGACTGCTTTCTGAGCCTTTGCGTCGATTACGAAAACAATGTTTTTGAAGAAGTTGATGTGATGGGAATGCAGAGTCAATATTCAAAACATATTCCACACAGCGCAGGAAGGAAATATCCGGAAAGGTCAGCATCTATTTAATGGCTCCTCGATATCTTGAGCGACAGAACATTCGCGACAATTATGAAGGGGGTCGAGAGACATATTTCCGTCGATATATCTTCGTTCCCTTTTTCACCATTTATTGGAACAGTTAAAAGTCAGATTCTTGAAACATAAGGAACTGCTCTCAAAAACTCAAAATACCCCATCGAATAAGGCCTGTCGCACATTGAACGCAGCACAGCACAGCGTAGGCCAGGGTAGCGTAGGGTTTTGTAATGTATATGTACAAGTAAATGACAGACCGCGTATTATTTCTACTGTGTGCAATATGCCGTGTCGGTCATTTACTTGTGTATATTACAAAAACATATGCTACCCTGATTTACGCTGTCCTGTTCTGTGCTGCGTTCAATGTGCGGCGGACTTAAGTGCTTCGAAATAGACACTGAACAGATACATAGAACGGTGAAAACTTTGAAGCCGGTGACCAAATTAAGTTATTACATCTATGGACGCCTTCGTAGCTGACTTTTCAATTTGGCACAGGTACCCTTTAATATGAATAATTGTTTATTTTCTTGGTTCATACAGCAAACTATTGAAATATACTTTTCTTTCAGACATTATTGAAATATTCCAATAAAGAAGTGTGGGGTAATGTTCAAATGATGTCCTCAACATTACCGATCTTTTACCGATCGATACCTCGATTTTTGCAGACCTACTCGATGCTACCCGTTTCTGTTGCTCCAAGCGAACGGTCATTCTCGCGTCTTCATAGATTAAAAACGTATCTGCAAGATAAGATGGGTGAGGAGCAACTGTTATTCGAGGGCCACTCAGACCAATCGTGGATGTATGACTATCCGAAAGGATAGAAATGACTTTTCCTTTGATCTCCATATCAAGAGCTATCTTCGCTGCCTTTGAAGTATTTCATGATAGTTGTAAAATAAAACAAAAATGTTTATCAGTTCCATATTTAGTTTAAACTGTGTTTTTCTTCTTTCATAGAGTTCCTGAAATCATAAGACGCATCTCAGAACTGGATCATGATGACACATTAAAAGGAAAATATCAAATACTGGCATTTCAACTTCTAATGTGTTTTTTTTTTTCACCTGTGTTCAATAATTTGTTTAGCGTAGATCAACTTGCGTATAAAAATGCAAAAAAATTACACTTATGTAGCATTCACAATGTAGAGTAGAATAGAGTAGCGTAGAGTGGCAATTGGCATCCTTTTTCGCACGCAGTAGTGCATATGGCCATCTCTGTTTGGCACAAAGTAGCGCAGAGTGGAGCTGTATGAAAATAGGTACTATTTTCACGCTGCCATTTCCGAAAGCTTACAAACTGGAATTTCGAACTACTAGCATGTAGATGACGCGGACAAAGCTATATACTTCTTTTTATCATAACTCCGGGCTATATTACATTATGAGTGTTTCTCACGTGAGGTCTCTTATGAAATATACCTATAAAAAGTCATATAACGTCACTGACATGTGTACTGACTTTGTGTACATCTTCACACCATGAGTACCAGTAGGCATATGAGTGAACGTCAACTGTCATGACAGTGGAATCGAAAACTCGATAAAAGTTTTTATTTACACCAGCATTTTGGGAATAATGGGTATTATTCGTCGGCGATATAAGAACCGAATTAAAAAAAAAAACGTCTTTGGTCTCGGCCGTGGCTATTATATATATCCCCCTTAGAGCAAAATAATGTCATGGCTCGTTTTATTACAATTATAAAGGCTTTCACAGCATTATAATATTAGCTTTGGTAGATGCTGATTACAATTTTCTGTACGCTGATGTGGGATGTAATGGCAGAGCCAACGACGCTGGGGTTTATTATAACTGCACGTTATGCAGAGCTATTGAAGAAAACTTGTTAAATTTTCCTTCTTGGAGTCTTGGAAAAAACCACACTTTTTGTACCATATTTCATCGTTGCAGACGATGCCTTCAGACTATCTTCAAGAACTCTAAGGCCTTATAGGCAGCGATCCACAACTGAAGAAAAAGTATTTAATTATCGCTTGGCGAACAAATTTCAAATACTTCAAAAAGAAACAAATTTATCTATGCAGAAAGTAGAAGATCTAGTAATAGCTATTTGTATTTTGCAGAACTATATTCGAAGAAAGAATAGAAAGAAACACACTGCAGAAGTCGACGGAGAGCATACTTCTAGTATATTATTTAACAACGAAACTCGAAAAGTAATGTTTTCTTAAGAAAACTAAAAAGAGCTTGTAATGAGAGGCAATATATTGTTAAGACTGTTCGCAGCTTCATAATTCATGTTTATTGGAATAAAGACTATTAGTGCTGTCGTATATACAAGGATAAAGCTACGACTGAGTTCAGTCAACTTAAAAACAGCATCTCTGATCCATTACATTTATATAGACTCAATGCACTTATTAAATTATAAAAATACCTTATTTCCGATACTGTTTTACCACAGCTGATGTGTCAATTCCAATAATTGACAACTACGAAAAGACTATCTGCAACTACGAACGAGAATCCACGTATGCTGAAATAAAATATTCTGGTGGAGTGTAGCGGTTAAATAAAAGAAGAAATTTGTGAATTTGTGAATTTTTTCACTCAATCTTTCATTGCAAGAAAATATTAATTTAATAAAGAAATGTTAATATTATGCGAAAATCAATTACGTTAAATGAATTCACTTAATTCTTTCAATTTGTAAAATTTACTTCTACACGTATGTAACAAATAAAGGAAAATTAAATATGCAAAAAAAATTATGTTTTACTCGAATTTATCTATTCAATTCTGATAAATTATGCTACGTTAATGTTTAATACATCCAAGGTCAAAAAAAAAACTTCCCTTTCTGTGTATCTTAACTATGTTATTTAGTAATGGCTGAAAGTAAATAATGATTAGCACTCAATGTAGATCTAGTTTCTAGTTATTATGTTATGTAAAACTGACCTAATGGCATATTTTTAACACGATAAATAATTGCTTGAAATTTCGATTTAATTGAGTTAAATAACTTGCTGAAATGAGGAAATTAATTAGTGAAAACCCAATCATTGTTGTTAATTCCATAGATCTGTGTATGACCAACACCTGGCATGCATACACAATGAAATTAACGCAAATTGAGAAAAAGGAAATAATTAGAGAATTTACCTTTAATTTGATTTAAGAATTTATCATGAATGAAATTTCACACACAAAGTTACTAGAAATCATTGCTGCTACACTAATGGCCTTGTAGAAATACTTATGATGTTCCTTGCTGAAAATTCTATTTCTTATTGCTGATAATGACACTTGAAAAATGCAAAAATGTGGGAGGAATGCTATTGCATGTGCTCGCACCTTGACAACTTTGAAAAATAAGAAGGAAGAATGAAGAATGAACCCCCTTTTTATACAGATTTTTTTTCCGATTTCGTATCCATAAAAATGAATTCTTGAATTTTCAGGCTTAATTTAACTACATTATGTGATTTCGTTGGAGTCATTTGATGTCAAATTATAAATTGCATTTTATGACATCTTTCCCATAGAAATCAGTTTTAATTTCGAGGAATTATGATAAGTTTTTCTAAACCTTGATGTCAATTTACAAAATTCCACAGCTTTGCGGGTCTCTCTTACTTATTGGTGTAAAGGTAATTTCGAAAAATCGCGATTATTCCGTAAATCATGGAAAATATCGCGACGCGAACGCGCCCATTAAATTTGTCGTCTCGGTTTACCCCAGGATGACAGTTTAAACGTCGCGAAAATATGAAGTTCGCCGGCATATTTATACGTGAAATGTCAGCCCCGCGCGAGTTTATCGTTTGCCGTTGTTATGGTGATTTGTTACGTTAATTTCAAGGTTTGAATTCCACTCTGCGTAGTGTTGTGAGCATTGAATAAATAACTAATAAGGAAGCGCGGTACAGTGCAAATACAGTGTACGTGTTTAGGCAGTTTAATAACAGTATGACCAATGATCGTAGGGGGTAGGGAGGTGACAAGAGGGCCTACTGCCAATTGTGCGTCAGGTCAACGTTTCTGACATTTCATATTTTTTAAAAAGAAGTTCGGATTTGAATTAGCGATATTGTGGTGAATAATATTTAAACGTAATTTTTACTTAATAGTAGTATGACATAATTGTGAAACATTATTTTATGAATGATATTTTATATAATCGAGACTCCCGAGTCTCAAATTGTCTTAATGAAGTGCGCTGTGCTGTGCTGCAGGAACAAACGGCGTTATTGTCGTGGGAAAGCATTCTTCAAGTAAGTTTAACCCATTTAAACCCAGAAATCCAAGAATTGATAGCATCCCTATTTCCCAGAACTATATTTATCCAAAACTTTTACTTAAACGCAATTATGTTAATGAAAAGGGAAAGTTGGTGTGTAATAGACTTAAAATAAGTAAAAAAGTGGTGAATTAATACTTTTTTTAAGAATGGGTCGAAAACGACCCATTGGGAACATAAGGGATAGTGTTCCGGAGTTAGTTAGACTTTAATAACAAAAACATATTGTATCATAACAACATATATTATTAATGATAGAAAAAAATATATACATTTTCAATAAGAATTTAACAAGTGAGGATTTATAAAATAAAGTTCTGTCTTTTCTAAGCAAAATTCATTCTCTAAACAAAACAACATAGGTACATCATTACAAAAATATCAGCGCAATGCTGAACAAGGTGAAAGCTGTATAAGAGGAAAGCATGCATACTTGATAGATGGAATTTGTTAGTTTGTTGATTTGGTGTTTATGGTGGTATGAGCGTTTTGATGTTTTTGTAGATCGCTTTGGCATCTCCCACGAGAGTGCGTACAGTAGTGTGGTATAGTTAGGTGAGTGCTATGGGCGCGAATTGGTACTTCTCAAGGCGAGGTAAAGTTACCTTAGTGAAATTGAATTGAGATTGTTGACTGTGTGGGTACTGTAGTAAGTGCTTGGCAGATGGCCCACGATGCAACGAATTTATGTGCTCATGTAAGTCAGAATAATAAAATCTCAGACATAGTGGTGCGAAGAGAAAGACAGACATAGCCTCTTAGGCAGGGGGCGAAAGGATATCTAAGATGATGAATAAGTTGATAAATAACGGAAATCAGGTATGTATGTTAGTAGTGCTTATATGGTTAGTATGCATGGTCAGCTATAAGATCCAAATGGTGAATCTCGAAGCCTATCCAGACTGAATTGGGCATATCTTAACCTTCACGTGGTCCCCTCTGCCAGCGTCCAAAAGATTGCATTACCTGTATAGGCCAAGTACAATTCTTTTAGACACTGATAATAAGATCTAGGCCCGAACGGAGTTACCAGTACCGGTTAAAAAAGATATCTAGCATGAAAGATTGACACTGGGGGTATTCATGATCCGTTGATCATGCTTTACGAAAGCCATACCAAATGGGCAGCCCGACATTGGCTAACTTGGTACTACGGGGTTAGAGCAGCCCTGCATAACAAGGTTTTATCCACCTCAACTTGGGATGGCCCCTTTATGGGAGCATCGTAGTGGCTGTGGTCTAGGGTGCTGTGACCTGGGATCGGCAGAGATGCGATAGGTCTCGCTTCTACCAGTAAGTTGATGTCATGTCATGTAATTTTGGCATACTGGTACTCATTGTTTCGACACGAGGAATTTGATTGATCTTTACAATCCGTGCATGAAGAATGCCGTGAGATTAAGCCATACTTGGCAGGTGCTCACGTAAAATCCTGACATATTTCTGTACATTGCATACATATTGGTAAAATCGCACAGTTCTGTTATTATATCCTCTGACATGAATAACAGAAAGAACTCAATTGGATCCGAGTATTGGGAAGGAGTAATTACGGGTAAATATACCTCTGTCCATGGCGGTGGTAGGGGATTTATTAAATTTATATCACCTTTATTCCAATTTCTCGCCTTTTTCAATTTATTAGGACATTCAGCCGTTTCTTCATCATCAGTGTCATTGTTACATATATTAGATCCTCTTAGCTCAGCAATGCTTGGACTAATTGTGATTCAAATTCGAGGGATAATATTCATCTTCTTCTCCAGAGTCCTCGTCCGTATCTCCATCGCGATTTTCCGGAGGTAATATAAAAATATCATCGATATCCAAAGAAGTATCTTTCAGGGTTTCCAAAATTTCTGCCACGCTCAGATATCCGCCGCTGTAAATTTATTAACCTTATTAGCCCAAGGGGTCGAAAACGAACCGGTGATGTTAAAGGATTGATTTAAAAAAAAAAACTTTTGGGATAAAATGGCGCTTCAAAGATTAACAAAATTCATGCATTCGTTTTCAATCGAGAACAAATAAATATGTACTTCCTCATTTAAAAATGAATGTTGTACCTACCACCTCGAATTCAACTCCATGATTGCTTACTTCCACACAGTCAACTTTACTACCTCGTAACACAAAGCATACTGAACGTGATGCCACAAAATTTACAAATTACGTTATTTCTAAATATTAGAATTTAACAGAATAATTTCCAGGTATATTTAGTCATTCTATGACTGTTTATACGCCAGAAAGTGCATGGGTAGATTTCGACACATTGGGTTTTCAACGAAGCGGGTCGTTTTCGACCGCTTGGATTTAAATGGGTTAATAGCTTTACAAATTAATTATAGAGTTTTAAGCGAAATAATAGTGAAATATTTATAAAAATAAACAGCCATGGCAAAAAATTTAACATTTTGCAAAGCCGGTTTGTTTGTTTACAATTGAAATGTAATTTCTGCCTAAATTACGTCAGTCATACAAGGGCAACGCCAAGAAATATAATCTGAAAATAAGGGGGCGCTAAAAATTTCTTTATTTTACATAGCAATTTGGATTAAAAATGCCCTCCTTCAAAATGTCAGGATTTCATTACTTTCTTGCTTAGGTTTTCACCCGATATGCCGTTTCCTTACTATTTATTTATTCAATGATAGTGAGCAGCTTCAGTCTGGCCTCACTCTGCTCCACTCTGCTCCATTCTACATTGTGAATGCGCCATTATGATTGAGCTATAACAACAATTAGTCTGACAGACAAATTCGCCATTGAACTGCTGAAATTTGTTACGGTTGCTTTAATTCGCCACAGTTATAAGTGCGGATTTTTGATGGAGCAATGATTGAATTTTTGGTAAAGAAGAACGATTCTAGTTAACTGAAATGATTTAGGTGGAGATGCGTACGAAAAATCTTTAAAAAAAATTATTCCTCCGAATTTTTCTGACATTTCTATCTTAGTTCTCAAACTGGTGGCGCTGTTTCACCCTACTGTTCTAGCCAGAGCCTTAGCTTACAACGATCTCATGATGAACGGCAGTTGAGGAGTGATAAGGAGACGAACAGCAGGGACGAGGAAAAAATAAGAAGTAAAGAAGATTTTTTTTTTTTAGATATGTGGGTTGGCTGTTGTCTTTCGCAATTCATCCATCACCTAGTACGAATAATAAATATTTGAATTTACTTATTACACTCTTTATATGAATTGTCACTCCTTTTGCCGTTTTTGTATTCATTTTTTAAGTATATAACCACCCTGTATTTAACATTTGAATGGAATTAATTATATACAGAGTGTTATGAATAAAATCTACAATAATGATGGATATGATTGATGATGTTGAAAGGAAGATAAAAAGTTATGTGATTTTGAGGGAGGCGTGAGGAGTGAAATGTATTGTTTTGGAGGTAGAACGATTTTTTTAAATCCACTCAATAGCTCTTGAGCGATAAAGACCATAATGATTGGATCTCGCAACTTTTCATGACCTTATAATATTTTTCACCATGTCCTTTGAAGGGTTACTTTAAAAATAAATTTCAATTTATCTTAGTTCTTTTTCTTTAATTAGTATTTTTACCCTAACAACGCTAGTTTTTCACAATGAATTAGAGAAACTCAAATGCAAAACTTTTCTTAATCTTTTTCCAGCCAAAAAATCCTTAAATAGTTCATTCACATAAGAAGATTGTCTCTATTAATATCCTAGATAGTAAATAGACTGTCCCATAATTCCCCATAATGGCTCAATTTAAAATTCAGTCATTTCAAGGAAATGAACAGTAAAGAAACTGTGGAATGTCATTGACAGTTCCTTACTGTGAGTAAAGATCATGGCAGATTTTAATAATATAATTATTGCTGTCAAGAAAATTGGCGACAATTTGCTGTAGTTGCAAAGCATTTAGACAGAAGACAACTTTGTTGTTGAAAGAGACCAAAAAAAGAAGACAAGCTGAATTTACGATCAGCTGATGGCTGTCACTGCTAACATTATTGGAAAATCATCCACCACTTTCCAATAAATTCAGCTCATTATAATAACGACAGTTGGAATTTTAACTGCAATTTCAACAAATCGAGCGAAACTTGCTCCAATTAAAAATGAAGCGAATTGTTGCAAACGGGTCTTTGATGGCCTTCATTTGTGTGGCACACTGCACATGTGACTCCATTTAATTAAAAATTAAGATATTTTGGAGACAGTCTGTTTAGAGTGTTAGGCATTTATGGAAGTTTTTAGCTAGATTTAGATAAAGTACAAAAATAACAAAAAAGCGTTGTATTTTAGGTAAAGAATGTTACAGGCATTTTTACACTAAAGACTATAGTTTTCTTAAGTTGATATGAGAGATTGGCTATGATGACTTGTCACCTAACTACAACCTATTTAATAAATTTTAATTCATCATCATCAGCACGCATTTTTCAGCAGTTACAGGGTGATTGAATATGATGGACAAAGCTTTAGCCCATCCTATCCTTCCAAAGGATGCATTTTGATTGATTGATCCAAATCACCCTGTATACAGAGAATTTCTCTTTAATTGGATCAAACTAAATAGAAATGACATATTAGGTCGACATTATTTTCAACAATTGAAGTAAATTATTCTAATTATCAGACTATGGTCTCTTAATTCGCAATACATACTTCTAGAGAGCAGATATAAGTGTGTAAAACTACATCATCTCAGACCTGGGAGAATATCTCAACATACCTACACACAAATCTATAGATATCTATGGTGCCAGTATCAAGTAAATCTAATTAGTTTTCAGTAAACAAACTCGTCCTTTGTGTTTAAAAGTTTTGTAATCAATATGCAAAGTTTAGCCTACCAAAAACGGAAGCTATTTAGATTCAGTTCAGTAACACCAAACATTTTCTACCCAAGGATCCTTTTGACAAACTTTTGTCACATTATTTTGTTGCAATTGAAAAAAAAAAATTACACAAAACATCCGGATTTAGAACATCCGATTGACCCAAAGTAAAACAAGGGTAAATTACATATGTATGTATACCTGGTGTATGTATGAATGGATGTACATATATACCACGAAAAGCTCCTTTTCGTTCAAAATTTCCTGAATTTATGTATGTTCCTAGTTGGAAAATGTCCACAGACTGGAAAAAAGACGTTTCTCAGCATACAATTCTCTATCATTAATTTGGGTCCACTTTGACAATGGCAGAGAACAGTTAAACTAATTAAACTAATTCTCTTTGTGCCATACGGAAATTATACAGGAAATATGTAAAAGCGGCTAAATGACTTTGTTTTCATAAACAATGGAAAGCACGTGATTGCAAGTAGGTGTAATATCTGCACAAAGGTATTTGTTCTACTTTTAAGACAATTTAAATTAATGTTTTAAGTAAATGGAGAGAAATCCTTCCATTCAAAGCACGGCTATTTAAGTGATTAATGCTGTCACTTGTCCTTTTATAATGCACATAAAAGTATTTAAAGGATAATTGCGGAAATTGCAATGACATCGAAGTAGGTACCTATGCATGCTTAAATATTATAGATTAATTTGCATTCTAACTGTTTATTGGCGGTGAAATGGAATGCAATAATTTTTCTGTTGAAAGGATGCCTGGATAAGTTGCATCCTACAATTTAATGGTAGGAATATATGTAGCTCATTACGGATAAAATACGCATAAATTATCACGAATCAGAGCTTAAGGCATCCGAGGCTGTGTCGTTTCCTTTAGTAGAGTGGACTTTGTTAAATTATGCTTTGCCAATAATCACAGGGTGGTTCAAAATTTATTGGTATATTTATATGAACATTTATCTATTCAAAATTCATCTAGTTGATTACTACAACAGTTATTATAAAAGAAATTATTCCATGCAAAAAAAAAAATGCAAAACGAAATGCAAAACAATAAAAACAAAAGAAGAAAGCAAAATCAAGAAAGCAGAAAGCAGACAAACTTAACTAATGTCCGATTAGAGCTCATTTTTCAGTTGCAGTCTTGAAAAATTCAAATTTATACTGTTGAAATGCTCCTTAAAGAAGCGGGACATGGCAGTTAAAGGTTCGTTCGCACCGTAGGCGGTTCGATCGTATGAAAGGTGGCGACAGTTGTGGTTTCTGAGCGAGCGGGTCGGAGTATATATACTAATTGAGCTTAACAGAAGTGGGGTATTCCATGTTCTTTTCAAAATATCAAAACTAAAGACAATTCTAGAGATATTACGTCTAGTTTCCAGCGTCTGCAAGGATAAAAAGTTTAAGCGATCTATATAGGCAGTTAGAATTATAGGCTTACTGCAAGGAATGCCACGGAGTGCGAATCGGACGAATCAGCTTCAATGCGAATAATCTGCACTTGGTAGTAAGGGGACCAGACAGGGCTTTCATATTCTAGTATCGACCTGACAAAGGTGCAGTAAAGAAGTTTGGAAATGTAAGGGTCGTCAAATTCCTTAGACCGTCACTTAACAAATCCCAAAATCGAATTGCCCCTACTGATTATATAATCGATGTGATTCTCAAAAGAAAGGGCTAGAATTGAGACTCACACATAGATCTTTGGTTCTGTCAAGCCTAGATAATGAACCCCTTCTAGGACATAAATGAAGTAAATAGGGGACCTATTGCGAGCGAAGGTCATAGTTGTGCATTTATCAATGTTTAGAGGAAGACAATTATTGGGACACCACTTATGAAAAGCGGCTAACTCATCGTTTTAAAGAGCACAGTCATCATTAGAACTAACAACACGAAATATTTTGGCATCGTGCGCATAACAAAGTGTTCTGGAATTAGGTAAAAGTATGGATACATCATTGATATATATTAAAAATAGTAATGGGCCAAGAATACTACCTTGAGGCACACCAGAGGTATTAGCTATCTCAACAGAAAGTGCTCCGCGAAATATAACCCGCTGCGTACGATTAGAAAGATAACAAGGTAACCACTGAACAAATTGGGGGGGGGGGGGGGGGGAAATCAAAAGAATGGAAACTTGTGGATTAGAATTCGATGTTTATAAAAGTTCATCGTCGTCGTAACTACATACAAGTCATTAAATATGTTGATCTACTCGGTAATTACGTTTCACAGGATAAGATTTTTACTAACACCATTCTGTGAGAATTAACATGATAAATTCAATTTCAATTTTCAATTTAATTATATATTTTGGTTGACTGTACAACAAGATTTACAATCTTTTGTTTGCACAATTAATTTCAATAATTACAAAATATTAAATTTAATTGAGTTTATATCAAATTATAATTAAAGCTAAGTGTCTAAGTTACTAATTAGTGCTATTATCTGGAACACTCTCTTCAACGATCGTATATGGAAGAAATAACATAATAAGTATATAGCAAAGCGACTCTGTCTGTATTGAGCAGAGTAAGAAAACGCACACTCATGTGCGCACACGAATGACTCATGAGTAATTTACGACTCTCGTGCGTGTTCCATTTTTAAAAACTCATGTGCGTGAGTTGTTGTCACTGTTATTAGCGAACGCGCCTATGCGTGACTAATTCAAAATAAGAAATCGCACGCGATATATATCACTGGTAATTACTCACGAGTGAGTAATTCAATATAAGAAAGCGCACACTCGTGTGCGCACATGAAATGTCTCGCTGCTCATTACTCACGAGTGAGTAATACAAGAGAAGAAAGCGCCAACTCGTGAATAAAAATTTTAATATTAACTATTCACGTTTTCTTAATAATGCTGGTATTTCATAAATGAAATTGCACACAAGTTGGAAATGAGAAATTTCGTGAGTAATGAGCAGGGAAAGATTACGTGTGCGCACGTTTTTTATAATTTTATATTTCAAATTTTTGATATTTTACAATACAAAATCAAGGTTCCTATGGCCTTTTTCATTTAAATGCATAATTATATACTTCGCGGTATAATTAACATCTATTATTCGCTGAATGTTGAGGTCGGCTAAGCCATTTAATCTAGTTTCCCCTATAGTATTCTTCAAGTATGTCTTTAGTCTTCGAAGTGCTGAAAACTATCCTTCTATTGTACCTACTTTTTGTGGATACAGGCAGTTTAGAAAATGTTTGCAACAAAACAAAAAATTGGTGTACTTGATTGCAATGATGATGAATTTTTCATGCCTGCGATCGAATACTGACAAAAGAGTGTGGCCGTCTACTCTTCTATAGCTTCATTATATAATTCTGTTAAACTTAAAAATTATTGCCATTTTTATCTGCCGTAGTAGCTTTACCAGATGGTAAAAGGATTATAAAATTGTTTATACGGTTTTCATGTTTCACGAATCTAACTGATAGGTATATTATTAACAAGTGAGTCCAACAGCATTAAGAAAATACCCCGCCGGTAATTTGTTTCTACAAATCTTGTTGGACAAATTTTCTTCAGCTCCGTCCTTTTCTGCTCAACAGCCAACTGTGCTATATTTGACTTTAAGATAAGCTGGAAATGATTGTGAATCTTTCCAATGGTAGCAAACGCATTTCTGAAAGAAAACAAAAATGGTTTGGACCGACACGCATAAAAATTTGACTTTTACATATTCATATCAGTTTTGTTTTTTCCTTAAGTGATACTTGTTTCAAATAGCTGTTGGGTGCGAAAATAACCTTTTAAATTTTAAAAGCCCCTTTTTTGTTGTCTTATAATTGCATTATGTTTAGCGGTCAACGATCTATGTAATAGTTTTGTTTGATAGAAATATGAAAAATGTAAAAATGTTGTAATGTCAGATGAACCTTTTTAAATTTTCTAGGCCCTTAAAAATGGAGATATAATCGGATATTTGGTCATATAAATTAATTGAGGATTTGTTTGTAATTTAATATGCTAGAATTTTACATTTAAAATATTTTTTTTTAAAATATAGCTTGAACAAAGTAAAAAAGATAATTCTCGTAGAACTTTCTAACATTTTACAAATATTATCACAGAAAATATTGAAACAAAGATAAATCTGTCGAAATTTTTTTGCCAATACTATGGAAGAGGAAGAATTAAGAAAAAGGAACCAAAACATATCAGATTTTCAAATACATAATCTTTTTCTCTCTGTAGAGCATTGTGTCTACCTTAAGATAAATCAAACATTAAGAAAAATTCACTGCATCTGTTAGTTATGCAAAAAACTTCAAATAATTATAATATTACTATCACAATATAATCTCTGTATGTATCCTTTATACACATATAGGTGTTCAGCACGTTAAGACATGATCAAAAATCAAAAGCTTCAAATTTATTCGTGATTAAGAAAAGTGCACATTTTTGCTATTAGAAAACCTTCAAAAGTGCTGCAAACGAAGAACTTCTGCAGATCCTCTGTCGGATACAAGTTAGAAGCGCATTAACTAAAAATAATTAAAACTAGGAGGACAAAAAAAATTTAGACTAAATTCAACAAAACAGAATGTCAAAAGTGAAAAATAAATAATAATGTAAGTAGTAGCATTCTTATAGTGGAGAGATGTATCGAAAACTAATGAATAATAATTAATGTAACAAAAATTATAAATATGTTGAAAAGCCCAGACTCTGCCTGTAATTGGCACGAATCCCAGCACGCTTTTCTTTAATTTTAAAAAAAATTAAAAATATAAAATAAAAATTAAAATTAAAAATAAATAAAGAAATTATAAAAATTTGTTTAAAATAATTACAAAATTAAAATAAAAGAAAAGTAAAAATATTAAAGTATATTAAAAAAATAAAAAATAATGAAACTTAAGAGATAATCCCATTCTAAGAACGGTCAAGTTTAGCTAGTACATAATAGAAGAGCAAATTCTCGCGCGATTTTAAATGGCGAGCTAGTAATTTTTTTAATAGGCTGGTGGAGCCCGTGCATTGTATAGCAGCAGGAACATTGTTCCACAAACTAGCAATTGAAACAAAGTGAGAGCCTTCCAAAACAGTGTAATTATAACTCGGTAACAAAAATCGGGTATAACTGAGCTTATGAAGATACATCAAAGCTCTCCGATCCAAGTAGGTATCTGAAAAGAGTCCCACAACAGATTATCGGATGCATCCGTTTAATGCAACATTAAGTTTTCTTTGGCATAGGGAATTTAAATGTGGGAAGATAATAGACATACTAGAAAAGTAAAGTATGATGACAACATACTCGTGGGTAGTCAGAGCCTACCTAATATACCGTGTGTTTTACAAATCATTGACTTAATATGGTCACAGAAACTCATAAATCTCTTGATTATAATGCCCAGATTACACACGAGATCAATATATGTCAAAGGTACATATTAAATCTAGCTCGATCAATGACCTGTGCAAGCAACAACCGACAAAAACAAGACAATACTGCAATAGTCATCACCACCATAAATTGCATTCAACAATAGCTAATTATGTCGCCAGAGGTCAGAGCCCATGCCATTAAGTCAACACCTACACGCAACGTTGCCAACGTGACCGGAGCTTTCATCACCTGGCGAAGAGATATACCTGAGGAGTCAGCGGGCGAGCGATTATCGAGAACCACTTTGCGCAATATACTGAACAGAGGGCTGAACGGGAGTTTTTTTTGTATACTTTCTAGTTATTGTCGTTTCTTTACGTTATCATTTGTCAATATCAATTATATACTTTATAGTTACCATATTTTGTACTACGTATCGAGCCAATTAATTGTGTAATAAATTCTCATTTAATTTCGGAGCTTTTCATACGTACTTTGATTTTTTCATGCCTCGTCCACATCAGGCGTAACAGCACCTACATTATTCAGCAAAATAAACGGAAAGTCATATTCGCGGCAAATCCGATTAAGTTAACACAATCCTCGAACAAACTATATGCCTGGGCTGCCTATCCAAATAGATCTGAACATCATCTGAATATAATTGTTTTTGGGAATACTCGACTATTTCAGAAATTCCGTTGATATATATGTAAAATAATAGACGGCCCAATATAAATCCTTGCGAGACACCACACTTTAGCTGTATAGTATCTGAAATATTATTCTCAATTTTCACTTGCTGATGCTTATCAGCAAGGAAGCTCCTAGAATAATAAATTAATACCATTAATGGCTCTGGTAAAATCAAGCAGTGCTCGGATGGTGATGCGATCTTTATCAAGAGACTTGCAGATCTTTAGTTACCTTCAGTAAAGTAGTTTCGAAAATATGACCTGCCCGAAAGCCCAATTGCCACTTAGTAAGCGTTTTATGCGCTTGCAGGTATTGCAAGATCTGCTGATATATAAATGACTTTATAAGGATTAGGAACAAAAAACACAAAATATTTTCCGACAAGGTATCACTGAGGCTATCTGGGTGCATGTTCTTAGCTATAGATAGAGCATCCGCAATTTTCCAAAACAGGAGGAGCTGTGGAATATTATCCACTCCAACGACCTTCAACTTAATAGCACTGATAGCTTCAATAACCTCATTCGCATCCGTGAATCTAAAACGGAATTAGCAAACAGTATTTGGTAAAGAACTGGAGCAAGTAGGAAGAATTGAAGATGGGAAGACAGAGCGGATGAGGACACTATTCTTAGCAGATGTAAAGAAGAGATTCATGGAGGTAGTGTCAAAGTCGCAGTTAACAGTCTCCCGACAAAATGCAGCGAAATCCCTCAGAATTCCTCCAAAACTTCGCAAGGCCAATTTACGCTATCCATTTGGCATCCGATAGTCAACGGTCTATCAAAATATTCTGCAATCCACTTGAATCGAGCCATTCACACTATCCGTCACCGACATATCACATCACATTATATTACATCCCATTACATTACATCACATCACATTACATTACATCACTTCACATCGCGGTAATCACCATTAGGAAAACTTTCGGAGAATATTTTGATGCCGTCAAACTGTCGGTGTTGAAACATTCAGATGGTTCAGCGCAAATATGTGTGTCCAATATTACTCCGAGCTTTACATGCGATGTAGAGAAAATGATGGATAGATGATGTTTTAGTGTGAATGCAATATGAATAGCTGATGGACGGTTGACTGACGGAAGCTTTACGGATAGTTTGAATAGCACTTTAGGCGTCAGATCAGGATTCAATTATAATCGAAAATAACATCGCCTAGCTGCATGATTTCTGGCAGTTGTTTTGTTTCGTATGTTCATGCACACAGCTCAATTCTCACCAGTTCTCGCCAGTAAGAATCTTCTATATATGTAGAGAATCGCGTTCAACGATCAAATGTTCCTAATTTCAGCACTAAACAATGACTACCGATCTGCATACGCGTGTGTGATGAATATAAAACATTTTATAAAAAGAAGTATATTATGGAATTTATAATGGTGACTTGAACATACAACAAACTAACAGAATCCCAAGACATTACTTTTTATTAAATGACTATATTTCCTTCAATTTTCACCCAACCAAACTAAAATGTTCAGCAAAAGTGTTCCTTTTTCCAAGACCTTTCCAAAAATATGTTTTGATTGACTAAATTTCTCCCTAAACGAAAGTTATTTGCATAAGTCAAAAAGGTGACATAAATGTGTTACTTGCATGGAATTATTTTATTTGTATATAATTATTTAATCAAATAAATTGAAGTTTGGATTTTAGCTGTTACTATGCTTTCGCCCCACCCCCTCTTCTTATTTTATAAACATCCATAAGCATAACTAAGTAGTGCATGTGCGTGTGTGTTTAAAACAATTTTATATTAAGAGACTCAAGCTGCTTTGAGTGAGTACTTTAGAATTCTCGCCTTAAGTCCACTTAATTAGTCTCAATTAATCCATGTTATACGCCAAAGCATTATGAAGGTATCTCTTTGTTGGTCACTCACCAGGTAGAACCTTTCATTAAGTATTCGGGATAGCTTATCTAACCCATGATGATAAGGGTATAACTTATCTAGCTGGGGAGTCCAAGATAACTAAGTTTTAATTAAAGAACATTTAAATTGAGCATTAATAAGGTTGTTTTCTATCCGTTTGTATGTATATAAGAGAAAAGGGATAAAAAAAAGGGATAAATTAATCCTCCATTATGTACCTATAAATTTCAAGAGGATTTTAAAATAAACACATTTTCCAGGATTATTTAGCGAAAGTATGTAGTTTACTCAATTATAGTTTTTGCAATTCATATGCACGCAGGCTATATTATGTCCCAACTAACACTCATTTACGCACAATGTTCGTGGTTACGTCTTTCTGTCTAGCAGTGGGCCCATAAAAAAACGAACGTTACGAAACATCGACGTTCCGAAGTTATCTATGTAACGGAAATGGGGCAACGCAGTGTGGAAATTATGTGGCCATAAGGTCTAAAATGTTACTATATATAGTAACATTGAAAGTTTTAATGTGTAAACAAACACGTAAGAGCTAGTTGCAATGACGTAAATGTGTCGAAGCTGTGCCGTATGACCCGTCCTTATACAATATGTGAACTTTTACGTTAATATATGTATGCGATATATATTTTTGAGATAATGATAAGTATGGGTGTTTGTTTTATTCGTATATATTTTGTAATGTTAGATTACGAATTGTCATTGTCATTGTGTATCAATAATATAACAAAATCTGGTTTTTGTTTTTCACCTAGGTGTAAACTTACAAAGCAAATTAAAATTTCTGTAAAATCAGTTACGAAATTCCGATTTAACTGAAACACCTCCAAAATCTTTAATAATTTAAATATTTTAAAAATTTTATTCAAAATTCAGCGAAGAATTTTTTAGAAAAAACTATCAATAATTAATTTCAAAATAGTGATAGATTAAAGTAGTATGTATTAGACAAAAGGAGTTTATTGCATTTAAAAACACTTAAGAAATTTTTCAAAATCTCATATCGCCATTTTGTTACAATTTATAGATCAAATGTTCCCAACAAGGAAATTTCTATAAAATGTGGCTATTAGAGCCAATTCATAGCATTGTTTCTAATTTATTCCTTAAGATTATACCCGAATTCCTAGTCAGTGCCTACAAATGTGTCGATTAAGGAACTGTTTTCACTGTGTGCCGTCAAATGTGCCCACAAAGTAAGAGTTCCTATTCAGTGACTATATATTTGGCTGTCATTGCAAAGAAAGTATTTAATTTTCAAATGAATTCTCTTTCAATATTGAAGATATTTCTTCAACAAATGTATAAAGAAAATCATTTTAGATAGTCAATAAAACAACAAAAACGGGCACCTTATGTAGGTTCTTCATCAATGGCACCAAGAATCGGTGAAACTTCGCTCCTTGAGTTAGATGCAATGGGCAAACCATCAATATTAATAATTAACGAGATCCTTCCGACATTGAATTTGTGATAAAAAATTTGTTATACTCTCTCCAGTCCATTATGCTAGTAACTTGAATTTGCAATATTTGTGATATTCGAAATGTATTTGGGAGTACTTAATAGTTCTACTGTTCTACTACCTTTCGGAAAATAATCGAATCCGTTTTCACGAACTACTATTAAAAGAGTTTTGAAAGCAGAGTGTGACTTTTTACTTTGACTTGTAGGCACTGTTACTATATACATAGGAACTTTTAGAGGCACATTTACGTATTCATAACTTGTGTTGTGCCCATTGAGGCATGTTACCACATGGGAAATGCTACAAAACACTTTCGAATCAACGTTGTCATAGCGACGTCATGGGGTGTAAAATAGAAATTCAGAGACAATAAGGCACAAAATATTAGTTGGGATATCATTATCTTCCTGTTGGGTTGTCGTGTAAGAAATCTGTAAAACGTCCATTGTATTTAACACATCAAATAAATTTAGCACTTTAAAATTCAATTGTTCTGAATCCCTGTCAGTTAAATCTGCGAAGTCATTTTCCAATGCTAGAGCTTCGCGAAAACTTCCGATACCACTGCGTTTCAACACACAATTTTCTATACGCAGCTAACATGATACCGGCGCACTGTTTTTATTGCTGCGAAATAAAATGCCTGGTGATTCCCACAATTCTGGCACGGCAGCTAAACACACTTTCCACTTTCTACGGTCTTTACAATCTTAAATAACATGTTGCCCGAATTGTTTACTTCGTCCAAAATGAGCCGTAATTAAAATGGAAGAGCGTCTTAAAAAATTATATGCGATCAATATATGATTGCGAGACTCGTATTTCCATCATAAGAATCTTATTACGGCTTATATAATGATTGATTTAAAATCGAATGATGTATTACACTTATAAGAACGGACTCTAAGATACTTATACGATTAGGCTAACTGTGTGTTGTTAAAGTGTGGTATCAAAACCCTCGAGAATACTTCACAAGCCATGAAACAGACTCTCTCCCTCCTACATACGAAGCCCAACGGAGTCCTTACATTCTAAAATATTTGCAGTGTTCTTATGTACAACTGACAAAAGTTTGATTTGAATAGCTCCTCCGCCCTAAACTACTATTCACACAGAAAAATGGTGTTCTGTTAATCTTAAGCTTGTTTTCTTATCTTCCGAACCGTAATAAAATAATAAAATTCCTAACAAAATTATTCAAAAAAATTTGTCTTAACCAAATGACTACGATTCCTCAAACAAAAATTCTCAGCTGAGGAATCATTGTAATGTCGCTGTGCCGTCATGGCATGCCGTGGGCTAATGATATCGAATGTAGCTGCCTACAGATTCGGACTACGGCTGCACATACACACATGCAATTATCACTCAGCTGAGAGGTATTGAGCATAAAATGGTAAGGTTGCTTTGTAATCAAAACTATTTTATTAGTTTGTTAAGTAAGGTATATAGAAAGTGTAGCCTTTGGGAAGGTAAGGAACCAAACTTTAAATTACTAGAATACTATTTTCCTGTATGGATAGTAGTTTAGGCTCTATGGCATATATAAAGTCAATGTTTGGCACTTTTCCATAAGCATCAATATAGAACATTTTAGAAAACGGACTCCGAACGCACACATATAGATTTCTGTTTCATGGCTTGGGAAGTATTCTCGAGGCTTTTGGTGGTATGCATTGGTATTTTTGTTTTTAAAGTTTTGCAACACCTTTACGATGAACGACAGTCAGATAAAATAACTGGGTCATAATAGAAGGAAATACTACATGATATACGATTGAGACGTTGTAAATGGGTTTTATAGAAATAAAAATTGCTGTGCAATTTAAAATAAAATCTTGCATGGGTAGTGAAATAAATTATAGAAGCCATGATGTTTATGTGAATACAATATGTAGTCATTGGTATCATATACAAATCGGAAGAGTCACGATAACCTATTTTAATTCAATTAAACCGAAATTTTGCGATAAAAGAGAAAATTATATAACAAAACTAGTTTTTAGAAAATGCTTGAAAAGAGGGCGCGTTAAATTTTTTTGAGGTATAGTACCAATATTGACGATAAATTCTCTTTTGCATGAACTTCCGAGAGTTAGTAAACTGGAAACATAATTCATAAACTTTTCAATTCTTATAATATCACAGATATGCCATTCTGCGAAGTAATAGAAAATAATTCAACACCATCACATCTTTTTTATTTTAACAAGCCCAGCACACATTGCGATTCCACATCGAATCGAAAGCGATTCGCTTTAACGGAGTTTGATTTCGATCTCGATGTCGTTCTCGATTCGATTTCGATCCGGCCACGACTAAAAGGAACATTCTATATCGAATCATAATATCGATTTGATATCGATTCGACAACGATTGGTAATAACGATTCGATAACGATTCGTAATAACGATTCAATAATGACTCGAGACTTATTCGCAGTCTCAAATTAAAATTGAAAATATTATAACACGGATAATGTGATTTATTAAAAATTAATAAAAACAATCATTCTTTAAACAAAAATTAAATAAATCCTCTTTAGAACACAATTAAAAGAAGAAACAAGTAAAAAAGCTAGAATTGGTCTAAGACCAATTCTTATGATACCCTAGATGAATGCCCGTATTGAATTTCGTATGGTCACCAATCTATTCAAGTTTGATTTTGAAGTTGTTTTTCGCATATATTTCTAGAACGGTTTGTTGCACAGAAAAAATGATTATTACCAATTTTATAGGATTTCGTATTCTGCAGAAGTTTTTAGTACAACAAAAATGTCTTGGACTGATCTTTTTCAAAGTATGCGTAAAAAACCTAAAATTTTATATGGTAACACCAAGAAGGAGTTGCTCGATTTACTCCATTTTTAACATTTTATTTGCTAATATAGTAAAACCATCATGTACGAAATTTCAGCTCTCTACGTTGACACGTTCTCAGGCAGTGTCCAAATATATAGCGGAAAACGAAATTTTTATATGGCAACCCCACGAAGGAGTTGCCCGATTTGTCTCATTTTCGAACTTAATTTTACTTTTTTTTTTTAAAGTCTGTGTACAAAATTTCAGCTCTCTAAATATACGCGTTCTCGAGTTATCGTGCGCACGGACGGACGGACGGACGGACATGCAAAAATCAAAATAACTTTTAATATTATGAATGAGTGTCCAATCCATTTTGCTCTACCATCATTATTTCGAGGTGTTACAAACGGAATGACAAACTTAGTATACCCCTATAGATTTCATCTAGGGTATAAAAACGGAAAATAATTTACACGCTCGGCTTATAATTTGCTTTTTTTGTCAGCCTGTCCTTCGCGCAATGAAAATGATGCATTGCAGTTTTCTCGAAGAACACTTCGGGAAGGCCAGGAAATTTTTCGTGAAATGCACCTATAGAAAATGAACAATTATAAATACAATCTATTAGTGCATTTTTACACTTACTTTATACAGCCGTAACAATCCTGATCTCCGTCGCTGCTGACTGTTTGCCCTTTTTGCCAAGCCAACAGAACTCCTGCGCAATATCATCTGTGAATATGTTTTCGAGAGTATCCTTAATGATTTTTTTTTTGGATCAGAAGATCCTTCTTGCAGAAAAGATCGCTGCTGCAGTAAATATTTTATTTTGTTAGTAATTATAGGTATACGGAAAGTAAATGAAAAGTTTGTACCATTTCTTAAAATTTATGAATATTTTCTTTCAATATCTTTTCAAATTCAAGAAAAGCTTATGCCATCATCTGACTGACAGCTAGGACATTTGAGAGAGCGCGCACCTACTTTCGTACGTCAAGTCAGTAAACATTTGTTTCATTTCCTCGGAAGGCATAAAGTCCTTGTGAATATTGTGCAAAGCAATTACAATTATTTAGTGGAACAACTTTCAAGGATACTTTGGCAAATCTTTAGTTGACTTTGAAAGAATTTCCAGCAAATCTTTTAATGCATTGTAGCCAACTAAATGTTTCATTGCCCATTCGCTTAATAATTTATTTATGAGATCATTTGAAGGCAGCGAAAGACCTGACGCAGAGCATTCGAATTCATTTTCTGAACCCGAATTCGAAGAATTTGAATCATGTCGGAAGACTTTATTATAGGAAACATAGGAAAACGTGAAGGAATAGACTCTTTTTCAGGAATTTCTGCGTTATGGAAAGATGACACAGGAGGAGTATTATCAAGCAACTCACTACTTCCTTTTAAAACCGAATTGACAATGGGTTCAGCTTTTCGTCGGATTTTTTTAGATCGATTCATTGCCCCAATCTATTAAACTTCTTTTTAATTCATTTTATTTAAAAAACCTTTTGGGTACTTACCGAAATTATGAATATCGAGTATTGTTAATCACTTTTATTTAATTATCACTTTACTGCACTTCTAGAACATTAATAGCATTTTACTAAAATGTCCAATAAACTTACAAGAAATATGTACTTTAATTACTTTTCAGAATTGAGCAACTGTGAAACGAAAAAAAAAACGAAGAATTTTCGAAGCAATCTCGAATTTTGGAATTCAGAAATATTTCAGACAGATACATGTCGCTAAACGAAGAATTTTCGAATTTCGAAATTCGAGAATATTTCGCTGAAAACGAAATTCGCTAAGATGTTAGCTGATCAGATTCTTGGAAATTGCATTTATATATACTTCGATATTGTATTTTTTTTTAAGAATAAATTCACACTATCTTTAAATATTTGTATGTATATGTCCCCAGAGTAATTCTCAAATCATAAACTGTGTTATACTTGCGTTATAACAATGCATCGGATAATAATTGTAATAACTTTAGATGACGTTGTGATAACATTGAATAGATTCCCCACTTTGTAGATATATAGATACGTAATAAAGACATCTGAAAAGGATCATATTGCATGCTAGATGTTGCAGGAACTGTAAATCGTATGCTTCAACAGAATTTCATAAATGCATTTCTAGGATTAGTATACGTTCGAATGTGCTACTTGGGAACGTTTTGATTCGCCAGTACTCTTATAAATATTCTGTAAACTATTGGAAGGATTGTCGCATTTGTTTTTTCTTTCACTACTAAATAAAATATTGTTTTGTGAGTTTTTGATATAGGTGAGTTTCTTACTGGAAAATTTAATTCCACTATAATATTTCTTTGTGTTTTCTTTTTGTTGTGTTTTTTTGTGCATTTGTATATTAGTTTTGGATCATAACCGTTGTTCTTTTTGTGACAATATTCTTAATTATATTTAATTCCTTTTAGAATTGAGATTATTTAGTCGAACCTTGGACTACCTGTTGAATAATGAATTAAAATGCTTGAAAAACAAAATATTGAATTAAAAATAGTTATCGAAAAACCAGTACTCTGAATAATAAAAGTATAAAAGAAGAAAATAAAAATAAAAATAAATATTTGTCCTCGTATATCTAATGGTTATTTTCTTCCTACAAGTTTGATAAAATTTACAGTAAAATAATAATCAAAAGTTTAATATAACAAAATATTAATCGGCTATAACTATCGTATAAATTCTAAATGCACTGTACAAATTTTAATTACATTTAATTTTTTTTTTACATTTAATTACAATTACCAATAATAATAATTAGCTTTGTAATTATAATCATAAAATGTAATTGATATCTTTCCGAACAGTCTAAATTCTTATTAACTTACTACTAAAATAAGAAGCAATTAGTTACCTATTAACAAAAGAATGGTAAATTTAAACCAAAAACAAAAATTCGGTTTATATTTACACAAATTATTAAGAAAATTTTTAAGATTTGTGAGTATATAGTATAAACATCACATGTAAGCAATGTTATAACTTTTTAGTAAAAAAAATAAATTAACTGTTTAGTAAGAGATATAATAATGTAATTTCCAATTAAAATTAAACGATCTGTAAAATATTTGGTAATTTACGTTTACCATTCAACAAACCTATTATATTATTGATATATTGCTAAGTTAGACTACTATTAGTTTGGCGCTCGCCTGTAACTTGAATACGTGAAAATTTGTAACCGGTTTGTTTTTGCAGTAATTGTAGATGTAGTAAGTTCGAAAATAAAAAATATCGGACAAAAATTTCTTTTTCATCGATTTTTAGAAATTCTATGATCAAATTTGATATGTTGTCAATAATAATAATAATCAGTTTGTGTCTGTGTGATACAATCTTTTTTAAAGAATTAAGAAAATTGGAACTATGGCTGAAAAAATATAGAACGGAATATTACAGTAAGTTAGTTTTTTTGTTATTTGTATTTAATTTTTATAATCCCGGGAATCTTATATACCATAAGCACGTCGTCTAACTGAACTTACATACATATATTATTATCCACCAACGTAAAGGTGTATTATCTTTTGATGTTCAATATATCTTAAAGTTTCTAAAATAAGAAATGCTTTTGCTCTGGTTACGAAAAAATATGCTTTTTTGTTATTTTTTGGTATGTACAAAGGAAACATATATGAAGTCGAGCTGAACACATATTTCGGGCTGTTGATGCCGACATAATTTTTATTATGAATTTAATAAAACTACAAAAATTTGTGGGATGAAGTTCATGGATAACAAATTCTGTAAACTGTAATGTTAGTAGAACGTGATCAATCGTGATATTTCGATAAAAGACAGAAATGTTGGTTAGAAGTTTTAGACGATATATTTACACCGATTCCGCATACGATTTTTGTTTTCTCCAAATCATGAAACTAATACTGCATATACTTGTCTGAAATAAGATTGCATGTTCAAGGCATCCCCATATCACCCATATCATATTTGTTATTTGTTCTATTTCAAATCTTTTTTTTTCTATTTTCTATTTTTTTCTATGAAATACATGGAAAAATAAATGTTAATTTAGGATCCGAATTGTATTAGGTACGTTCAACAAAATTTCCCTAATTTTACACAAATCTGCATAGAAGCGAGCAATATTACACAGAATTTATTTCATTTTACACAAAACTGTTCATGAATGAACAAAATTCTGTAGTTTTGCACAAACAAAACATACTTTTTATGTTTAGAACTTTACATTGCAAATAGTGTAAGATTTTAAACTTTTTCGACATAGAACTAAACTTTGCATTTTGGATAATACTTTTGTGCAGAAATAATTTTTGCAAAACACAATATTAACAAAATTGATATAATGTGAATGCAGCAAAATTGCGCATAAGTTTGACTCAAATAATATTATTTAAAGAAGTCCTTTCACTACAACACTATCATCCCGGCAGATAGCTTCATTTTTATTTATTTTCTTAACAAATTCTTTTTTTTTCTTCATTTCTTTTTCTTATTACATGGCTATAAGTTGAAGTTTATATTTCTTCAAAGTTTATCTGTCTACATACATATTCAGGACTCGTTAAGCGCATAAATGCATAAAAAGAGTAATTTATAGGAAATATCTGGAAATTTCATTGTCAAAAACTTCCTCCAACTTTAATCTTACCGGATAATCTTAAATGTAAACTGTTTATTAAACCGGCATTGAATCTAAGCAAGTTTATCACTGCAGACAAATTGTTCACAAGCTAATTGCAAAAGTTTTAGGTTTTTATCTCTTTTGTATAAATTGAAAAAAAAACATATTTTTCGCTAATTTTGTGAATGTTACGTTTGGAAATTATTTCATATTTTTGTTCTGTTGGCTGCAATAGGTATTTCCACTAAATTCCTTTCGTAATGTAAAACTTTTGACTAATTACATTCTCTAAAAAATTTTGACTAATAGACAATTTTTTTGGGAAAAGTGACATATTTATTTTATGAAGCCTGATTTTATAGACTTGTAAAATGAAAATGTGAGCCGTTAAATTTGTTAGCCGAGAAGGCTTACGATGAAAGGAAGGTGGTATATTTCATGGTACACAGAAAATAAGGAAGTATGCTAGTTATGAACTATTCATAGGGCATGAAGTAACTTAAACTGCAAATTTTATAACGTACAATAAGAAGGAGTTTATGGTGGCATCCAAAACATGTTTTCATATACATGTATAAGCACTACATACGTTTTTTTTCTTGATCCAATGATATACAGATCAATAGCTGGGATACCTCTCACTCAAAGTAAAATTAGATGCGAAAATAGATGTTTTTATAATATTAAGTCAAGCTCGGGGGATTTGATTAGATTTGTCAAGGCGTGTGCAGGCATTATAGAACTATCCTGAGATTGAGGTTCCATACGAAGTTAGGTGGAGGAAAAGCATGTTCTAGGTGCAGTAGACTCCGCCTGGCCAATACTTCGCAGTTGCAGAATAAGCGCTCCGAGGTTGTTTCGTGAGCATCCTGACAGAAGTGGGAGGATGAAGTCTCAGCCAAGCCCAGCTTATTTAGATTATACCCCAAGTGGCGGTGGTCTGAGAAAAGGTAAGTAATCATTTTGAGCTCTGTTCTTCTAAGGAGAAGAAGTTCTTATGTTTTTCCGCCAGAGGTGTCGATAAACTTTTTTGTCTGATGAAGTCCTTGTACCCTTTTCCAATACAGCGATTTTTATTTAGACATTGCTACAAAATGTCTCTGGTCCGACAAACTGAGTATCCCCTCCCCTTTTGAATAGGCCATCAGCAGGCAGAACACCAAGCTGCACCGCTTAGTGTAAGGTCTTCTGATAACACGAAACGCTTCTTCTTCTTCCTTTTTATTTTTCTTTTTCAGCCCATTGCGGGCGAATACAGGTTCAATTCGTTTCGAATGAATCTGATTTTAAAAAAAAAAAATTTTAATAAGAAATTTTTTTTTCAATTTTTCTCAATTTTTTTCAATTTTTCATTTTTTTTTCTCTGTTCTATTTTTCATTTGTTTTTCAAGTTACTCAATTTCGCCAAAATATAATGAGTTGTGTGATGAAATAACAAATTAAAAACATTTTTTAGCTTTTGCTATATACCGGAGAATCTAAAAAATGCCCCTTCTTGAACAAATATAAGTTTAACCCGTAAAAAATCCTATAGAGTAATCTCTATCTTTATTATGATTTACGTTAGGAACTTGAAATTACGATTGCAGGCAAATTCTATGAGAAGCCACTAGGAAAAAGTAGGAGTTATTCTTCTAGAAAGTATAAAGGCGCAGAGAATTTGATTAGATTTCAATACTCCTCTAAAAATCTTCAAAAGGAGCAGAGATTTTAAGATGCCCACAACCAACCAAAAGCAAAAGAAGGGTGTACACAGCAGGAGCTTCCATTTATTCTGCATTTAAAGTACATATGTTCATCTAACATAGAACTAGCAATACAGACGTAGTAAAATGAATTGACCAACTTCGAAGATGTTTTCATTGACCAAGTTAGCTTGCTATGTGCTGACATACTCGAAAAAATACACAGTAGAATCGGAATAATTAAGGATAATTTTTAATGATACTTGTGTACAGTCTTTTGGAAATCACTGAACTAATATACTTTGACAAGTTAGATTCGACAGACCGATTTAGTATTCTCTAACATAATCACCAATATTAGTAACGAAGAAGCGTTGACGGTTGATGAGACCAAATTTTTTGAGAGCTTTGGTGCAACAAACATGTCACTATTATGCCATGTGCCTCTTCTATCGAAATTGCGAATTTGTTGAATACAAGGCTGAAAGAACAGATCAACCAATGCTCACAGAAAGATGGTTAGGGAAAGGCCGAATACTATCCTGTTTTATACCTGAGCATACCATATCATGTTTTCATAGATAAAGGACCCAAACTTATTTTTGCATGATATTTAAAAATCTATTTAAAAAAAGAAATATTGTGCAATATTTCATCAAAATCGAAGGCTTTCGATTCAGAAATTTTTTCGATTTTATATGGAATTAACAATCAAGATTTTCAGAAAATAGTGATTTCTGGACAAGATCTTTAAATGGAAGATACAGAAGCAATTGAATTACATTTTCTACTAGATGTCAAGAAATTTCCCAAAATAAAAACTTCCACAAATTGTTTCCTTGGTTTAAAATGGAAGATATTTTTCAGTTTCGATAAACTGCAATTTGAGAATTCTTGCTCGCTAATATACGGCGGCGTATAATAAACAATAATTGTTGTATAATAATAATAAATAAATAAATTTAGTATTGCATTGTCTCGCATTTACTCTTCCTTTTTTAATAAATAAAACGTATGTTGAGTAAAAAAAGAAAAAAACAAAAGGGTTTTCCTTAAATAAATGGAAAACACTGTGAAATCTCCTGCTACATATCCTTGTCGAGGTGAAACACACATCCGCCCGCCATAAGTGAAGCGGTCGAACCGTTTCCTATTTTGATAGTTCAATTTCCTTTTTTATAACCTTCAGTATACATGATGGACAGCGTACGTCAATAAAAATAACCTCTGCGTAATTTTCTCTATTGGCTCCCTGAAAGGCTTCTTCCGTATGATTTATCCCGGGACGGGCTCAGCATAAACTGTCCAGTTTCGTTATTGATTCCACACATTTAGGGGGCGATTGTTGGGTTTCAAACTCATTTTAGTGCGATATGAGAAGGATTCACGCAGTGTTCGATGTTTTTTGCTTTTCCACTTCAGTGATACATCAATACAGTAGACATCCCAGGGATAGTAACAATGAGTGAAATGAGGAAATGTCAGGCCGACACATATAATTTGAATTATTTTAGGAAAAAAGGTTTGGATAGAGGTGGGGAGTGGAAACTTTTATTTATTTCATGAACACCGGATATATGAGAAATTGTTTGTTTCATTTTTTATTTAATTGGAAAAAGTAATCCAATTACGATTGTACTTCTTTAAAAAATTTGTAGATTTGGGAGTTGAATTGAATTGCGCTTAAAATTTTACGAAAATTTTATTCCAAATTCATACGAACTAATGAATTTGTTTAATTATAAGTTTATGTGATGGCAATTAATTATTTAAACACATTATCAGCCACCATAGATAGGAATTTCATTATGAATAGAATGTAGACTATCTGTGGATTATTTGCACATTTCACACATAGGATTGCCTAAATACTACATAAATACTAAAAGGGGAGAAACAGTTCAAATCAGGTGACCTGTCTGCTCAGTTAGGTATCTTACACCAGATATGCTTTAAACAAATGAAAAAATTAATCCTGTCTAACCATCTCTCGTATAGCCAAGTCGTCGCTCTCCAGACATTATAGTCCTCCATCATTAAGCTCACGGTAGGTTAGGTTAGGTAAGAGGGGTGCCGCAAGACAACTAGCCTGCATCACTTAGACCTCTAGTGAGCTCATTGTGCCCCTAGGTCCCATGGGATAACCTTTTCAAGCCGCCAGAGACCCATCCTGCTTCGCATAAGGAACTCAACATATCTTCAAGACTCGTTACGTAGAAACTCAGGATATACCTAAATTCTTTGTAGTACAGCTCCCCCATACTTGAAAAGAAGTAGCTAACCAATAGCCTATTTCTTTTATTCATCAGAGTGGGGCATTTGCAAAGCACGTGTTGGACGGATTCGATTTACTTCGAGTTCCTGCAGAAATCGTTCGCCACTATCCCCAGTATTTTAGCATGGTCACCTATGGCGCAATCAGGGATAGTAGGGATTCCTGGTGTTTTTTGTGCTGTCCTTTTCCTGTCATATGCAAGCCAAAATTACCTCGCAATACGGCAGGTATCCTTGTTGGTCCTCCGAAGGCTTGCCTTTTGATAGGCGCCCCTGATGATTTGGTCTTTTATAGCTCCGATTGGGATCCTCACAAAAGCTACCGCTGCGGAGCTATCCAATTCTCATCCTTTTTTGGCCAACTCATCAGCCATCTCGTTGCCTGAGATACCCTTAGGACCAGGTACCCAGCATAAGGTCACCCTATGTTTTGTAGCCATAACCTCAAGTCTAGTCTTGGATAACTCCATCAATTTTGATTTTACCAGCACAGCATCCAGCGCCTTGATGGCTGCCTGGCTAGTATATATGCATATGTGTCGTGAGGTCCAGCGGCAGTAAGTCAAGTATGACCTCCAGTGCTGCAGTGGGCGTGGTACCCAGACACCCAGTTATTCCCATACAAGCAGGCTTCTGGATTTTTGACAGCACCCCGAGGTTATATTTCCTCGTCAGTGCCGTCCATCAGACCGTTGAGTCGTAGTACAGGATGGGCCGAACTATGGCTGTGTACCACTTTGAGTTTTAATGCCCAATTTCTGCCAAATATTCTCTTGTACGTGCAGAAGGCCACACTGGCCGTCTTCACGCGTTCTTCTAGATTAACCTTCCAGCTTTGCTTGGAATCAAGTATAATTACTAAATACTTTGCTTCACTGGAGCGAGTAAGATCCTCTCCACCCAGCATTGGAAGTCTGAAATTTTGTTGCACCTCCATCTTGTATAAAGGACCAGCCTCGTCTTCGAGGGGCTTACCGTCAATCCACTATTATTGGCCCGGTTATCCAGCTTAAGCAGCGCATTCTCGAGTCTTTCACTATTAGTGGGGACAAATTTTCCAGTTACCAGGATGTATATGTCATTCGCGTATGCATCTGCCTTAAACCCCTCTCTCTCTATTTTTATGAGGATTTGATTCATTACCAGTAGCCAAAGGAGTGGTGATAGCACCCACCCCCTGCGGTGTACCTCTATACATTTCTCTTCTCACAATAGCGTGACCTTAGCAGGATAGTGTGGAAGTATTTCCAAATTCTCAAAGTACTGGTGAAGATTTATAAAATACCTCTTACATGAGTGCAAGGATATGACAGCAATGCAGACAATGATATTGGGTCTTAGGACCTATATTAAAAAGACGTGGGAAATCTCTTTGTTGGACCAGTGCTATTTTGTAGTATGTCCAAATATTACCACCTAAGCGGTACTCGAGAAAGCTAAAAAAATTGAGACACTGTGGCGACGTGAAAGGACTTTTGCTTTCGTACCACACCTATACCTTGTCTGAGCCGCTGTATTGACTTAAAAATTAAGGAAGTTCCTAAGTGACGTAGTTTTCAAATCACCCCTTTGTACGACATGCGCTAATTTTTATGTAGCGTTAATCAGTAGGCATAAATTTAAGAACTCTAAATGATGTCAATATTTTAATTAGTCTAAGATTGCTCACCGTAGAGCTTGCACAAGTTAGGAAGTATCCTACATAGTCATCTGAAACTGTTCAATAAAGTTTAATATCACAGCCGAATAAGATTTTTTATGAAAGTTTTAGTTATTATAGAAATTTTTTATTTCATAATCTTTACTTCCAATAAGGACTATAGTCTAGGTGACAGAACCTCCGGGAAGGTCCAATGCAGGAACGTTCTTTGACTTTCCGATTCCAAGTGGCGTAACTTCCTAAAAGGTCTAGCCAAGTACATTCCATGTCCTCCATTGCGGCTCCATGGAAGGACGAATCAAGAACGATCTTTGATCTCCTACCCCGGAGACGTTTTTTATTGAGGAAAAGCAGATCCAAGACAGCAACGTTGTAGGCACTATCCATAGGGTATAAGCACCACGACTGCGTTAAGATTGTGAAGAGTTATCATAGGAGATAACACTTCCTCAACCTTACATCTCTATAACTTGCAACAGCCTTTTATTTCCGCAATTTCCGCCTTAACATTTCAGAGTCTTACTAGTGCGATAGCGTAGCAATGATTGTAGGAGTTATACCTAACAGTTAGTCGTATTACTACAACATCAGCCAAACATTTTCATCAACACCTCTTGCAGCTTATTCTCCTTAGATAACCGAAGATTAAATTAATTACAATACTTTCCTCAGACCACTTCATTTTTACAGTACCACCAAAAATTTATCCTAGAAAGATAATAGACGTCACATTAGTCTTAACCTAGAATATGATGAGTAAACAAAAATGGGAATTAAATCATTTATATATTCCAGTCCAAGTAGATGTGAGGCTTAGTATCCCTTAATAATCGGATGCATACCAAGTCTTGCTGAATATTGCATCTACATTACGAACAAAATCTGTGAAATTTATATTTCTGTCATTAATTTTTTGTAAACGGAAAGTTATTTGTCATTAACATAAACTTTAAAAATTATTATAGATGAACCTTTGACTCTTGGAGCTTAATCTAAGATTATTAGACTCTACAGCTCCCAAAGACACCACGTCCTCAACTAAACTAATTGCTCCATAAATTTACAATTGCTCATCACAATCAAAAACATAATTAACAAATATTATAAACAGGCGCGGTCCAAAAATTGATCCCTGTGGGGCTCCAATTGCTTAAAAATATCAAAACTTCCTCTTAAATACCAAATAAATTCTAGTTAAATATCTCAATCTAATTCTAGAATCATTACAAACAAAATATATAACAATGAGATTCAGCAGAACATGCAAATGGAACAACATCACGCAAAGTATGCAGGAAGAAATGATAGCTACCTTCCTTAGGAGACTTTTCGTAACCTAGTTGGGCATCCAGTAGAATTTATTTGGGTTGATTATGCTTGAAACCTTTAAAGGTGGAAACAATAGATTACAAACAATCTTGAAATGCAAAAATCCTACTTACATTACCCAGGGCTTTCTATGTTGTTCTGACTCCAATCCCATCTATATACATAGCCGTGCTGACATTTGTAGTTTGTCGGTAGAATTAAAAGTTATTAGGAAAAAAAGTCCACGCAGTTCTTAACATTCATAAATATTACGATTAGCTGGTGATGGATTTTTTTAATGCACCAAGGTATGCGTTTGTGTATATGTGTAGTCATGATATTAATTTTCGAAAAGAAAATCCTTGAGATAAGTAACGTTGACAGTTACCTGTCTACCTGTCAAAAGATATATGAAAGTATATGGATGTGCATGTTTATGACATCTGCTCTAACAGATATGTCCTTTGTTTCATGGTGGTGGGGGTGGGGGCGGGGACGGATTTGAGTATAAATTGAAATTGAATTTCTAAATTTCTAGGAAATTTGCATATAAAAGATGACAGGGTTTCTTCTGTAGAAATCTCAAAGTAAACTGCTTTGAAATTATATTTTTCATAAGGAGTAAACTGCTTTGAAATTATATTTTTCATAAGGAATCTTGAAAATTCTGATAGAATTATCGTAAACATTATTGGTAGATAGACTCTATCCGTTAGGTTAGAGCTGGTTGGACATTATTTTCTTACCTTGAATACTTTCACTAAATGTAAAAACAAAAACTTAAAATTCGAGGATTTCCCAGACAATCAACTCACCTACTATATAATAACTAAATTGAACTAAATGTGATTAAAAATTTTCAGTTCTGGACAAGTTAAATTCCTGATCCCGTAACCAAGCTTAAAAGGATGTGAGAAGAAATATGGCAACTTCACGGCAGTCCAGACTTAATATAAAATTATTGATCCGACGACTAATTGAGAGAGAACTTTGAAAACTAAAACTTTTCGGCTCTATAAGAAACTTTCGTTTTGGTCACATCTGTTCAACTTGCGAAGTTTCCCTGCACCACCCCCCTTACTAAATAATGTTTTAAAAAAAATACATTTCTCAATTTCTGAGTTCATTTCATGCACATGTGACAAATTTTTGCCTCTTATGATTTTATTAGAAGCAGTTGAAATTATGGTTTAATTCCTAAAGATACAGACAAATAATTTGTGCTAACTTGATTTCAACAGAAAATGACGCAGTTGTATCTTAAAATTAAGATTAATTTAATTATACTTTACGGTTTTTGTGAAATTTAATTTAAGTTAAATTGTATTTCAGATAGTGTAAAAATGGTGCAAGTAATTTGTAGGCAATTATTTTTTATATGTATAATTTTCTTTTAATATTATTCACACTTTCTATTTACAATGAATGTATAAGAAAGGTACTGGCGGTTTACAGAAAAAGTTTTTTTTCTTTTAACTTTCAATTTTATCCCTCGATCGTAATATTCTTAGTCGAAGAAATTGACTTGGCCTGTTTTGTGGAAACATGAATGTAACAAAATAACAAGAAAGAACTGATAAAACAAATTTAAGAATTTATCTTGGATGTCGAGGCCGTGGCGACGCGAGTGTTGGTGAGATGTGCAAACACCTAGTGCACATTTACAGATGAACAATGGCAGGAAAAGGTGCAGACTGTCTGCACTGACCCCTGGGGCCGGATTCTGCAACTCGGAGAGTTTGGGAGTTTGGGATATGAGAATTTTCGTTTTCCCCGATTAAAACACCTCAACTCTCCATTCGCGATTCTCTAACATACTTGGGGAGTTGGGGAAAACGTGAGAAGTTTCGCAATATTGAAGGAGAGCAATAGTGGTTTTTGCATCAGATTAAGGGGGAAAAGAACGGAAATATAGATGACAGTTTTTGGGGGAGGGGCTTTTGGGAATGGGGGGTCCTACCACCTCTCATTGGGGTTATCCAAAATACGTCATGTTTGGCATCAAATTAAAGAGGGAGAAGAGAGTAATCGAGCAGTGTCGCTCTTTTTTTATTATTTTAAGTTCATAACAGACTTTTTACCGTCGAAAGACGGATTTTTTGCGCTTTAGTTATTTAGGTACCTTCACAAAACACAACAAAAAGAGACAGTACTGTCAGTTGAGAAATATTCTTCTTACTTCTCCACAACTAACACAGCAGAGAGTTTTGTCGAGTGGAATAGAGAGTTTGGTACTTCTCAATACAGATTCCCCTCATTACAGAATTCCGAGTGTAGAGTTAAGTGTCAAAAGAAATCTCATCTCCACAACTCTCCGAGTTATTGTATCTGGCCCCTGGTGGACTTATCATGATGAACTCATCAATGATTTCTGCATTAGTACTCCCAACTAACAATTTAATTCTTGGATTTCGGATTTGTATGGCACCAATGTATAGCTTCTATAGGTCTGTAAGCTATGTAAGGGTGCCTGTAAACCACCTTCTAAAATTAAAAGTATTTTCTTAATAAGTTTATATAGAGCCATAATAAGCAATAAAGTATTGAGAGCTTCTATATGCGCGTCTTAGAACACCTATGTTTTATTCTTATATTAAAAATTTACATTGGTTTCATTCCCAGCGTGAAATGGAAGCATTCCGGATGCATTTCGAAAACATTCTATGAAAGGTATGGAAGCAATACGCTCTGATACCCAGTTCATTTCTTTTAATGCATTGATGTTCTACGACGGGAAGGTAGAATATAAGTTGGATTGTATACCTGGCCTCTGCATGACCTGTAAGCTGAAAGGAAGCCTTCCTTATTAATTCTTTGGAAGGTGAAACGAAACACTCCTTATACTCTTTTTGGAAGGTGAAAAGAAGCATTACTTTTAAATTCTGTGGAAGCATTCATTCTACTATCTCAGAAAACTGGACGGAAGCATTAAAGGCATGAATTTTCTGAAAGGTGGAAAACAATCATTCAATTTATACTCTCAGGAAGGTGAAGCGAAGGATTCATTCTTTTTTTACTCAGAAGTAAAGGGTAGAATTCCTCCTGTTTTCTTAGAAAGCTGCGGAAAATAAACGCGTCTTCACTTATTCGTATCTCGTACTTAATACCTGTGGTATAAATAGGCACCATAGTTCGGATACCATTGTATTCGTTGTACCCATACTAGGTGACATATCGCATTATAGTTTCATTTGACAGCTTTTAAAACTTAGTAAGTTTTGCTTTTCAAGAAATCGTCGGGAATAATTTTAGTGTCAACTTGGCGCATATCATAAACTAGTGAATATCCCGAAAAGGCTTACTTGAACAAAAAGTCATAAGCTAGATAAATTTGTCACTACTTGGAAGCGGCGCTGAAATCATTACAAAGCTCCGTACACCATGGAAAGAAAACCCAAGTATTTAAACTAGCCTCGTATAAGTTTGCTTAGGATTAGTATTATGAGTTATGTATTCACTGCATATCCTGGCTATATTTAAAAAAAAATAATTATGAAAATCCATGCAATACTTACAGAGGAACATGGATTTTGTCTCTCAAGGTACGCGCTAAAAATTATATATCACGCGAAAATGATCAATTTGGTCGTCTTCCACTACAGAAGAGATGCTGTAAAATTTTTAATTATACACGGTAAAGCTTGTGTGTAGGATGAAACCGCATCTAAATTTTGTCCTCTAATTAAATATGTAATTAAGTTTTGAATCCGATAAACGGTTTTGGAGGTAACTGTAAAAGAAGTGTATCAGTCCATTTTAAGGTGAAAAAATGGCCGTTTTTGGTACAAAAATTGACATATTTTCAACTCATCATTGCGAAGAACTAGTAAGTTGTGGAAATTTACTTCCCATGACAAAAATTTTCACAACGTAGTAATAATGTATGTAAAACAAAGAACGGAAGAAATATATGCAAAATACAGGAACTGGGTGTATATGACCCTAGTGTAAAAAAATCGTTTTTCGGCGATCAAAAGTCAGCTATCACGTTAAAACGATCAAAGACAAACTACACTACTCGATTACCCTCTCCTCCCTCTTTAATTTGGTACCAAACATGACGTAGTTTGAGCAACCTCCTATGAGGGGTGGTACGACCCCCAACCCCCAAAACACCATGCCCCAAAAATTGTTTACCTATATTTTGTACTCTAAATCCTTAATCTATCGAAAAAATTCCAATACTTTACAGCCCTCCCACACAGAGTTAGGCGCCCGTGAATATTGCGATAGCAAAATTTACCGCCGAGGCAGCTCAAATCTGCAAATTACCGTTAATCGAAATAAAATATAGCCTTTAATACCCATGCATACCTAATTACCAAAGTGAATTCTTATTTTTTTTATTGGGCTTACAGATCCTGAGCTTACCCCAGCGAATTATTGCAGCTCCTGATATTGTTTTAATTTTTTTTTAAATTTCCGTTAATCAGCTCCCATTTCTACAGCGCACTCTCCCCGCCCCTTTTCCTAAACCTATCTTGTTCGCCCTGAGCTCCCATTTTTTTTTTTTTGATACCACATACATTCTACTCTCCATTCTCTCGTTATCCCGGAAAAACTCGAGAAAACCAACCTCTTACATCCCTCAAAAACTACCCCTACGAAACAGAAATTTCTATTTATTTCGACAGTGGAAGGTAATAGACGGATGTACCTCAAATACGAAAAAAATCTAACCCTCTACAACAAAAATTGGTACCCTTAATCGTCAAAGGCGATTCGCACTTTTTCACATTTCTTACGTTTTCACTAATTCTCCAACCATGTTAGTGAATTGGGAATGGAGAATTAGGGAATTAAGAATTCTAAGAAGACGAAAATCTCATCTCCCAAATTCCCAAATTCTCCGTGCTACAGAATCCGGCCCCAGGTGTGTGCTGTCAATTTTTCCATATGACTGGGAAGTGAACAACAAAACAGTACACAAGTAAATTACAAAAAGATAGCAATTCAAGACCTACTGCAGACTGGGATCAGTTCAATTGCGTTAAAGAACGAATCTTCGATACTTTTGAGGTGGCTATTGTTGACCTTAACACAATGATGGAACGAGAAGATAGCTATATTCGAGTTTCAACAAAAAGAGTTTCTGCAACTGAAAAAACATATTGGCCATGCTCCACCAATTCCTTTTCATAATATGGCGATTAAAATTATTGATCCGCCAGATAACCATCTCGTAGCCACTGACTTATAACCATGGACTGAGCGATTTGCTATTTTATGTGGCATAACAAATATTGTGTTTCTCTATGTCAGAGTTTGAGCTCCCTTTAAAACATTTATTAGATAGACACATATAAAACACAACTAAACAGATGAAATTTTGCTCCCGAAAATCGAATTAAATTAAAAAAATATATTTCTTGTGTTCAAGTGATATCTTAATCACTTAAAAGAACGATGAGAAGAAATTAAACTCAGTCCGACTTTAATTTTCAAAAGGTTATTTTTACCTGAATCCTGCGTATTGGCAAGAGAGAGGGAGCATGGTTAACACTATATTTACCTTATCCTTCCTGCAGTGATTGCATCTGCAGCCAACTTAAAAACATCAAGTGGCATAAGAAAACATTCAGTAAGAGATATTTTATGTTGGTAGCTCCAACTTTGCCATAGCGCGAAAAAGAAATCTATAAATTTGTGCCATTTTTTCCTGTAAGGAAATGACGGCGTAAGTTCAGATTAGGGAAAACTCTCAGATTTTGTTCAAATTTTTTTGTACATGTTCCAATTTACTCACAAATCACGAATATTATTATTTTGAGCGGAAACTTATAGTTTCCGAGATATTTAACTTTAAAATTCGCGAGCTTTGCACTGCACTTCATAACACGATTTGACATTTTCACAATTAATTTACTATTCTTCTTGTCTAGAGTAGCAACAAGAATGCAATGGTTGGTATATAGGTACCATCCGAACATTCGGGTTTCCAACATTGCATTTTTTTATTCATTCTGAATATTCAATTGATGTTACTACACATAGTTAAGTAAGAATAGAATAAAAACACATTTATTAAAGAAACACACACAACTAAATGCTGCTTTACTATGTGTAGTAACATCAATTGAATACTCAGAATGATTAAAAGAACGAAAATGCTGGTAACCCTAGTGTTCGAAAGGTACGTATAAACCTACCATTGCTTCTTGTTGCTACTGTAAAGAAGAAGATGAGTCAATTAATTTCTGAAAATGTCAAATCGTGTTGTGAAGCGCAGTGCAAAGTTCACGAATTTTATAGTTAAATATCTCGGAAACTATAAGTTCCGCACGAAATAATTTTCATATTCGTATTTGTGAGTAAATTGAAACAAGTATACAAAATTTGAACAAAATCTGAGAACTTTTTAAGCCAAACAGTGGTTGCAATGCCTCGCTTGTTTCCATAATTGTGATGAATAGAATTAGTTGCTCTCGGCATCATGTATTTTCATGTCACGTTTTTACGCAAATTTAATGAAGGTTATCTATCTAAACACTCTCCTTACTTTTATGGATGTGAACAGCGCTAGAAATTTTAGGCAGGACTACATGACATATAACCACATTATAAAAGCGTTTTTATCTTTATTTGACTCTTTTCATTATGTTTATTATTGCGCTTTTTAATTTTCTGTTATCTCTTCTTTCTCCCTCTCCACCTAATCCTTTGCACATCACGAAAAGTGTAGATATAAAAATCTTTGCACTACGAGGGTAGTCTGAAAAGTTTTCGTCCCCGATATGAAGATGGCAGAGCACTCGTAAATAAAATTTGAAGAATGTGTTTGTGCATTCCTTCGAAAGGTACTCACCAAAATTTCAGCCATTTTGAAAGCGAAGTTGTTGTTTCACATTCATTTGTGTGAGTCGCTGTGAGTGTTTTTGTGAAAAAGGAAAACTCGTGGTTCGAGTTGTCATTAAATATTTGTTTTTGAAAGGCAATACGCCTACGCAAATTAAAGATAAGTTGGTCACTGTGTACGGCCTCTGCAACATCATTCACCGCCGTGAAATTGTGGACAAATGAATTTAAACTTGGCCGTACCAGCTGTGATGACGATGAATATTCAAGACGTCCAAAAACTGACGCCAACATCGCTCAAGTTCACCAAATGGTGATAGCAACTTTCGAATTAAGAGAGATAGCAGAGGCCTTGAACCATGTCCAAAGAACGTGTTTATCAAAAACTGTATCACGATTTAGGCATGAGAAAGCTGCCCGCGTAGCATTTGCTCTCTTGGACCAACCTTAGCGGTTTCCATGGCGAAAGTCCACGAATTACGGTTTGAACTGGTTGATCACCAGATCTAGCCCCGAGCGACTATTTTTGTTCCCTAAGCTAAAAGTTGCGCTCGGAGGCGGAGATTTTTGTTGAATAAGGTTGCCATCACCTTCGTAAACCGAGCAATATTTAGACGGGTTAAAGAAATGGGAGCATCGTTGAGACAAGTGTATAGACTTACAAAGCGAGTGGATAGAAAAAAAATTAAAATGAAGAAAATATGTCTTGTATCTTTGTTAATGTCGGAAACTTTTCGGACCACTTTCGTAATTGCACCTTCTTTTTTTAACTTAAAAACAACTAATGAATTTAAGTACTATAGAACAATGTGTCATTTAAATTCTAATAAATCCTCAGTCCCTAAAAATCGAATCCTGCAAATACAAACTATTTGGATAGTCCTTAAAAAGCAATCACCAGCCAGTACAGTTCAACGGGGGTATAGTTAACAGTTCTGTTAGGTTACATTCTATCTTAGTATAACGAGTTTATCACGAGACATAAATTTTACGAACTTTGGCAATTTCGGCCATTCAATTTCGTTAACGAGCCGAATCAGCCAACATACAATTGTACCTAGACCGTTTGCCACGAATTACAGTTATACTGAAAAGCCAAAGCTATTTCATCTGTTTTATGGAAGTATCTCAAATCTCACCCATACATACATCCATTCTACCATGCTTCCTTGAAATGTATCAGCGTAACTGTATAATACAGGAGACACACTTCCGACATTTCGGGGTATTTATTCCTTCTTTAAAGCTTAAATCCGACTATTTCCATTTCGCGTGGAATTCTTCCAGCAGATTTGTGTCAAACGATGAGCCTGCCGCAGTCTCTTTTCTTTGGATTAGCTATGTATCTTTATTGGTATATATTCAGCATCAGAGTTACATCCTCCGTTCATCACAGAAAAATGACTTGTTGACTAGTATGATAAAGTATTCTTATCCTTAGGGAAGATATTTTATGTGTGTGTTTGGATGTGTATGCAAGAATTTTATATACCAGCAACAATGAAGATGTTGATTGATCGGAAGAGCCATTTTCGTGTTTTGTATCCTTCATCTATGCTAAGTTTCTGGATGATTTTCTTCGCGAACGGAAACTTAATTTATTACAAAGAAAAATTGTGTTAAGAGAGGAAAATTGAGAAAATTGTACAGCAATTTACACGGCATTATTCCCAAGAAAACTATAATAAATTCACGAGAAAGAGGTGTGTAGAATGAATTCAAAAATTAAATTGTCCAAGATAATTTTTGTAATAATCCGACAAAAGTTATTTAACGCAAATTGTTCTAGGGGGCCGGTAAAGTATATGTAATAGCCGTATTCTATTAGGAAGAGTGACGTAGTAGAATTCTGTAAGTGTTTGTATTTTGTTTATTATTATTTTGTGCTACCAGAACAACTATATGCAAAATGTATTGTAAAATATTTAATCATCAGCATATTAGCACGCATGCGCCAGTAATTTTAAAATTGGCCTTATCATAAAAAATCTCGTTAGTATAAGTTTTTGGGGAAAGTAGGCTACAGAAATGAAAGCACAGGCAAATGGCATGATTCGATTCTTAGCGGGATACTCCCCCCCACCCTGCCAACCACCGGCTAGCCTGTTGTGCCTGGATATACTTTCCATGTACCAAAAAATATTAGTAAGATGAACTTTCGAGAGTTAAGTCGAGAGGGAGGAGATCTGGTAAAGAAAATAGAAGATCATTGGTAGGTAAGACTATTTCTATTGCATTGGATCTTTCCATTCAGTCTGCCACTAATCGTACGTTCTACGCATATTAAGCTTAATGCCAAAAAATTAAAAGAGAGGAAAACTAAGAGATCGAAGTTCGGGAAAATAAACATGTGCTAAGGAAGCTGATATTTACATACATAAAGACCCCCTAGCCCCAAATATTACTCGCGTTCGTTCAGGAATTGCAGGGCTGATGAAGTTTCTGCCGTTTTTCCTACATATGTTCGCATAAACCTACCCTAAATTGAACATATCAATTCCCTTACTTCTAGAACAGGAATCATGGGTGGACGAATTGTGGGAGATTATACACATGAAACAAAATTATAGACTCCAGACCTGTTACTGTGAACGTTAAGTTTCCTGGCACATTTCTAACTTTGGGTAAGCGTCCATCCATGCCATATCTAGTGTCATTGCCATCATTTGAAGAAATGACATCGAAGAGAGTAAAGCTGTTATGTGTGCAGTAATATAAGATTATAGTCAAAATCATGAGAGACATTTTTTTCTCTAACTATAGTTCCAAAGTTTATAAAATAAAAGATACAAAATCGTTATTTCTGAGTCGCCGCTTTAAAAATAAACACAGAATTTTTTCCTTCACGCTATCTTTACTGAGATCAAATTTAAAATTTATTGCAATGGCTTGCCATAATTGCTTGCTATGAGCCTTGCCTTAAGAAATTGCTACGGCTCAAGTGTCTATACTGTACATGCCATATGGAAATGGTAATTGCCATGGCATGCATAGACGCTGTGTTAGGCTAAGGCTAAGCCATACTGAAAAAAGATCCTATTTCTAAGTCAGCTGCGCTACCTAAATGTGCTCATGCGCATGCATCTAAAATACAAAAACAAACACATTTGGAAATTGCGCTGTTAATGCCGTATATTTCTAAAACCATTCTGGAGTGATCATACGTCTATTCCCCTTAGCATCACCAAGCGCTTACTATTACCCTACTAGTCGCGTTTCCGTCTCCACAGTATAGGTCTTATATGGTAGTCGGTTAAGTATGACCATCAGTGCCACAATTTACATAGTGAACATTAGCCCCGTTCTGCCTTCCCAGAAGCCCTCTGAATTCTTGAAAGCATATTCATCTTTCCTTTTTAAGTCCATCAAAGAGAAAAGACCTCTAACATAGATTTGGTTAATCAAGAACCTTAACGAGAAGCATATCGACATCTTGATTTAGTCAAAAACATTTCTGACTTATCCATTTACTGTTGTTTTCTCATCACCCACCCATCTAACAAATTTTAAATCAAAATTAGAATTGTGAGCTCTACTTTCCCAAATTTTTGGAAAAACTATAAATCCATATTTAACGTATGATTATAATTTTCAAAATTAAGTAAAAGATGAAGAAAAGATAAGTCACGAAGACTTTTATAAACAAGTAAAAAAGGTGGAATTGGTCTAACACCAATTCTTATGATGCCCTAGATGCACATCCGCTTCAAATCAACCTTCCACCAATGTAGACCAAGCGTAAAAAATTACTTTTGCTAATCCCTCACGGGTAACATTAAACGTATACTGTTGAAAATACTAAATTATTATTATAAATAAAATAACTAAATTTTTATTCTTTTGATTCAACAACATATTTAGTATCCTGTTGAAAATGATTTATTTTATAATACTTGAATTTTTGCTGTTTTAATTTAATTACATTATGCAAGCATATTAAGCTTAAGCCTATAATGTTTTCAAAATTATAATAACCGTAAAATAATTCCATTAGATCTACTACATATAATAATACTTAGATATTTTCTGTTTTGATTTATTTATATTTCTGTAAACATATAAACTGTAAGCGTTGTTGCTCGCTAATAAAGAAAGACTACTGTACACGGTTGAAAATTCGAGGCTAAAATTAAGACTTTTGGGTTTGTATATAATTCCATTCCGAAAAGGTTTAACTTTAGAACTTACACAAAGTCTTAAAATTATTAAGACGAATCAGTTTTTTATTGATATTTCCACATAGTCTGAAAATAAAACTTAAAACTGTTTTAGGTTTAAACCGGCAAGTTTAAATTTGAATAAATTATATTGAGAACGCATTGGTGTTAAATTTAAACTAAAAAATTTCTGAATTTGAAACAGTGAGGTTTAAATTTTGGAGAAAAATTGTGTTCATTCTAAACCAAAATTATCTGTATTTGAGACAGTAGAGTTTTCGAGAATATTTGTTTCAATGGTTTTCATTGTGGTAGAATTCTACTTGAAATATTACATGGGAGTTACAAAAAAATGAAAATTTATGTGGTTTCAATTTTATTATTTATTTATTTATTTTTCAGCTTTTATGGTTATTTGTGTTAATTCAAAATAACTTTTTTTCATTGTTTTCAATTTTGTTTGGTAAATTCATTAGCTCGATTTTTATTTGCCACTGAAATTTGATCAGACAAGTCCATTTTCGATATGTTTCATTTTTTTCGGTATTATTGAAATATATTGAAAATTTGTTTTGAATTTCAATTATACGCGTGCTTACTTTAGGTAGCTCAATTTTGTATATAAAATGTTGTAAAAAATTTACTTCAGATGTAAGATTAAATACAAAAAAAATAATTTAAAAAACAAGTCCACTGCTTCAATAATTTTTAACTTATTTGGTACCTTTATAAATTGTTTGTCAACAAAAATTAAAAAGTATGAAATAAATAAATATAATAGGCTGCCCTATGGTATTTTTAACGATCTTTTCTGTAGGAGTGTTAATCTAGATATATGGCATTATTTAAAGTTAGCATTTTATCATTCTTTAAATTACTTACATTTTGAAATTTAATTAATTTGTGCTTGGTTTGAGAAAATGATTCTCTGGATTTAGATTTATTTCCCATAGAAGCTGGAGGTTATAACTTTAACTTTAAAAGTGCTATTAATGTTTTAGTTAAATTATTCCATTCTAAAACATTGAAAAGAAATAGATTAATAGCAACCAAATTTATTGTGATAACATTTTTATTATACCTCCGCAATCCTGTAAAGACATTTTGGAGTCATCTAAAATTTTGAAAACAACATTTTCATACCTTCTCCAATTTTATAATCATTTTGTCAGTATTGTCTGGGTATATTAGCTCAAAATCAAATAATATCTAGTAAGTAAGATGTAAAATGTATGTATTATTTCATATGATACATGTACTAAATATCTATTCACAATAGTTTTACATAAATTTTAATAGTTATTTACCATTTGTGGATCATAGTAGTATAATGGATATTTTAAAAACTCTTCTGAATGTTTTTCATTTAAATTTTTACGTTATTTGACGGTTTTTCTTAAATTGTCTTTAATTGCAATACTTTGTTCAAAAGCGACTGCATTTTGTTTCGATAAGCCGCTATAAGTCGCAAACGTTTTCTCACATTGATGTGATGGTATGCGTTTCAAACACAAATTTTTACTATATTGCAGTATAGCTGTGATAATGTTTTAAATGCACGAGAGTAAATCAAATCCTAATATCCACAATTATAACAATAAAATATTATTTTATTTTATATATAATAAAATACTTACATGAAAAATAAAATGCAACCACTAAATAAAACATCAACATCACTAAACGGATGCGTACTTCTGAATAACTGATTCAGTATAACAAAAGTCACACTTGTTCTGAATATTAAAACCGTTTCGGTGTCATTATCTCAACAAACGCGTTAGTTTTTATTATTTAAGTTGAAAAAGGTATCAAAATAACACTTCGTTCGTTTTAGTATTTTTGTATGAAAAATTTCGGACTCATTTTAAAACTTTCTGAGTTTAGAAAAATTGAACCTTTTAGAGATTTAAGTTAAGGAAATAATTATTTGATATAAATGCGACTGTTTGCAATTCAGACTAAAAGAGACTCAAAAATGAACCCTTTCGGTATGAATTGCAAAATAGGAGAAAATTAGACCTAAATTTAAGCTTTCAGGTTTACAGAGAAGGTTAGACATTCACAAAGTTTTAAATTAAGACGAAACCGATATGAAAACTTTTAAACTTTTACATTCCATTGTTTTTGACATATTTTTATCTCCGATCTTGGTTGAATTAAACTATAAATGAGTTTATTCAACCAAGATCGGAGATTTTCCCAAAAAATCACATAAAAATCTCTTAAAAACACCCGATTAAAAGCACAGCAAAAGCTCTTTTATGCAATGTTGTCTTAAAATACCTTAAAATTTCTATGGGTTTTAAAAATAAACTCAAATTTTAACCGTGCATTAGTCTTACTAATTTTAGCCTCTTTCTCTTATCCTCTGCATTCCGGATTATCCTTGAGATACCTCAACGAAGTGTTAGGTATGTGATGATGGACGGCAGGATTTTTATTTGGATCTGTTTAGCCTCAAGAATTTTACCGTTGTGCGTTTGGTAATTGATCCTATTGCTCAACTATTCTTCATACATGCATAATTGCGTACGTTCAGTAATTAATATCGGCAAGCTGAATAATCTGAGTTGCGTGTATTCATGCATTTATGTACATGGTATAATCAATGCCTAATTCAAAGAAACTTTTCAAATATCTTGCTACAAAACGTTGTGGAAACGTTGATAACAATTCTTTTATTTTCCGTGAGGATTAAGTTTAGTTATTGTTTCACGTAAGTCACTGACAAACGTCATAGTAACATTAATACCACTAGCTGTTTCTACTACGATTCATAGGTTACATTTTTAGCGAAGTTATTAAAATAACAGTCCAAATTTAGTTGAATACACGTCATCACATTGTATATGACACGTTATCTACACGAAAATGCAACTGTTAGGTGTATGCAACCGAAGTGATAAAACGTTTATATGACGGGTTTTCACTTCAGTTTGCTACTTGGTTAATTTGTCGTACTCTTAGGCATATATTCTAATGTTCATTCATTACAGATTCATTTTGGTTCATTTTATAGTTGATGAAGAGGATAAATTAAAATGAATTTAGTAAAAATAAAAGAACAAAAGTACAACAAACTTGTGGTGAAATGCCAAAATATATGACAAAAATGTACATCTAAGCTACGGCAAAACATCAGAATCACTAGCCTGATTGACCATCTGTATCCCGTCAAAATATATTTTCACATTAATAGTGGAATTTTAATACTAATTTTAATTACCTACAAAAGCCCTGTTACAGCAATAATGTACAGGGTGTTTCCTAGGGTCAATACAGCAGGAGATGATAGCACTCACCTAGGCAAATAAAAAAAATTATGGACGAAGGAGGGGCATACCGACCGCTTGGGAGTTATAGTGTGATTAAGAACAAAAGATAGTTTTTCACAAAACACCCTGTATCTTAAAAAGTACAGTCGCCGTTAAGAGCTCATTGTATGTAGAACTTCCTTTCCAACGACTGCTAAACCAACCCCGGGCTCCTCTCCTCATTAGAGTTTAGGTTGTATAAACTAAAAACTTTGGATTTTCTTACCTTTGTTTTTTTTTTAATTTGACCACTATTGTTTTTGCAAAAAGCTCATTAACATAACTTTTTTTATAAAAACTGTAAACTGTAGACTCTCCTCTTTAAGGCTGGGTCTATGTCATAATTGGGACAACTCGGTGCAGAGTTAGCAAGATGGGCGTGGCGTTAAGATTTTTGAATAAATCGCAAATTGATTAATGGAATATTTATTTAAACATCTAAGGCAACAAATTAACGTTTTCTGATTTTTAAATTTGTTCCCCCAACTTTTATTGCAAATGATTTAAAAATGAAAATTCAAAGATTTTTTTTTAATTTCTCTGGTTTGCGGAGCGGGCAGCCTCAAATTTGAACTAAATTAAATAAATTTTTAACATAAGCTTATTGAAGTTAATAAGTAGAAATTAACGGTTTCCGATTTATAAAGTTCTTCTTATATCTACGACAATTCGACTCAATAATTTGTTTTACCTGCATTTTACCCATTAAGAAAGCAATCTATTGCATCAAATTTTCACAAAAAAAAGTAGAATTTTAAAAGTCGGAAACAGTTATTTTCTGCTTATTAACTTCAGTAAGCTTATGTTAAAAATTTATTTAATTTAGTTCAAATTTGAGGCAGCCCCGATCCGCAGACCAGAGAAATTAAAAAAAAAATCATTGAATTTTCATTTTTAAATCATTTTCAATAAAAATTGGGTGACAAATTTTAAAATTAGAAAACGTTAATTTGTTGCCTTAGGTGTTTAAATAAATATTCAATTAATCAATTTGCGATTTATTCAAAAATCCCATCTTGCTAACTGTGCACCGAGTTGTTTCAATTATGACATAGACCCAGCCTTAATTAGATCTAGTACAACCTATGTGCTATCGGTAGCCCTTTAAGAGTTATTAGCTCTTAACCTATTCTCAAAACTATTCTCAACAATAATTTGTTCCATTAGTGATTGAAAGCACGTAATTAAAAAAAAAATATCAGCTAATTTCGGTGTGACCTGACTAGGTTATGAGCTAGGAACTCTTTATTGGCTACAGTTAGCACTTTAAAACTTTAAACAGGAGGGTCTACAGTTTTATACAAAAAAGTTATGTTAATGACATTTTTGCAAAAATAATAGAGGTCGAATTAAAAAAAGGTAAGAAAATACGCAATTTTTAGTTTAGATAACTATAAGTTTTCAGAGAAGAGAGGTAGTGGTTTCGCAGTCGTTGGAAAGGCCATGATGTTCTGCATACAATGGGCTTTTAACTGTGACCATACGCCCTGCACTTTTTAAGATAAAGAGTATTTTATGTATTTTATGAAAAACCAATTTTTTTTTTCATAATCACTCTGTAACTTCCAAACGGTTGGTATCCACCCCCCCCCCCCCTGTCTAACAATTTTTTGTTTGTCTAGGCGAGCAGGTACTATTACCTCCTGGTCTACTGACCTCCTAGGCGGAAACACCATGTATGTATACAGAGCATGAACGTGTAGTGAATGCGAGACAAAATTCACAATTTTCAATTATAAAACAATCAGCAATGAAACACCAGAAACCCACTCTTGCAGCCTTGCTGAACTGCATCACATCTAAAAAGAGAAAACGAGTTTGCAATAATTATTTTAATTAATACTCTAAAAAGTTTCAATATTTATAGTATAATTACCTAAAGTTTCACACTCCGAACAGGTTGGCCTGCCCTGAAAAGATAAGAACTTTCATCACCAACACACAAATCCATTGTGTACATATACCTCATCTACGAATCTGGCCAGTACCGCTATCACCAAATCTGCAGATCATCATCAGCTTATCCCGCTAGCCATTGTTTTTACCGCACACACAGTCATCACATCACAGTCATACAGTCCACGTAATAGAAGCATCCCTTCAAAGAAAACTATTGTAAAATTGATTAAATAAAGTTTTGTTTAATTATATTTTGCAAGTAGTACCGGAACCAAAGTGTTTTATTTTAAATAAATGAACCCACAATAGTTTCCTCAAACTATTTACATCACGACACATCACACAACATACACCCATATTCAAAGTCAGAGAACTTCGGAGCATATGCGAAGCGAGATTATAGTTAAAAACAGTTTTAAAATTTTGTTGACAACCTCCAATGTGTGCACAACGGTAATATACATGCATACATAGTGAGTACTAAAAATTTAATTCATAATGTCAGCAGTACAAATATAATGCATAGCTTTATTGCCACTGGCATAGGTAGGTAGGTAGGTAGGTAGGTACTCCAAAATGACTCTAATTTGCATATATGTATAACAGCGTCATAAAATTCTAGCGAATAATTTAAATTATTCCGTGCACAACTGAAGAGAAGAGAAATTTACTAAACTCATTGACATCCATATGTTTGCATTAGCTAATGTCGTCGACGCCATTGAAATCATATTTATTTTCAATTTGACTAAAATATATTTTTTCTACTATAACTGAATTTTTTTACTGAAGTTGTTAAAACTTCTTTTCTCAAGATTTTTTTTTTTTTAAGAATTAGTATTATAATATGCTCGCTTTCAAGATATTTAAAAAGAATTTTTTGTGTTAATAAGCCGCGGAAGATGTAAAATGTATATGTATTAGGCTTGGTGCTTATTGTATAATTTGCTCAAAAGAATTGTTGCTGATTTTTTTCACCATCATTTCGATAATTTTAATCCGAACTTACACATTTCAGGTCGTAATGAATACGGAATAGATTGTCAAATTTTGCATATCTATACAATATCTTTCTTTATCCCTAGGAAAGAAACACCAGAATTCTTCTCGAAAGCACGGGAATTTTTTTCATCCTTCCTTCTTATTTGTTCTGCGGGAAAATTTTCAAAGTTTTATAGATATATCGGAAAAATCGGAAAGGGTTTACACACTCGCTGCTTCTTTATATAATCGAAATATATATGTAGAAACTGTAACCTGGAAGAACTGTGATTGTTAGCTAACTATTCCGGAGTCTGCATTCTCCTTTTCGTTTCAGATTCTAGTCTCAGGTATATCCTAAATTGTTGAAATAATCATATTAAAATTTCTGACAAATTCAAGTTCATTTCTTCTTTTGGATTTTGAAGTTATTTTACTTACTTGGAAAGATCTTCGTGTTATTTTTTAAATAATTAAGAAAATTTTTAGGATTTTTACTATCCACTCCTTACAGAAGGGGAGCAACTGAGAGATTTCTTTGTGGAACAGAGATTTTAGCAAGAAAAGAATTTTGACAAAGCAAATGTTCAGCAGCATCAAACCTTCAGATGATTCGGTGGAGTATCAAATGACTCTTATGTATTATATAGAAAAACAAATTATACTATCTAAAATTGAAGCATATAGGCCCCATAGCGTTTCCCAAATATGACTCAAACGGTATACTGCAGATGCATTTATTACATTTTTTTTATTAAACGAAAGGATTAAATAATTCGCAACAGGGACAAAGGCCTCATAAAAAGCAAGACTTAATGGAATTTTAGCATTTTCAAACCTTATAATTCCTTGAGTCGGTATCTTTCTAGATCTTCAAAAACAAAACAATTGTCGCAGTATATAAAATACCGAAAAAAATTGTTTGTTTGTGACTTGCAATATTTATAAACTTAGTATAAATATATTTCTGTCAAAAGTTACAGATAGAACTTAAATCTCGTTATATATGTAACATGGCCGTCTTTAGCTAAGTGGGAACCCAGGGCACTTTAAGATATGTGGCCCCTAGAAAAAATTATTTTCTAAAAAGCTTTGGGTTATCAACAGGTGTCCGAAGTTTACTTATTTTTCATCTCCAGGTCTCCGGAGACTATGTATGTGTTTTGGTCAATTAACGGAAAGGAGAATGTTTAAAGGGGAGTGAGTTTGATATTTTGTTACAAAGAAATCAATGAAAAAAATAATTATTAATATAATGGATTTAGGGCTGAAAATTAGTTTCCTCAATAGGGCTCTGGTTATTTTTGAAAAAACAAAAGAAAAAAAAGAGCCCCACAAATTTCTTGTATTATAATCGCTTATCCCGCAATATTTGGACACCAAGGATATATTTTATTTAGCTTTTTCAGTTTTTACATAACATAAAAATATTAGTAACTGTTGAGATTATTCTCTCTTGCAATCTCTTGACAATTAGCAAAGATCTCTGGAGATTTCTAGAGACCAAACTTCAAATTTCGTGTTTATTTATTATTGTCTCCAGAGACAAAAGTCTCTTTCCGTGTAAAGGAGACCAAAGGTCTCTTACTCTCTCACCTTAGGTGTTTTCTCACCACCATCAATTCCATAGAACTAATGGAAATGCGCACATGAAGTTACGTGACAGCAAGGTAACTTTGTGGTTTCTCCGGCTAGCAACTTTTGGGTGACGAAACTATCACCGTGCCTTCACGTTTATATGGCAATCATTGGTAACATTTTTGTTGCCGCTTGACAGCCATTATTTTGGGAAACACTGTACAGCTGGAAAGTAGCTTAATGTACTTACTGGTTGCTACAACGACAGTGTGAGAGGAAGATATAAATAATGAAGCACTAATACAAGAAGTAGGTATAAATGAAACAACCCCTACACAACACAAATTTGAAGGAATATTCTAATAGCTATTTGAATATAAAAATATGGGGAGAAATATCCATGAAAGTGTTTATGGACCTTAGAGTTACAGCTAGTCTCTCTGCGGACTCAACAGTAGTAAAATCAAATTTTCAACACTCATACGGAAATATCAACGGATAGGACAATAGTTCATCAAACATTAAGTGAAATTTTCCTTTAAGCAGCCTTTCTTTCTAATTTGGAAGGACCTAATACCGTTTCTTTCATTGATAGTTTCTATGTTATTATGAATGACAAATACACATATCACAGCTGCCACCTCGAATTTTATATTGAGCAATGATGATATAAAACATGAATTTTTGGGGTGACAGTTATTCGCTGTGTGCTTATTGCGAGACAAAAAGTCTAAAGTGTGCGTTAGAGCCTAACATGAACCAAAAGTATAAAAATGTTCGCCGATTACCAAATACATTGAGTTTAACTACTGAAAGTGTACCATGAAAAATGCCTGAAATTTAAAAAAATATTGGGGCTGCAAACACGATACTACATATACGTTACTTTGTACGAAAATTTCTTGCCATGTATAGAAGTCTAGGGGGCCCCAAGTATCTCGTGGTCCTGGGCTCGGGCCCAGCGGGTTGGTTGCCCTACTCACCAGTCTAAATTGGGTCTTACCGAAAAATATTAAAATAGGTGAGGTTGGTTGGTATTTATGGGATCACATTATTGAGATAATGCCGTATATCACACGCTTATCCTTAAGACCTTAAAATGTCGCAATAAGACCACTTTCCTAAAAAAAATCCTTGAACTTAAAGTAGAAAAAAATATAAATTAAAATTAAATTTACTTGGATCAAGATACTTTTCAAGGGAATTAGAGATATTTAACTTTACCCAAGATGCGTGTGTGTATAAGCTTCATATAGATAAAAACTAAGAGTGTGCAAGAAAAATCATTCCAAGCCCAGGACAACTAATTGGAAAGAAACAATTCAATCATTTTCAGAAGTCTGTTCATTTCTTAATAAACTACAAAAATCAATCAGAAAAAGAAAGAGAAAAAATTAAGCCAATTTTCCAATTAATTATGTCTTCCATGATTTCATCTCTTCCAACGGGACAGACAGAATTCTGTCCAAATCAGGCATGATTAGTCTTATAATGGTGGCACTAATTAGAATTAGCACCACGAAACAGTGCATTGGAAATTAATTTGTGTTGCGTAACTAGTAAAACCTTTGCACCTCTCCTAGCTTTCGAGAATTTCCTTTTGAATTATGTATGATATTATTTAAAGGGAATTTGTTAGAAATATTTTATGCGGGCATATAGGAGGGGGTAACATTCGTAATACTAGGTACTACTGGTGCTATGAAATGGTATAACAAAGCAGTCCAATAGACGGTTTGCTTTGTATGGTGAATATTAGAAGGTGGGACAGAATTGAAGAGTACCTACTTCTTCCAAAACTGTAGCCTTTAGAATGTTTTTATTTTTCGCTATTATGACGGAACGTCTGCCTTCTTCATTTTTCCACCAATTTCTTTGAGTAATAATAATATCATCTCTTGTAAGGCATAGTCTAAAAAAATGTAAAATTGTTTCTATTCGACTGAGGGTGTGTGTTAATAATCGTATTATTAAGCACTAGACGATGACATATCTTCTGCCAAAAATATGTACGTCGTTGTCAACTTTTGTGAGGAATAAATCCTGAATGAGTTTTGTCTGTTAATTTTGTGTTAAATTTTAGTGTAAATTAACTTTCAAAATTTTGTAATTAATTCCATATTTTAAAGTTTTTTTTTTAAAAAGCATTGTGACGTAAGTTTTAATGGGATTGTAATTCTGTCACGGGCATGACTAGTTGTTTTACTGGTAAATTATTGCATAGATTTCTTAATTGGTATAACTGGCAGGGGTTTTTACTGAAGGACTGAACGCGACAACGTAAAGTTTTACATATTTCCAGCAGTATCAAAGAACCACAATTTAGAGGAAATTTCTGAAAATCTAATTCGACTTTGGCTGTCAGCCATTGTCAACACTACTATAGCTTAAGGATACAATTTGTTAGGAATATGTATATTAAAATGCATTTTATACTATATTGGGTGTATGAGTAAAACTCCGCCTTTTTTGTTAAAAAAAATGGTCATTTGCTTGTTTAAAAAATTAAAGAGAAGTTTATTCAAAGTATGGTCCATCGGCAGCAACAATTCACCCATGTCTCAGGTAATTTACGTATTTCTTGTCTGTAGAAATCTTGGTCTTTTGAGCTGATCCAATTATCAATTCAAATTTTGATATTTTCGTATGAAGTGAACCGTTCTCTAATAAGATCTGACTGCATTGTTTGGAATAAGTGATAATCCAAAGGAGCTATGTCTGGCGAATACAGCGGGTGGAGTAGCACTTCCCAGTCCTGTCCATCCAAATATATTTTCACGACTTGTACCATATTCAGTGTGGCATTGTCATTTTGAACAATTAATTGACTGTGGCTATTCACAGGGTTTGAGAAACTCATAATATACAACACCTCTCTCATCCGACTAAATGAAGAGCATAGTGGCACAGTGAATATTTCTCTTTGGCTGTGATGGGCCAGGTTCACCTGACTTCACTCACGCTTTTTGACGTTTAAGATTCTTATAATATATCCATTTTTCATCTCCGATGCAAAAATCCTTTTCTTTGCTGTCTATAAAGTAGGATTATACACATTATTTTTCGACGTTCGATGTTTCTTTCTTTCAAATCATGTGGAAGCCAGTTACCAACTTTTTGAATCATTCCGATTGCTTTTAAATGATTGAGTTTGGCAAGAATCCTGTGCGAATATTGCTTCCAATACTAAAAACGACATCTGTTGGGAAAGGGCGGAGTCACATTCACACACCCACTATATATTCATTAATTTTATTATAACAAAAATATACTTAGATTTGAGTGTTTCTAGTATGTTTTGTCATTCTTTTTCCAGTTGCGTTATGGGTTTCACTTAGTATAAAGGAAATTTAGGCTTTAAGAGACCTATATGAGCGAAAAGTGTCCCTCGTATAGCTGTTTTCTTTGTTTATTAAATAATCAGCTACATTAAATTATCTGAAAAAATGTGAGATTTGAATTCGTTATGCTTTAGTATAAACTCAGAAGAAATACAATCTATCTATGTTGTAACTCAGGTGCCTAAATCATAACCATTTAGGTCCATGCAGCAATTCATCTATTCATTCAAAATTTCATTTAAAATTTAAAATGTATTTACATACTGCAACAAAATGCAATTTAGCATAAATTACATTTTGTTATCAGCCACACATAGGAGTAAGAATTCTGGAAATTTGGCAGTATTTTTCAAATATATAGAAGCATGTGTTTGTCTTCTTTTATCACTCAGAAGAAAGAGTACTGCAGATTCTGTATCCCGGAAAGTTTGAAGTTTGGTAGATGAGAATTTCCTTTTTGTCTGTTTAAAATTTTCTTTAGCTCTCCATTTGTAATTCTTTAATATAATTGTGGAGTTATGGAAAACGTAAGTAGTGTGAAAAAGTTTGAATCGCCGGGGAGGATAAAAAATTAGACGAATGTATGTAAGTGGTATAAAAGAAATGGCGTACTTGATAAGGGGGGGGGGGTGATAAAACTGGGATTCGGATTAACAGAAATTTAAAAAAAAGCAGAAATTGCAGTGGTAAGTAAGCTCGGGATATATAAATCCAATGAATAAACTGAGAAACTACTTCGGTAAATATAGGTATGCTTTGGTATTATAGATATGCTATATTTTATTTGGATAAGCGGTAATTTGCATACTTGAGCGGCCTCGGCTTTGAATTAAATTTCGCAATATTGACGGGAACCTAACTCTGTGTCGGACAGCCTTAGATCAATGGAGCGTTTTGCAATGGATTAAGGTTGGAGAGTAGAAAAATATAAACTTTTATGATTCAGGATAATGGGGTGGGGCATTGTACTACTCTTCGTACGGTTTGTCCAAATTACGTCATATTTGGTATCAATTTAAAGAGAAAGGAGAGGGTAATCGCGAAATGTAGTTGCTTTTTCATTAAGCTTTATATCTCACTTTTTACTGCCGAAATACGGATTTCTGGCACTTGGGTCATATATACCCCAGTTTTAATATTTTGCATGTATTTCTTCCATTCTTTCTCTTACATCCATTAGAACTCTCTCATAAACGAATACTTTTCATATATGAAGTGAATGACGAATGCTAAATATATATATTGTTTGAACGCAAAAACGTCCATTTATATATTTAAACAGGACTTACTCAAATACTAATTATATATGTAATTAGGGGACAAAATGTATATACGATTTCATCCATTTATCATACCAGCCTTAACTTGCATATTTGAAATTTTTTTAAGACCTCTTTCATACTAAAAGACTACTAAATTAACCATTTTTGACATCACTGAAAATTTTTAGCAGGTACCACACGACGCCAAAATCCATATAGGTACCTCTGTAAATAGATATTGCATGGATCTTTAGGATATATTTTATTTTTCAATATAGTTAGAATATGTGGGCAATCTATAATTAAATTAGACAATACCTGTAGAGAATTTGGGAATTCCCAAAACAAATCCCCTGATACAGAATTTCCACTGGAGAATAAAATGTCAAAAGCACTCCCATCTCCCTGACTCCACAGCTCATGTTAAAAAATGCGTCCCCAGAGAAGGGTTTATTCTTTATCTTCATAGTTAAGGTACGGAAATATCATCGAAGTATGCTGTCAGAAAACTTGTCCAATAAATTACGGAGGTGTTCAGTTGCAGTGTCAAATAGAACATCCTTATTTTCAACGGAATTGAGCAGAAGCTCATCCTGTTAGTGTAACCTAAAGACCTAAAAATGATCTAATATTAACCCAAAGTTGGATTGTGTAACTTTTCTGCATATTCATAATTTATTTTTATATTCACAACTATCACATTTGAGTCTTTCACTAAAAGTACACCAATTTGCTAATGCTAACATCAAACAACAAGCAACATAACTGTTTTTCCTCAATAATCCATCACCAGACAATAATAGCACAAAAATAAATTCATTTTGTACAAAGATTAATCTACAGTTTTCGTAGTAGACTTTCCAGTACACTTTCTATTGACCTCTTAATGTTTACCAACAGACAAAAGTTTCTCTTCAAATCTATATCATGATTATTTACAATTTTAACGGGCTTTCGGAACATCAACCAATACAGTCTCCTAGAATCGAACCTACACTTGTTAGAATCGGTCAAGATAGAGAATAGAAGAATTCTTAAGAACTTTTATTTTAATGATTCTAAATTAAATCATAAATACAAGAAGAAAAAACAACCGCCGTATCTATGGACGATTGAAAATTGTTTGTTGCTGAATCCCAGAAAATCATGTTGTTTTGCTGTGTTGTACTTAACGATACTGTCATACCTTGGGTAAAGTCTGTCCGTAATTCAGGCGTAGTCATCAATAACACTCTCACTTGGGGTGTTCTCATCAAATCAATAATACGTAGATCTTCGCGGTAGATCTACGTGGTCTTCGCTCCTTCTGGACTTCGAGCTATTTTACCTCACTTTCCACGCAAGTTAAATATATATATTTTACTTTTAAATTCACTTCTTCTATTTGGGATAAGCAAAGGAAAGGCTTTTTTAAATCAAAAGATCTCACTGGAAAATTATTAATTATTTTATTATTCACAATCAGAGACTTTACAGAATTCAAATACTTCGTTCTAATTTCACAACGGATCACTCATGACTGACTACTTTATCTTTACATTTCATATCATCTTCCCTGGCTTGGTATGACAACGTGATTTTAAATTATTAACAGGTAAGCATTGTTCGTGGGAACGCAAAATGTACTTTCTGATGCGATATGAATTAGTTAAAAGCTTTGCAGAAACAGAATATATTTTATGTGTGGATGTTTACCAAGCCCAATACTTAATTACTAAACGCCTGTTTTTCAGTCATGCCATCAAAATTTACAATTCCTTACCTCCCAGTATTAAGTTATCGGTTGTGTCGACATCTTTCGCCAGGACCAAGGAAAGAAATTTTGAAATCATGTGCTCCAGCAGTAGTACTTGAATACTTAGGAGCCAAATATTTTAAAGTTGATTTATATTACAGCAGATGTAGCGTGTTAAGTTAAGTAGTGATTAATTTTGTTTTTTTTTTCTTCCTTGTGTTTGTGATTTAGTTTTTAACAGTAAAGTTAGGGGCTTATTTCTTGTATCTTACGTATTATATTTGATTTTATTCTATTTTTTTTATTTTTTTCATGGCTCCTTTTTTTCCATTTATACGTATAGCTATATACATATAAATTCCAATGTTTTTTTTGCTTTTGTTAGATTTAACTTGTTCAAGTAAAAAAGGTTATGTCTTAATTGTACAATGCCTTAGAACGAATAAATTGAAATTAAATTCATAAATACATACATACATACATAACTACATTTTCCTATGTGAAGAAAGAATTTCAAGACAACTTAAAATTTTCTTTTTTAAACCCTTTTGGCTCCTGGCTGTTCTTCACATTTGTCTTTCTTTTCTTGAAAATCGCTCTGTTTAAGGCAAAGCATATTGTTTCTATCTATCTCACTTTGGGGAGTATATTGAAATATTGGAACGCTTAAAATTCTCTGAGTTATTTCCGCAATTTGATAACACACGAACTTTCACATTCCTTTCTAATTTATTACTTGAATTTACTTGGAAAAATCTTAGAAATTAACTGTATAAAGTTGACACAACTGTAGATTTTATTAAAAGTGAATTTCTTTTACTTTTTAAATGTGGAATTGAAAATATTTTAAGCCATTGCACAAAAGATTTATAAAATTTTTCATAAAAGAAAAAATCGGAAGCTTCACTTACCTTTAATAAATTTTTAAAAATTTTGTCGTGTATCTCGTTCCCAAGAATTTGTTTTCAATTATTAATAGAATTTAATTGATGAATCGAAACCAGGGGGAATATGATTTCTTGATGTTTCCGAAAGTAGAAATTTATAAACAGCAAAAATTCTTAATATCTTCTTTACCTCTATCTCGATTTTTCAAAGTTTAGTTAGCAATAGAGGCTTGTACCGCACAGCTCCTACGTGCCGTCTTTTCCTAAGTATTTTTCAGTCGGCAGTGGACTTCCCTAAGTTCGAAAATTTTCTTTTGGTTTTTTCTTACTCAAATTCACATCAGTTTGGAAGTGATATTAAACATCTTTACAGGCTTTCAACTCCCCATATCTCTGTTCACTTACATATTGTTATGAGGGTGGCCTTACAAGTGCCGTATTTGTACCATACAAATTTGCTAGAACCTTTTCGAAAATACCATTCTGGAAATATCGATTCTGCGAACCCACACTTGTTATGTCCCTACTTCATAGATATCGCTTTCCCTTTTCAGTGTTACCAACGATTCTGTGAAAGTTGTTCATGGTATGTCTGTACTTTTCATGCGTAGTATCCCTTTCCAATAGATGTCTCTTTTTCTAATACACGTAACAATATGTATATTGCCCTCCCCGTTGCCACACTGTTTTAGTTATAATTTTTAAGATGAAAGGGCCAAACTCTCTTACACATATTTTGTGCATACATATTTCCTGAATAAATTTATTGCGTTCTCTCCTTTACTAAATCTTGCAAATTCAAGAAAACGAGCCAATTTTATCTGCCATTTATGATTAGTGGATTGGTATTTAGTATCTAACATTAATAGGTTGCTTTGCTCTCCTTGTGATTCAGTAGGAAATCAACCCAATAATGTTGGTTGTTTGTCTGTTATAAAAAGTAATTTTTTGAAAGGGGCTATATGTCGTTATTTGCCCGAACAGGTTTGAAGACCCAGTGCGGCCCTGCCGTAAATCACACTTCAGTAACTCTACATGAAAGATTTGCATTCCGTTTGGTTGTCAAGCTCATTTGAAAATACTTTCCCAGAGGACCAGTAGACTGCGGTGACAATGATCAGAAGATCACCAAAAAATTAACTCTTCCAGTAGTTTGAAACTTTTTGTCGCTATACAATGGATAAATTTGGCAACCTCTGCCTTATTTAACTTTATTTGTATCTAGGATTCTATCCCTTGAGCCTTTAGGTTATTAAAAATGGCTTAAAATTCAATATGAACACTTCTAAATCTTAATGGCAGCTGTATTATATTAAATCGTTTCTTTGTTGGGACTAAACTAAATTTTTCTACTTTGCATTATTTCTACTCAATCCTAACTAATCAATAGAAGAGAAATTACATATAAATACAACCTTCGCAAATCTTATACAACTTCGCCCCTACCCTTGTGCAATAACTGAAAGTGTAATTCTCGGTTCATTTAACCGACAAATTCCTATTACCGTTAAGTGTGCTTATTTATCATGTATGCATCAACGTCTTAAAAGATATGAGAAGAAACATTTTACCTTTAAAATCGACGAACACTACATTAATGAAGGATAAGAGTGTGCTCTTGCAATGCATCTCCGTCTCTTTTAATTCTATTAAATGGGTTAAGCTTAAGTCTCTACAGATACTTCATCCTCGACTGTTCCAGCTCATTTTGATAAATTAAGTTGAGAAAGACTTGTGGGTGTATGAGGTAAAATGTTGTTAGCACGTTTAATTTATGTACTACATAGGTTAAAAGTTATACGAGTAGCTATGTATGTTTGTGTACCTTACCTATGCTTAGATCAAGTATAGCAATATAATTTTATGTCAAGATGATCCCATTTAAAGGTCTGTTCGATTTCCTGGTCGACTATGACAAATTTGTAAAAAAGTAACTGGTTTATAATATGGAGAAAGAACTTTTAAGAACTTTTACTTTTAACGATTCTAAATGAAATTTATAAATACAAGAAGAAAAAAAAAACCGCCTCGTCCGGGGTTTGAAACCGTGAACTTCCGCTTGCCGGGCGACTGCAATTACCACTGAGCTAACAAGACAGATGATTTTACCTCTTGCATTTATCAAATTTGTAACTAGCCTACTAATCCACGTTTGCTTTCAGCTGGCATTAACCAGTAACGATGAAAGCGCACAAATAAACTGTAAATTCAATTTTATTAATTTTTTTTCTTGTATTTATAAATTTGATTTACAATCGTTAAAAATAAAAGTTCTTAAAATTCTTCTTTCTCCATCATTAACCCGTCAGGGAAAAATAAAATAAAAATTGAATTTATAAAATTTGTTTGTGCGATTTCATCGTTACTGGTTAATACCAGCTGAAAGCACATAATTTTGGAATAAAAATATGTAATGCTCGCTTAATACTTCTACTTAACTAAAGAGGACCAGGAGAGAATTAGAATGTTGCAGTACTATTTCTTTCTCTAATAACATCCTCAAAATCTTTAAGAAGCCTCTCGTGTTCATCTAACTATGCTCCCATTATCCGCTGGGTAGGTACTTTTTCGATCATTTAAGCCCAGTAGGAAAAATTAGATGTGGTCTTTCTAGAAGCAATAAACGAACATAGAGCTTCGGTTAGATTTCAGTATATATAAGAGATCTCCAAAATGAGCAATTCTGGAGCAGAGATAAGGAAGTGAGATGAATAGAAATATGTGCAATTCATGACTCAAGAAAAGGAAAGCTCTTAAATGAACGTGTTTTGTAAAATAAACGATACTCCAAAAATCATATTTACCTAAACGTTAGTTATAATTTAATTTAATTTCAGTAAGATAATTAAAAAGAAGAACAGATTTTTGGATAACATTGAGCTAAAGACAAGAGCTCCACTTCTGATCATTTTGGAGTTCAAAACAAGTTATCCTCTCTAATGACATGTCTATGCTAAAAGCGATCGCTCTTTAGATGTCGCATATTTAATAATATATTTCAAAACAAATTCTCCACTTTGGGAGTAAAGTTTCTGTTATCAAGCCGATAGATTTGAGTATTTTGCAGATTTTCAATTAACCTTAAATATTCAGTCTTTTTGACAATTTTGTGACCTACCTCAATATAAAAAATTTAGTATTATCGGGTCACATTTTGTACTACTAACAATACTAGACCAAAAAACGAGTGAAGCCAATTTTTTACCACCTCAAATATGTGACCGTTTGAAACTATCACCATCGCCTACAAAATCATTCCCCCCCCCCCCCCCCCCCCAACTAGGGCTGCCATCCGTCCGGGTTTCCCCGGATTTGTCCTAGTTTGGAGGGCGTTTGGGGAGAGTCCGGGCAGGGTTTTCTATACTATGCGAGCCTTAAAATTTTGGAAACCAATTAAATAAAAATTTAAAAATTTTGTGTATGTACGGTGTAGTTGATAATGCCGACAGTTAGACCGACTCGACTCTCACTCAAGTTCTCTCTTCTGGTCCTAGTCAGTCTTAGCTCAGTAACGAAGATAGTAGTACGAAAATTGCTTTTGTAACTTGCCTTGTGTACCTGTGTTTGTTTTATGTACCCCCCCCCCCCCCCCCCCAACCAATGTAAAGTCACGATCCTACAGTGCGTCAGTTCACGTAAGTAAAATAATTGTGAATGCCACCGTACAAATACGGGCGACACTTCACGAGAGAAAAAAAAAGACATAAAAAATTACAAAAACAAGAAGAAAAACAAAAAGTACTTATGTAATACAAAGTATGGGTATAACTTAATAAAAAGTAAAACTCATTTTTAAAAGGAGCAAGCATCGGAACTTTTACCGAAAAGGGGAAGTATAGGCATGTGCATCCATTCTACTAAGATCATGCTGTTCTTCGGCATAGTGCAAGTGTATAATTTTTACAACAATTTAATCATTTTTACTGGATGTTTTTGCACTGCAATTAAAAATCAGCTTATTTTACAAAACCAAAACGTGCAAATTGATCACACAAAATTGATAGATGAGTGGATGAATTTACAAAATGTCAGTGAAAATCTAAGTGATAAGACAAGCTTTTATCGGCGAATCAACATCGGCTTAATTTTTTAAAACATCGTATGCTCAATCGTGCACCGAGGTATTGAAGATTGCACAGTATGTTTTATTTTACCAGCTCATAATGCCAATGAAGAGGGAGTGTTTTAACAATTTCTCAACTGTGGATGAAAGAAAGAATCTCAATGAACATATAAACGGCTTCATCACTAATCAAAACAAAATTTAATTTTAAAGATTTTAATTGTGTTGATTTTTATACATTGTTAAAAAATGGTACACGGTGAGAGGCCTTTGCTCTTTAATCTCTGGTTTACAGAATCTAAAATCTCCAAAATGTTTACATGGCAAGATAATCTTGTCTCAGATCAAAAAATTAGGTTCTGGAGACCATAAGAAAAAGTCTTTAGAGACACTTCTTGAAGTGTATACACGAAATTTATATTTGGCCTTTGTCAAGAAAGAGATTGTTAGAAAGAAAGTGCAAAAGCTTTCAAAAAATATATGCAAACATTTTACGGAATAAAGGACAGCACAACAAAGTGTGATTTTTTTTTTCAAAAATAACCAGCCCCCCTATTGACGAAAAAATGTCTCTTCTTTAAAGCCATTACTATCCAAACTTGAGACATCCATCTGTTCGTCTGTCCGGCCGTCCGCGAGTCCGTCCGCGAGTCCATCCGCACGATAGCTTGGGAACACGTATATTTAAAGAGCTGAAAATTTACACACGGGCTTTAAAAAAAGTAAATTTAAGTTCGAAAATGGGACTAATCGGGTAACACTTTCCTAAGGTTACCATACACAAATTTCGTTTTTTTACTGTATATTTGCATACTGTCTGAGAGTACGTCAACGTAGAGTACTGAAATTTTGTACGCAGTATTTTCATGAAAATAGTAAATATAATTTCAAAAATGGACTAAATTGGGCAACGGATTCTTGGTGTTGCCATATAAAAATTTAAGATTTGTATCAGTCCTAGACGTTTTAATTGCACTGAAAAGTTCTTCAGAATATGAAATCCTATGAAATTGGTTATCATCATTTATACTTTCCAACGAACCGTTCTAGAAATATGCGAAAAACCAGTGCAAAAATCAAACTTGTGCAGATAGGTGACCATACAAAATTTCTTTACGGGTATTCATCTACAGCATCATAAGAATTGCTCTTATACCAATTCTAGCTTTTTTACTTGTTTTTCTTATAAAAGGCATTCTTTATATAACTTTCTCTGAAATAATTTAAAGGCTGTGCCTCTGTGATAGGTATTTTGATTCAAAGTTATCATTTCTTTAATATAAATTTCAGGTATGTGTAGTAAGTACACATACCAAAAATTGGAAAATTTTAAGGGTTTCAAAGTTAGTTTAAATTTAGTATAATTCAGACAGTACTCATTGCACGACAAAAAACTTAACTTTCAACAAAAGAAGAACGTTGGGAAAGTGTAAATTTTGTTCGATTTTCGATGGAATTATCCTATGATAAATTAAATAAAAATTAACAAAAAACCTTGCCAAACTCACTCCACAGTTACCTTAACAGCAGAACACACAATAGTCTCCGGAAATCTAGAGACGAAAGATGAGCAAACTTCGAAGACTAGAGACCGGAGCCGGAGAACAAAATAATTTCTAGTAATTTGGTATCTTTGAAGATTTTTTTGCATCTCCAAATTGTATGCATGGGTCTCCAGAGATTGAGAAAGTGGTCTCTTGCAGTTAAAGTCTCTCGCCATGTAGCTTCCACCTTTCCCGAGAAATGAAGCTGTTTTGAAAGCTATATGGCACACTAAATGTAAATGTAAAATTGTATTTCTAATTTTTAGAAGATTTATTTATGTTCCTAATTGTAAGAGAGATTTAATTTGGTTCATTCACATCGTTTTATTTTACTGTTTTTTTGTAAACTGACTAATTTTATAATAAATAAATAAAAGAAGACACTATTCATAACAATTTCAACCTATTTCATTAATAAGTAAAACAGAAAATTATTTGGCAACAATGTCCGGGTTTCAAGCTAAAATGTCCGGGCTTTCGAACTTGCTGTCCTAGTTTAATGATTTTACAAATGGCAGCCCTACCCCCAACCGCTCTAAAAATCTTCTGCTCTTCAAAGTGAATACTGGTCAAACAGGTTTTGACTACAAGCATTCAAAATGAAAAAAAAAAAGGTAAAGTGTCATAAACAACTGCAAAAAAATAATAATTATTATAATTACCCACAGATTTTCATTGTCCCTTCTGAGCATTGCATTTAACAATGTGATATCTCACCTGCAAAGATTTCCAAGACCCAAACCTATGAAAAAGTGATATAAGGGACTTTATGGAAAAAATAAGTATAGCAACCGAATTGAGGAAAAGAACGCAGCAATACTGTTTTTTTTTTATTCGAAATAAATGAAGTACATCGCCACGCTTTTTTGTTTGTTATAATTATCATCTCAAGAATGGTGCTGGAACGAGTTGCTTTGCGTACAATCGTATTAAGTTGCCTTCACTATATTCATATATGTCGCACACATTTGACGTAACTTAGCGCTTCATGAAATGTAGGCAGATAGTGTAACAGTTTGCGCTGAATGACTTTTTACACGAAGTGTCTGAAATTTTTACTCTCCTTATGAAGTTGTACAAGCATTTATGTCGATAGTGTAATACCAACCGATATAATTGAACATTAGGAGAGGGAGATAAACGGTGAAGGAGGGGTCGCGCACAAACAAAACCCTCGAGAATACTTCACAAGCCGTGAAACAGACACCTACACTACCACATGACAGCCCCCAACCGAGTCCACACATTCTAAAATATTTGCAGTGTTCTTATGGAAAACTGACAAAAGTTTGATTTGAACAGATCTTCCGCCCTAAACTACTAATCGTTCAGAAAATTTGTGTTCTGATAACAAAGTTATTTAAAAAAATTTGTCTGAAGCAAATGACTACAGGTCCTCATCAGTGTTGCCACTTGGATCCAATTGGATCCAAATGTATACAATTTATTCTTCAAACTAAATTTGGATACTTTGATCCTTTTTTTTCTAAATTTCTCTAAATGGATCCATTTTCAGACACAGACCTTTAACAATTTTTTCCCAAATAACTTTTGTGTTTTTTTTGTAGAGATTTTATAAATAATGAACGGAACCTTGCCCCTTGGCACTTACACTTCTTATAAGCGGCAATTACTTTGAATATTGTGAAAAGTGTATCAATTGTGAATTTCTTGCAGGTTTGCAGCTGTCAATTGTCATTTCTCTCCTTGACATTTTCATTTCTCCGTAGTTTGGTTTGGCGCGAAGAAAAGTAAATTAATATTTTACTTTAACTTAAATAATGTGTTATATGTACTACATAATTCATCTCGATATGAATAGGTATATATTAATTTCTGCTTCAATTTTAATTGAAAGGTATTGAATACAGTGGTAATATTATTATTTACAGATTTGTTGTTAGAAAATCAAATAAATTTGGAGAATCAATTTCCGATGCCGATTTAAGGTTAGAAATTTATTTTATCATACATATGTGCATGTAACATAAATTTAATTTATATCAATATTTTGTAAATACTAGTGCTATAAATCAGAAGGTATGCAACAAACGAAGCTCAACTGTAGATCTATCCGATTCCCATACTTCTGAATCGGAAAGTGAAGGATATCGTAGGCGTAGCTCCAATTGGAAGCAAAAGAGGCAACGAATTTTCAGAGACCAATGGCGTCGGGAATATTCTTGGTTAGATTGCAAGGACGAACGTGCTTTTTGTACTGCTTGCAATAAGGTGTTATATAACTTGAAGTCCCATCTCAAACGGCACATAGAAGTTGAAATGCATAAGAAAAATATGGGAGCGAAAAAGAAACAGGTAAAAATAGATGCATTTATTAGTGAGGAAAATCGTTCTTTAAATAAAAAAGTTGAGGCTGCAGAGTTAATCCTCGTTATGTTTTGTATTACGCATCATCTCTCTTTTTCTTTACTGGATTATTTACCATGTATTATTAGAAAATGTTGCCCAGACTCTGTTATAGCGCTGAATATTCGGTGCGCTCTCACAAAAGGAACTAAAATTGCAAAAAATATTTTAGGCAAAAAAGGACTTGAAAGCGTTGCAGCACAATTAACGAACCAACGATTTTCACTCATCACAGATGAGACCACCGACATTAGTTGCCTTAAAGCACTTGTTTTGATAGGAAGAGTTTTTGGTAAAGCCAAATACGAAGTCAGGGACCGATTTTTTGGCCTGATTAAATTAAATAAATTAGACACCGAAATCAATTTTTGATGCAATTTTCGATCACTTTAAGACCTTAAATATTCATTTAAGTAATTTAGTGGGATTAGCGACTGATGGAGCGAGAGTAATGGCATGAGAAAAAATGGCTTGCAGGCGCGACTTTAGGAGATTCATCAAATCTCTTTTTTACAAAATGTATTTGCCATTCACTTCACCTGTGCGCAAGCTACGCATGTAAAAAATTACCCACCTACACAGAACAGCTTACAAAAGATATTTGTAATTTTTTCGCTCATAGTGCGAAAAGAAGTGCAGAGTTTCAAGAATTTCAGGCCTCCGTACATTTAAGTGGCATAAACTTTTAGGATTGGCCCAAACTAGATGGCTTTCTTTTGAGGCCGTTGTAAACAGAATTCTAGAACAGTGGAAGGTACTGCAACTGTATTTTATTTCGTGTGAGTTGGAAGACAAAAATGTACATGCAAAGAATATGGCTGAACAAGTGGACAAACCTGGAAAGAAAATATATTTCTTCTTTCTTTCGTATATTTTAAAAATTGTTAACGTTATGAATGCGGAGTTTCAGGCTCAAGCCTTAAGAATACACTGTTTATATCCTATTACGGAAACCAATTTTAAGATTATTTTTAGCAATTTTCTTCAAATTCAGTCTTTTGAGTTTACAGTAACTGAAATTGATTTTCTAAATAGTGCTAATTATTTGCCATTGAATGAGATCTATATGGGAGTAGAAGCCAATGAATTCATTGCAAAAGAAACCAAATTGATAATAAGAAATTAACCGAAGTACAGCAAAGTGTTCTCAAATTTTATATTGAGTTAGCAACTCAAATTAAAAAGAGATTTGATTTTCAGAACACAGTTTTTAAAAAGCTTGCATTATTAGACCCAAAATTTTGTTTGAAGCCAAATTCAAGTGTATTGTCACTTCTCAATGATTTTTCGATTATGGTTCCCCAAGGAAAAAAGGAGTTAATTAATACAGAGTACAGGACACTTAAATACAGCACAAGTATGTTAGATCATATAAATAAGGAGAAGCCAGAAGAATTTTGGTGGATAGTGCCGAAACTTAAATGCTCTGATGGAACCTATGTTTCAAAATATTTCCTGTTTCATGATGGACCTGATAACTTTTCCTCACAGTTCAGCGACTAGAAAGAAAATTTTCTGATTTGAGTATGATTAAGAACAAAAAATCAAATAAGTTCGATATGGACACATTTCAGTCAATAATGTTTGCCAAGGAATTAATTTCGGATAATAATGAACTGTGGATTCCGCCTACAGGATTTTTGTAGTTATAGCCAACATAACTTTTTGAGTAAATAACATACTAATAGATGCATAGAAAGGGAAAATGTGTATTTTTTTTTTTGACTAGTTATAACAAATCATGAAAATGTAATCTTTGAATTTATGTATTTTTATAATAAATATTTTATTCGTAATTTTTCGTGTTTAAAACATTTTTTAATTAAACTTTTAGTGGATACTATTTGGATACTTTTTTCCCTTCAATTTGGATCCGAAAATTTATAACCTTGCGGCAACACTGGTCCTCAAACAAAAACTCTCAGCTGAGTAATCATTATATATGTCATGCCGTCGTGGCATGCCGGATGAAATCAAATGTAGCCGCCTACAGATTTCGGACTCCGGTAATTATTACTCAGCTGAGAGTTGGTGAGCATAAATGGTAAGGTTACAAAACTATTTTAGTATTTTGCTAAGCAAGGTATATAGTAAATGTGGCCTGTGGAAAGGTAAGGAACCAAGCTGTAAATTACTAGAAGACTATTTTCCTGTATGGATAGTAGTTTAGGTTCTATAGCATATATTAAGTCAATGTTTGGCTCTTTTCCATAAGAATAAATATGGAGCATTCTAGAGAACGGACTCCCAACGACCACACATAGAGGTTAATATTTCATGGATCGGGAGGTATTCTCGAAGGCTTTGGCACAAACCTTCGAGAGACCCACGACCCACAAACATACACACAAACACACACACAGACACACGCGCCCTCAGATAGTTCGCGCCCTCCATATCGCATCTTAATAAACGACGAACAATACAAAAGGAAACTAGATACAGATATAAAAAAGAAAAACGAATTGTAGAAAAAATTACACTCCTATTAGAGTTAATGGATTGCACTGCACTTACATTTTTTATACCTGTAGAAACCTGAGAATGAGTAATCTGTCCTATTCAACAACCCGCACCCAAACTACTCTGATACCTCTCAAATTTAAATTTGTAAATTTACATCCACAAAATCTTCTCTGTGAAACCGAAAAATTCTGCTCATCAGTTCTACGAAAACGTTTTCCCCTTACAGGATAATGGACATGAAATTCTGTGGATTCGTTGAGATTTTTTCCATAAATTATCTAATTTCCCGAACATTTCAGCGCTCTATGTTGTATATATGTATGTAAATAAATACACATCTGCTGTATGGTTCGTCAGTCGCGTATCCAGACCATTAGCCTGGGGGGGGGGGGGGGGGGGTGTCACAACTAAAATGTTCGAGGGAAGAAAAAAAGTCGGCAGTAGTCGCTTTTAATTTTTTTTTTATGATATTTAAGTTAAATATCACAAAACCCAATTTTCGATTTGATTTCCAAAACCTGTCGATAATATTATCCACATCAATGTCGATCTCAGAGTGGACAGACATTAAGGACTCATATCCAGATT
>OZ005744.1:157653415-157847534 GCA_963930735.1 Dioctria linearis | reverse complement strand
AGAATGTTTTCGTGGTAAAAAATCATTCCGTATTTATAGCCATAACGATACTAGCATAAGGTGGTAAGAAGGAACAGATTAGAAAAAGAGCATACAAATATATACAAAAAAACAATGCAAGTATGAAGAACAAGTAGAAAAAGTCAATTGTCGGATACTCCACACGACTGGTACAGACCAAAGTCAATGTCGTCTAAGCAGATGTATTTTTTTATTATTAATTGAGGCACTAGTTAAGGTCTCGAAACTTAAAAATCTCCATTAATGAGCACTAAAATCTCGAAACGGACATCCCACGAGTTAACGGACCCAAAATCCACGGATGATAATCGCGCAGTCCAAAATCCAAAGAGACGAAATCTCCAAATACAAAACTTTATAATTATGGAAAATTTAAATGCATGGAATACCACACTATTATCGTCACCAAAACTACATCTACATTAGATGAGGACATTAAATGATGGGATGAGATGAAAAGAGAAGAAAGAGAATAAAAGAGAAGAGAAGAGAAGAGAAGAGAAGAGAAGAGAAGAGAAGAGAAGAGAAGAGAAGAGAAGAGAAGAGAAGAGAAGAGAAGAGAAGAGAAGAGAAGAGAAGAGAAGAGAAGAGGAAGAGAAGAGAAGAGAAGAGAAGAGAAGAGAAGAGAAGAGAAGAGAAAGAGAAGAGAAGAGAAGAGAAGAGAAGAGAAGAGAAGAGAGAGAAGAGAAGAGAAGAGAAAGAGAAGAGAAGAGAAGAGAAGAGAGAGAGAAGAGAAGAGAAGAGAAGAGAAGAGAAAGAGAAGAGAAGAGAAGAGAAGAGAAGAGAAGAAGAGAAGAGAGAGAAGAGAAGAGAAGAGAAGAGAAGAGAAGAGAAAGAGAAGAGAAGAAGAGAAGAGAAGAGAAGAGAGAAAGAGAGAAGAGAAGAGAAGAGAAGAGAAGAGAAGAGAAGAAAGAAGAGAATAGAAGAGAAGAGAAGAGAAGAGAAGAGAAGAGAAGAGAAGAGAAGAGAAGAGAAGGAGAAGAGAAGAGAAGAGAAGAGAAGAGAAGAGAAGAGAAAAGAGAATAAAGACAGGATAAGAAGAAGAGAAAAGAAAAGTGGACTACGGTCATGCCTTATTATGAGTAAACCGTAAGTATTTTTTTCTATTTTATTTTTAACTCTCATCTTACTTTTATATAGACTTGCGTATTCAATTAAATAGTCTCCACCAATATAGTACGTCAAAAGTTGTGTCTTAGCAGAGAAAATGCATGCGCGCGCTTTCTAAAGTCTTCTAATTAAAAAAAAAACACATTAAAAGAAGTGAAAGAATAAGATTTTTTTGTTTTATTTAATTTTAATTCATAAAAATTACCATAACCAAATTTATCGAGCTGCTCGAGCCTCCTGATAAAAATGCATAAATATGGTAGGCATAAATGCCTTCATCATTTCCTCTGTTACTTGTATGATTTCAACGTGCATTTCAATTATTTTCATCCGTTGCTTCACATCCACCTGCAAACCTGCTGCATTATCCGTTTCCGATGGAGTCCAGGAATATCTCTGTATTTATATAAAAGTTGAGAGTTTCATCAAATGAAAATCATATCAAACTCACCACCATCAGTAGTGATTGCAGTTCGTGCGTGATTATATCGAATTAAGTAGAACTAAAGAGGAAAAAGGATATAAATGGGCTGTCGATTCCGTTGAGCACGGTTATCAGCTCAGAGTGGCTGAGCATAATTAGCAAAACTCGTATATTGGTGATTCGGTCGAATTAAACGGGAAGCTTAAATCCAATTCAATAAAATTTTGCGTAATTTATATTGAAGTCCCCAGATAGCTTTTTATTATGCCATCGAGCGGGCTCTTCAATAATTTTGAGTTGAAACACATTTTTATTGGACTTTTATCAAATTATTCAGATTGGAAAAAAAGAAGAAATCGGATTTTTGTGATGCATATAAGTATGACAGAGTTGTTTCCTTTAATTCAATAATTTCTACCTATTGGCCCGAGGGAGAGTATTATTACAATCCTCTTTAGAGGCGAATAATTTTAATAGCATTGCATAAAGTTTTAGTGAAATTGCTTTCATCAAATTGAATTTTCAAATTTATTGCAAACGTGTGATCATCACAAAAAGCAAAATATCGCGCGTGAATTAATTATTCAAAATTGGTCAAAAGCCATAAGTGAAAAACTTTAATTTGATGTATATTTTGGTATTTTGTATGATTTATGAATTAGTTCATTATTTTACATGGTTGTGGGTTCGAGTCGAAATCAACTTAATAGGCGAGTGATATTTTACGCGGTGGGTAGTAGCCTACGTTAAAGTTCTAGGTTCAATCATTCGTGGTAAAATTCTTAAATTCGTGGTTAATTCTTAAAATACAAACAGGAACAAGACTAAGGCGATGAACAAGAGTATGAAGAAAAGAAAGAAGAAAAATAGAAAGAGAAACAAAAAAGGAGAAAGAGGAAGAAAAATCAGAAAAAAATAGCAAAAAGGAAACAACAGAAACATAAAGAATAGCAAGAAGCTGAACTGGAAGAAGAAAATAGACAGGAAGAAGAAGAAGATGACCAAGGAAAAGCTAAAGAGAGTGGTATAAAATAAGAGGGGAACCGGATATAAGAAGAAGATGAAGAATAAAAACCCTAGCAAGACGCAGACCACTAACATAGAAGAGGAAGAGCAAGAAGAAAAGAAGAGAAAGAGGCAGAAGATTAGGTGGAGGAGGAAGGAAAAAAACACAAGAAAAGGCATAAGAAAAATAACAAAAATATAAAGAATAAAAAGAAGGAAAAGAATATGAACAGGAAAGAGAAGATGACCAAATAAGAATACAGTGGAGGGAAGGGAAAATGAGAGAAATAAAAGAAGAATCTGACCAGGGATAAGAATTAGAAGAAGAAGAATAAACTTGCATCTTTTCGACTAAATTAGATCTGCATTAAAAAAAAGTGGAAACAAGGGGGATGCGATCGGGGAGATGGCCCCTACATCTCCAGCAAATCAACAGTTACACTCTAAACATTTATAATCTAATTAAGTAATATAAAAATATTTAAAAAATCTTTTTTTAACACGACTGCTTCAAAATTCGCACTAGAAAATAGAAAATAATTTCTCCCTTCACGTAATGAGTACATCACAAAAGATTTCTTGAGTTTCCTTTCATTTTGCATTTAATTTAATTTTGTGTATAAATTTTAAAATTTTCAAGGTAAATACATATTTCCCGAAAGTGAAAATTTGGAGCTCCTAATATTTATATAACAAAATACTTAATTAAGTTACAGTTTGCTGCCCAGACATTACTTTCCCTGGGTACCTTGAAAATTTTTGTAATTTATACACAAATGCAAAACCAGTTCAAAATTTAATTAAATGTAAAATTTAGGAGACTTTCGAGAACTTTTGTGATGTACCTTATCATTAAGTGAAGGTAAATATTTTTTTCTATTATTTAGTGCGGATTTTCAAGAAACTTTTTTTTTTATATTTCTTTTTTTTTTCCTTAATTATTCCTTAATTGCTCTCAAAAAAATTGAAATTATAGTATTAAGGAATACTCAGTAAAAGAAATAATTTTTGTAATCCAAAGCTTACGAAAATCCGGGTATTTTGATGAAAAGTAGTAGGTTGGGAAAATCATCACAGTAGAGATAATTAATATAAGATTCAGTTTTTCTGCAAATATTTAATTTAAAGCAAATGGAGAACAATGACTATTTTAGTTAATTATGCAGAATCATAGTCACAAAAAAAAACAATTAATTCAGTGAAAGAATTATTGAAATCGGATAAAAAAATGACGAAGTTATAGCTATTTTAACGCCGTATTCTCAAAAACGCGCTCTAACATGATGACGTCACGATACACAATACAATTCGCAGTCTAACCACTGACTTATAACAATGGACTGAGCGTATTGTCATTTTCCTATAGGAAAGCATCGCACAAGCTCTATAGTTCTCTCTTTCGCCCTATGGCAGAGTTGGAGCTACCAACACAAAATATTGCATTCTGGAACGTTTGCTTATGCAATTTGATGTTTTTATGTTGGCTACAGATGCAATCACTGCAGAAGGAATAAGGTAAATATAGTGTTTACCATGCTCCGTCTCTCTTGCCCATAAGCAGGATTCAGTTACGAATAACTTTTAAAAATTAAAGTCGGAATGAGTTTAATTCCTTATAAGCGATTAAAATATCGCTTGGCACAAGAAAAAATATTTTTTTAATTAAATTCGATTTACGGGTGTAAAATTTCATCTGATTGGCTGAGTTTTACATGTTTTTTATGTAATCGTTTTAAAGGGAGCTCTAACGGTGATAACACAATGTTTTTTGTGCCACATGAAATAGCAAATCGCTCAGTCCATTGTTATAAGTCAGTGGGTCTAACGCAGCCCGAGTGTAGTTGCTGCGCCGCCGTGATAGAACGTGCTCGGGATTGGATTTGTTTTGAATTTATTTCATAAAATATCGTCTTAGAAATAATATATTGTGCAAACTGGCATCGTGCGTGTTGTGTACCGTGACGTCATCACCAGATTCGCCGTTTTTAATTTCCGTTTTTTTAAACTTCAATAACTTTCTCATTTTTTGACGGATTTGAGTCATTCAAAAAGAAATATACTCAAAAATGTATATTGCTTCTGATCTGATATATTAAATTTGAATATCTTGTAGTAAGATTGTTCTCCATTGGTTATATATTACCCTATCGAATTAGCACTCCTTGAAAATTTCTTTAGCAAGATGTTTTTTCTAATTTTTCAAAAATTGTATGGAAATTATGGTATTTGAACGAAATCCAAGCTAGTTTTATATGAAAAACACCAGCAGCAAGACAACACATGAAAGGTATAATGTCGTCCACTATCCTCACATTCCAGTCATACTTTATAGCGTGTAATATCCGGACGATACGACTGACCGATTTTCAACTTTTTGTTGCTTCAAACCTTACTAATATGTTAAATGTTATGTAAAGCGCGACTCAATCAACAAAACTGAACAACAATCGAAACAACAATCAAAATAAAAACAAATAAAAGTGCTTAACATCAAGAAGAATTTGCAAAACGCGCAAATTTATTTATTTATTTTATAAGTTCAGATGATAGCATACAGATTAAACCCATTTATATAACTAGAGTTAAATAAAAAATGATAAAATAAGTAATATAAAATTAAGAAGAATAAATAAAAAGTAAGTTCTAAGAAATTAAAGGAATGTTAAATGATTGGAAAATAGCAATAATAAAGACAAATGAAAATAAAAGAAGAAAAAAATTGAAAAAAGCAAAAATTCTAAAAGTAGTAAAGCAAAACGTAAAAAACAATAAAATTAAAATATAACTAATTCTTACAAAAAATAAAAAATTCAGCTTATGTTCTCATTACGAAATAAATTCTGTCTTACTGCATTATGTAAATAAATAAATGTAAATTCAACAGAGCAATACCATATAATACATACATATTGAAAAGTGTGGGAATTACAAACTACACTTCTATTTTCATCTTACATCTTGAACAAATGAGATAAGATAAGATAATGCATTTATTGCGGGCTCCTGTTAAAAGATTATATAATCTTGGTAATAATATATCCATTTAATAAAGAAAAAACTTCCTCTTATTTTTCAGAAATCCCGAGAATTCTCATATAATACTTATATAAAATAACATTTTCAAGGTTATATAACCATAAAGTATGTACCACTCTGAATTCATTTATTTTATTTATTATTGCAATATGTAGCTGTAGATATAAAATGATTGCAAAACAAAATTTCATTCTTTTATTGTTCAGCTTTGATATAATTCTTCAAAAAACATAGCTTATCAAAAGTAGTATTGAACAATTGATTTCTTTTCTTCTTAACAAAATCCTTCGCTATAGTAAAAATTACGTTCTTTACTAATTAATTTTTTTTTCACAACGCATCTCTAAGTATCTAGTTCCAAATTTGTTTTTCTTGTTTGTTTGTTTTCTCGTTTAGTAATTTTCAGCAACACCAGAGCTCACTTTTCTAGCACTGTCTGTTATAGATAAATTTAGGTTGTTCTTGAAGAAAATTTTCTTCATTTCCATAGATGCGACTTCGTTAACTTCTGGGTCGTCAGTGTAAAACTGTTCAAAAGTAACAAATTATCTATTTAACATTTCATATAATTTTTCGAGAACAGTGTAAAAAAATGTGTATATATATCTTTTTCTTCTCAAGTGGGACTTTGTGAAGATTTATGATGTTCTAGTTTATTCTTTTACTTATTTTTTCTTTAATTGCAATAGAAGCTTATAACATACAGCTCATTGCTGATCTTTCCAATTGCAATAAAACAAATGTTTAAGGCTCCTTCTGCAGTTAACATTATAAAATCTTCTCTCACTTGTAAAGGCTTTGTAATTCGTAAAAAGCATTTGATCATAATCTCCATAGTATGCTAACTTGTATTATAATTAAAAAAAAGACAGCTCTCCTTTTATTTATATTCATAATTTGCAAAACAATATTTTGACAGGGGAGTTATTGAATATTTTTGCAATTTACCCTAGGTATACGGTACATATACGGAAAATTGTAAAAAATATTAAAAAATTCTACTGCCTTATAATTCTATAAGTTTTCGCATTTGCAACTCTATGTTTCTCACTAATTCAAATTGAAAATTCAGTTCATATTCTGATAAAAAAATCTTCACCTATCATTATTATCTTCCTAAATTCGTTACTCTCTTACTTCTCCTCAACGTAAAAACTTTAAAAAGTTTCCAAATAGGTAAGTGAAAACCATGATTATAGCATAGTTGCTGATATGCAACACACAACTTTCCAATTCGACTTACGCATAACGACAGCACTACTCTTTTATACAATTGAAATACCAATTCCATCTCATTTTTGTGTTATATAAACTCTAACTAACGTTTTTCGGCAGAACACCTACCAACCCAAGTTTTGACGACATTTTTTATATATGATAACATCAATATATCTTTGATTTTTAATGCTAGTTAATACGTTAATAGACACACTAAATTTTTTTCTTCATCTTTTAGTTTCATTATTGTCTGAGCTAACTTAAATCCTCTTTTTTACTACACAATATTGCACATATGAAAACTTGCCAAATTCTTATTTATAATATAAATAACATTCAACTAGATATGAAAATCTCCAATAAACCCGGATCACTTTTTCAAAGCTCTTTAACTTTATATTCAACTAAAGGAAGCTATCCGTAAAAAATGTTGCGTAGAATTTATGTGGCATAATACAGCAGAGGGAGAGAATGTATAGAGCGCTTTCTATTAGGGGCCATTAGGGGGCCAGCTTTCGTACCGCTTCATTTTAGGGTTTTCATATCAGTGTGAGGATTATCGGTAGGAAAATTTAGTATTGTATATGTTACAGTCAAAACACGTAATCAGTCAAAACCCGATTTTACAAGGAAATTCTAGTTCTAACAAAGCGCTCTCGGTAATTCTAGTTTTAACTAATATAACACAGTTAAAACTAGAGTTAACGAGAGCGCTTTGTTAGAACTAGTATTAACTAAAAATATTTAGTTAAATCTGGTTGTGGCTGTATTCTTGCGTAGCTCTTAGTTATATCTAGACTGACTGGTTGCTATTAGTAAAATTGCGTTACAATTGAATTCGCTCTCCATTAAACCTTGATGTTTATTAAAGATGTGGCTATTTATACATACAGTATGTATACGCAATAGGTGAGGGGGGCATACAGATCAGTGACACACACGTCCCCGCGCAAACTTAGCCCCACATACACACACATCCGATCGCGCATACACACGCAAACATCCGCGCGCCGATCAGTCATAGTGACATTAATTTATAATAAATAATAAATAATGGAAACATCCCTGATACAAGGCACACAACCTAGTTCACATATAGAACTATACCTGAATCATTACGCTGTCCAGTTTTTTTTTTTAATTTTATTTATAATCAGTAGCCACAGCAAAGATGATTGAAGTCCACCTTTGGGGTATTTAGTTGCACACATATTTGACCTTTTGTTTATTTTCTTTTCTTGGTTTTACGACCAGTTTCAATAATTATCTCGATAAAAGATTCTTGTAAATTCAGTTTATAGTTGGTGAAGTATCGGCATTACTTTGAAATTTCTGGACAATTGCTTTAACCTGAGTCTTATCATTTTACAAAGGTCTGAAATCCCAAGAATTACATCATCAGTGTATATCCAACAAAATGAAGTGTATTGAGCCAAAAAAAAAAAACATGATTATACCACCGATGTCAACCCACACAAATTTTACTCAGTTTTCTAAAAAAAATAAAATTCAAAATGATCAACCCAAATTATTACCATCGTCTTCATCAAATTAAAAGTAATATCTTCCCAATAAATATCCTCATCAAGTATAGTGCTTCATATATCAACGTCCACGTCCGTCGTCGTCGGTCGATGGGTTTTTGCCCCATCTCTGATGTTTATGTAAATTTACCTCGTACCAGACGTTGAACACCATACAGTGCCTGATAGTCTGGAAAAGTTCCTCTTAAGTTGGAAACTTTTTGTTTACTCTGGAGACCAATCGAAAGGTAACAGCATATTCTTCCTTATCAAACAACAACCACAACATAAAATCGTTATTTACCCATCCCCACCAACCTGACTACAACAATTTCATATCTCCCGGGTACCCACTATAAAATATTTTAACAAGTGAGGGTTTTTCTAGATGGTATTATTCACACGAATATCAGTTTGGTAAAGCGATTAATCCCTTACTGACCCGGTAGAAAAAAAAACAAACAAAACCGCAACTAAAACCATTCATGTGAGCAAAAATTAGTTTTAAACAAAGTTGCGTTGTTTGTATGTAATCTGCTGTGATCCATAGACAATTATTGTGGGTGCACATATCACAAGAATTTGAATTATGAACCAAATTTCAACTTTGCTATAATTTTATAGGAAGGCAGTTTTAATATTCAACCACATAGGGATTGTTGGAAGGAATTCGAGATTTCCTATACTCGTTTTCTCAGCTTTGTTTATTTTAATTACCCACTCCTCCGTGATGCGAGAAGCCATAATTATAAATCCCAGGCTCAACATGATGCCGTAAAACGAATCACAGTACCTTCCTAAAGAATAAAAAGCAAACTAAGCTTTTACACAGTTTTGTGAATATCATTTTGATTAGCTTGAATTCTGTTATCAACCTAAAGTAACAAATTATATTTTTGGGAGTTAGTTTTCATTTTTCTATTTTTTTTCCTATGAAGTTTTAAATAAGAATTTTACTCGCACCGGACCGTGAAATTCTACAGATTTTAGTTATGGCATTGGTATCAGTTTCATCTACTACAGGGTGTTTCCTCCATGGTGTTCCACAAAGCGAGAGGTGATAGTTCTCACCTAGCCAAACAAAAAATGATATGGCAGGAATGGGGGCATATAAACCGTTTCGGAGTTACAAGGTGATAAAGAAATTATGCTAGGTTTTCATAAAATACTCAAAACGTATCTTAAAAAGTACAGGGTGTTCGGGTACCTTCTAAAGCTGATTCTAAGGAGAACTTCACGGGCTTTCCAACGACTTCTCAACTAGCCCCGTACTCTTCTCCGCTCAGGAATTATTATTTGATGTCTGCATGCCAGTCTGTCCGTCCGTCCATCCATCCGTGCCCACAATAACTCGAGGACACGTGTACTTAGGAGATGAAATTTTGTACGCGGACTTAAAAAAAAGTAAAATTAAGTTCGAAAATGAGACAAATCGGGAAACTCGCTCGTGGGGCTGCCATACAAAAATTTCATTTTCCACTATATATTTGGACACTACCTGAGAACACGTCGCCATACAAAGCTGAAATTTGGTACATTGTGGTTTCATAGTAGTAGCAAATATAATTTCAAAAGTGTAATAAATCAGGTAACCCTTTCTTGGTGTTTCCATATAAATATTTAGGGTTGTTACATATACTGTGAAAACGATCGGTCCTAGACATTTTTATTGTTCTAAAATCTTCTTCAGAATATGAAATCCTATAAAATTGGTTGTAATCATTTTTTCTGTCCGACGAACCGTTCTAGAAATATATCCGAAAAACCACTTCAAAAATCGTAATTGCACAGATGAGGGACCCTATGAAATTTCATTTGGACATTCATGTAGGGTATCATCAGAATTGGTCTTAAACCAATTATAGCTTTTTTATTTGTTTATGAAAAGAAAATCATGTTAACCACCGCTATGCAAAAAAAAATAGATTGATCCCCAGTAACGTTGCAGGTTGAATTTCCTATCTTTTAGAGCCAATCGACCTATTTTGGTTTAAATTACGTAAAGTAGACTTAAGATCTTAACCTCAAAGGCCACTTCCCCTTAGGGTTAACTAGGAAGGAAATTTTACGTAATAATTCCTTAAATTAGGTCCTCATAGTAATCTGGAGTTTGTATAGTTAGTTATTAGGGAAAAATTACGTAATTAATTTACCTCGTAGGAATTAGGAGATATAAGGAAATAAATACGAAAAATTTCCTAAATATGAGGCAAATTTCCTTACTGTTTACCTAAATTTTACTTAACTTTGAGGTCAAGTCAACGTAAATATTCCTAAATAATTCCCTATTCGATTGTGTTCTCCCGCAAAGTCCGAATTCCCAAAAAAGTTAACGTCAAGGTAAATTGGACTAAATGGGTACGTATGGCGAAATCCCCAAAAGTTGAAATTACGTAATACTACAAAGAAAAAATTAAAGTTCATTTACTTTTGTTTGGCTTCATTATCACTGGAATTATTGAACTGCTGCTCCCATTGAATCATTTTATCAAGATTACAAATTACACATTTATATCGGAATCAGTCAGGCTCTGGAATACCATTTGCATCTTTTCTTAAAGATGCTACGCTTGACTTGGGCCAATAGGTACACCTAATTATTTGCTTCCCAACCATGCAGAATATACGCATATGCGTTTGCATTTACCAGCTTTTTAACAAATTTTGTATCCAAATGATGATGCTAATTACACGGTTTACTATTTTTAAGATGTAAACAAATTAATTCAATTCTTTCAATTGTCAAATCTCTTTTACCTATTTAAGGCGAAATTCAATAATTTAGGGCGAAATGCCTTATTTTAAGTTGAAAGTTATTTATGGAAAAAAATTATTATAACATTTGATCACAAAATTACCTAAACAAGGATTTTTGCCCTCAAAGTCGAAAAATATGGTTATTTCGCCTTGCCATACAGGAAATTCGTCGTATAAGGAAAATTTTTAAGTCAAACTAACTTTTAGGTCGGGAAATGTAATATGCGCCATATTTATTTAACAAAACATGGCTGCCATATAAATATTAAAGAAATGAATAGAAAAATTGCAAATACCTTAATTTAATTTTTTCCATAGTTACTGCAAAAAAACCCAAATAAATGAATTTTTCTTAATTTCAGAACGATTAAAGAATATTTAAATTATGTTAATGCTCTAAATCGGAGACCAAAGAATAATTTAAAAAAATTTAAAATTATTATTTTTTAAATATACAATATTTTTATTAGTAAAATTCTTCTCCTTTTAAATTGAACCCTTAGGAGCTGCGAGAATTATATTTGAATAAGCCCATAATTTCTATATACTTTGTTAAACCAATATTTCTCATAATCTTTCAATTTGGAGCTATTTGCCTTGTTCATAGTACTTACATTACATACTAGGGAAAATATACACATACAATTCTTATAAAATGTAATTCTTTCTATATTAACACACACCTTAACATAAGTTAAACTAGGTAGAAAATAGGTTGAGATCAAGGAAAATGTACGTACATTCGACGTGAAATTTACGTTAAATTTACCAAATCAAGGAAATGAGTCCTGTGGCCTATAGGGAAATATTCCCTAATTTTCCTAATATTTATGTCGATACGACGTCCTCACATTCTCCACTTACGTAAATCGGACGTAAATATTAGATAATCTTAACTTAACCACAATTAGTCGCTGCCCTAATTTACGTCGAGTAGAAGTAAATTAGACCTGAAAAAGAGGGGAAATGTTACTTGGGATATCACTTCCCCCTCTATGCACCTCCAAGAAGGAAACATCCTGTATACTACTAACTAGTTACGCTATGACAGTTCTGAACACTTTTTCCATACAAAAAGTGCACGGAAAATTCCAACTATTTTGGTGGTTGTGGACCGGATTCTGCGCCACTGGGGGATTCCGTCTAGTGGTCTACGTCACAGGGCCTGCCTGGGGAATTCCTTTCCTACCGTCTGGCTGACCAGGAGATGACGCCAACTTTTTTTTAGTAATAATTCATTTTTTTGCTCATGGGGGTGCTGCGTCTAAATGTAGGCTTTTTTACTATGGTTTTTCCTGAGCGCCTAAATGTAGGCTTTTGGTTTTGAATTAATATTAGTAATAATTAAAGTTAATAGTAGGAAATTTTTGTTCATGCCAATGATTTCTGGATCGTTGGGGTGGGGCTATTAGGGGGATACAATTTTCATCAGAAATCCTCTACGGGCTCTGGTTTTCGAGATATTAGATATTGGATTTAACTTTTTCAGATATAGTTAATATTATTAATAATTCAAGTCTCCCTGGGGAGTTGTAGGTATCAGCATGATGTCGCCTTGAATTTGCTGTTTTCTTACTTGAAGATTTCTTAGCGAGGAATTTGTAGATATCAGAAGTTCTGGATCACTTTCTATGGGGGTTCTGTGTATCAAATATTAAATGTTTACCAAACATTAGGCATGCTTCCCCTGTTTATGATGTAATTTGATATCACCGCTGTTAACAATTCGCATTTAAGCTGAATGGTTCATACACACCCGTGTAAACTTCCTGTTTACAAATTCGCGTTTTAGCTGAATGATTCATGCAAACCTGTGTAAACAAATTTAAGCAATATCAGGACATTTATTCTTTTCATGTAATTTGATACCACACTTACTGTAGGCAGCCAAAAAAAAATTATTTTATTTTTCCAAGAATTGTCTCTTTTAATTGTTTATTCGATATCATCTCAACCTGTAAGCAAATTCGTTGGAATTCACCCTGTACAATGATTATTGCAGCAGCTGGATCATTCATGTTTACAAACAGTTGCTATAAAAACCCAAGCAAACTCTTAAGGGCCATCAGTCAGTTTTAGTAAGTCTCTGTGATAGTACATAAAAAATAAAAATGTCTTCGGTGTTAGTAAATAAAAGCTTTTCAATAATTGAAAATTTGCGAAAAGATGTGATGGAGTGTTTAAAAAATTCAGTGAATAAAGACTATGTATATTGTTCAAAAGTGCAATAGAAACACGCATAACTTTCAAGTTGCATTTCGGAAGTTCAATATGAGTGCCAGGAAACGACATTTCGAGAGCTGTCTCGAGCAAATTAAAGCATTGAGAGCACTATTGAGAACTCCCCGTCGAGGTGGAGGAATTACTCTCGTAAGAAGAAGTGATTTTGTAAAGTGGGTGGAAGTAAAGACAGCGTTCGCAGACAGAATTCGACGAGGTGTTATTGCAAATTTAAAACATATCGAGCCTTAATACCTTGATACCTTAAAACATTATTTTAATATTAAAGTTTCTACAACGTTTTGCGGTGAATTTGTTAAAGAAACTGGTGACAATGAAATTATAAAAGACATTAAATATTTCCTAGCGAGAACTGCTCCAATTAGTGCAGATGATAACTTAGAGGAGTGGTTTAAATCAAACATTTTGGATCCAATACACACTCAGCTGGAAGAATTCCAGGAAAAAGATAGCGGCTGGGCACTGCACTCTATAAACATCTAGCAGTACACATCAACAAGTTTGAACAACTCCAAGGATCTTCGTACATACCTCTACCAAAGGAAATTGCATCAAAGAAAGCATGCATTAATGTGAAAAATAATGATGAAGCATGCTTCGCGTGGGCAGTAACATCAGCGCTATATCCTGCAACAGCAAATGTTTGCTCCGATAGGACCTCATTGTATCCGCATTACTCTACAGTACTAAATTTAACTGGAGTAACATTTCCCATTACGCTTAAGCACATTAAACAATTTGATGGACAGAATAATTTATCAGTTAACGTATTCATCCTAGAGAAAGAGCGTTTCCTCACAACAGTTCCAGTTAGACTTAAGAAACACAGGATGGAGCGGCATGTAAATCTCCTTATGATACAAGATGACTATGATAATACAAAGGATGAAGATCATATGGATGACGATGATGATGATGATGATGACGGCAGATATCATTTCTGCTGGATCAAAGTTCTTTCTCGACTCATATCGAAGCAAACTTCAAAACATGATGGTAGAAATTATATATGTGACAGATGTTTGCTCTACTTTTATTCTGAAGAAAAATTAGCATCACACACTCTCGAATGCGAGAAACAAAATGATTGCAGAATTATGTTTCCATCAGAGGAAAAGAAATGGTTGCATTATGAGAATTATAACCATAAGAATCCAGTCCCATTTTGTGTATATGCTGATCTTGAGTCAATATTGAAGCCGATTCAGGGAAACCATCAAGATACACAGCGAATCCAGGAACATGAAGTTCATAGCATAGGATTCTATTTCCACTTCAAACATGATGCTAAGCTCTCATATTATAGAGCATATCAGGCAAGAATTGGTTTGCATTAGAATTGTAAAAAATTGCATCCATATCTGTACAGGAAAAGCTGAGCATCAGGCCAATGCAGCCCCTGACTAAAGAGGAACGGCGTTCACATATGGAAAGTACTTGCTGCCATATATATGAAAAAAACGTTTTCAGCCAATGAAGAACGAGTCCGGGACTATTGCCACTTAACAGGTAAATACTGAGAATCATAATTTCATTCATTTCTTTATAATTTGTTTTAACAGGAAAATACCGAGGGGCAGCGCACAATGCATGTAATCTGATGTATCAAGATTGCTCCATAGTTCCAGTCATTTTTCACAATTTATCTGGATATGATGCTCACTTTATTATTAAGGATATAACTACAGCCATTCCTGGGAAAGTGGATCGCCTACCAATAAATAAAGAAAGATACATTTCGTTCACCAAGCACGTAGAAGGCAGTTATATCATATTCAGATTCATCGATTCCTTCCGTTTTATGGCTGAATCCTTGGATAAGCTATCATCATTGCTGCCGATGGCTAAATTAAATATCACAAGAGCAGTATGGCAGCAACTGGATGATGATGATTTTAAACTACTTACGCGCAAAGGAGACTTCCCATACGACTTCGTTGACGATTGGACAAAATTGGATTTCCAGCACTTGCCAGCACAGGAAAAATTTTACAACAAAAGGACTGACAGTGTTATATCTCCTGACGACTACAGCCGCGCAGAAAAGGTGTGGAGGACATTTGAAATACAGACACTTGGCGAATACTCCGATCTATACCTGAAAACTGATATCCTTCTATTGGCTGACGTGTTTGAGAACTTTCGAGATGTCTGTATGAAGACGTACAATTTAGTCCTGCACATTATTACAGCATGCAAGGTCTAACATGGGATGCAATGTTAAAACATACTAAAGTTAAACTAGAGCTGATAACCGACGTAGATATACTGCGATTGATAGAGAGAGGTATTCGAGGTGATATAAGTCAACGCTCGAACAGATATAGTAAAGCAAATAATAAATATATGGATGATTTTAAGCCTGAGGAGAAAGAGAAGTACCTGATGTATTATGATGTAAATAACCTTTATGGATGGGCCATGTCACAGCATTTACCAACCGGAGGATTCAAATGGGTTGATGCTCCCAATATCAACATTTTCGAGATTCCTGATGATTCACCAATTGGATACATATTCGAAGTCGATATGGACTATCCTCAACATCTATATGATACACATACGGACTTACCGTTTTGCTCTGAGCATGCAGCACCACCTGGAGCAAAATTAGAAAAGGTTTTGACAACTTTACATCCTAAAACTAAATAAATCCTTCTGGTTAAGCATAATGGGAAATGTTACTCCAGTTAAATTTAGTACTGTAGAGTAATGCGGATACGATGAGGTCCTATCGGAGCAAACATTTGCTGTTGCAGGATAAAGCGCTGATGTTACTGCCCACGCGAAGCATGCTTCATCATTATTTTTCACATTAATGCATGCTTTCTTTGATGCAATTTCCTTTGGTAGAGGAATGTACGAAGATCCTCGGAGTTGCTCAAACTTGTTGATGTGTACTGCTAGATGCATTATAGAGTGCAGTGCCCAGCCACTATCTTTTTCCTGGAATTCTTCCAGCTGAGTGTTTATTGGATCCAAAATGTTGGATATAAACCACTCCTCTAAGTTATCATCTGCACTAATTGGAGCAGTTCTCGTTTGGAAATATTTAATGTCTTTTATAATTTCATTGTCACCAGTTTCTTGAACAAATTCACCGCAAAACGTTGTAGAAACTTTAATATTAAAATAATGTTCTAAGGTATTTTTAACACGACGCGTAAATAATTTGGCAGCTTCTTGCATAAATAGCTTCGGCTCGATATGTTTTAAATTTGCAATAACACCTCGTCGAATTCTGTCTGCGAACGCTGTCTTTACTTCCTCCCACTTTACAAAATCACTTCTTCTTACGAGAGCAATTCCTCCACCTCGACCGGGATTTCTCAATAGTGCTCTCAATGCTTTAATTTGCTCGAGACAGCTCTCGAAATGTCGTTTCCTGGCACTCATATTGCACTTCCGAAATGCAACTTGAAAGTTATGCGTGTTTCTATTGCACTTTTGAACAATATAGTCTTTATTCACTGAATTTTTTAAACACTCCATCACATCTTTTCGCAAATTTTCAATTATTGAAAAGCTTTTATTTACTAACACCGAAGACATTTTTATTTTTTATGTACTATCACGGAGACTCACTAAAACTGACTGATGGCTCTTAAGAGTTTGCTTGAGTTTTTATAGCAACTGTTTGTAAACATGAATGATCCAGCTGCTGCAATAATCATTGTACAGGGTGAATTCCAACGAATTTGCTTACAGGTTGAGATGATATCGAATAAACAATAAAAAGACAATTCTTGGAAAAATAAAATAATTTTTTTTTGGCTGCCTACAGTAAGTGTGGTATCAAATTACATGAAAAGAATAAATGTCCTGATATTGCTTAAAATTGTTTACACACGTGTGCATGAATCATTCAGCTAAAGCGCGAATTTGTAAACAGGAAGTTTACACGGGTGTGTATGAACCATTCAGCTTAAATGCGAAATTGTTAACAGCGGTGATATCAAATTACATCATAAACAGGGGAAGCATGCCTAATGTTTGGTAAACATTTAATATTTGATACACATAACCCCCATAGAAAGCGATCCAGAACTTCTGATATCTACAAATTCCTCGCTAAGAAATCTTCAAGTAAGAAAACAGCAAATTCAAGGTGACATCATGCTGATACCTACAACTCCCCAGGGAGACTTGAATTACTAATAATATTAATTATATCTAAAAAGGTCAAATGGGTAATATCTCGAAAACCATAGCCCGTAGAGGATTTCTAACAAAAATGTTATCCCCCCCCCCTAACCTCGAGCCCCACAACACCTTCTAGAATATATTGGCATGAACAAAACTATCCTAGATAGCTTCAATTATTAATAATTTTAACTATACCTGAAAAGGTAAAATCGCTATTATCTCGAAAACCAAAGTCCGTAGAGGATTTTGATGAAAATTTTATCGCCCCTAATAGCCCAACCCCAACGATCTAGTATCCATTGGTATGAACAAAATGTCCTACAATTAACTATAATTATTACTAATATTAGTTCAAAACCAAAAGCCTACATTTACGCGTTCAAGGAAAATCATAGAAAAAAAAGCCTACATTTACACGCAGCACCCCCATGAGCAAAACAAATGAAATATTACTAAGAAAAGTTGGCGTCATCTCCTGGTCAGCCAGACGGTAGGAAAGGAATTCCCACAGGCAGGGCCTGTGACGCAGACCACTAGACGGAATCCCCCAGTGGCGCAGAATCCGGTCCACAACCACCAAAATAGTTGGAATTTTCCGTGCACTTTTTGTATGGAAAAAGTGTTCCAGAACTGTCATAGCGTAACTACTCTACTATTACTACCATGTTGCCGATATTGTTTCAAGTCACTTAATAAAATTAATTAGTTGATGAATTTTAAAATTTTCTTTAAATGCTTTACTTCCTTTAGTATTTTTTAGTGGTGGAGTTGATAGAAAAACGGCTTATAATTCTATGAACTTGAGTTTAATTACTACCAATAGTTCAATGTAGTACTAATCCCAGACACCCATCATCAATTCAATGGAATAAAGGATGAACGGGTTGCTGCCCAAGATAAAATTCAGTTCCGTCTTCTTAAAATCGTCACGTATTGTCTTCCTCTCCAGCCAGTGTACAGGATAGCCACGTTATGCACGAAGTTAATTCCTATATAGTAATCCCTCGATTTACGCGAGAATGGGTTGCTGAAATTCGCGGATAAACTGAAATCGTGCAAATCGAGAAGAACTTACGGGAGCTGAAGCGTATCTACGGTGAGATCACGGGGAGTGGTTGATCCCCCTAGAACACATTATCAAAATTTGGTGGCTTAAAAACGACGAAATTCAGATGATACGAATTTAAGCATTAATATCTGTACTGAACGCCTGATTTTTAATATTTAATTATAAATCTTAAAACAACCCATATTTATTGTTATTGTTAATGTTTAACTCCATTGTAAGAAGCATTATGGAATATGCCTCACCAGTATGGAATCCGTTTTATTCCACATATACATATAATTGAAATAGAAGTGCCGTTGAGTCGTTTCACAGGATATCTCCAATACACACTAATCAGTACCCAATGTGAATACCCTTAACAACTACGCAGTTTGTCACTGATTACACTTCAAAACCGCAGACTTATTTTAGATGAAATATTTTTGTATAAGATTTCTAGGTGGACTGTCCAGAATTAATAACGAACTTTAGCTTTAATGTTCTATCAGAAATTATTTAAGAAATATATCACCAATTTTCCACATCCCAAGAAATAATAATACTTTCTTTAATAATGTCGATTTCTATAATAATAACAGCCTCGCTAGCTTCAAGAAAATAATTTTAAACGAAATAGCAATATATTTCCGGTGTAAGTTTCCATATTTCTATATATGAGTTTACGAATTACAGTTGGCTCTATGTTATCGTCTTATTCTATATTACGACTTGACGACCTACGGTTGCTTCTATGTTGTATCCACTCACCCTCAATAGTTTCTAAATAGTTTTCACGCTCCTGAATTTTTTTTTATATCCTTGTCACTCATTATTATTCTGCCACTCTTGCTTTTTGTATTAATTTTAATATTATTTCTCTCACGAATTAGGAAGTAGGGGCAAGCGTTTACCTTCCTGAACCTGACTTTAGGATGGAGTACTCACTTGGAAGACATACCACTGTCCTCCAGACGGACGAAGATAGCCCTTGATATGCTATGATAACATCTAAGTTAGTGCAGCCCGTCTATTGATAAGTTGTGTATCCACAACAGGGGGGGGGGGGGTTTCTGGTCATATGTTGATCATGGGGAATGAAAGGGCTAACCTTATAACTAAGGCTGGCTTTGATTTACTGTTGCTCGGACCGCAACCCGCTGCAGGCGTGCCAGCACGAGTATTGGGTCTCTTATCAAAGTGCATGTTCATAGGAAGTATCAGCACATATGGGAGAACTTGAGTTGCAGTTGCACAAAACTTTTACTTGATGAGTCCAATAGGAATATCTCTCATTTTCTCATGGGGCTCGGAAGGAAACAATGTAGAACTGTGGTTGGCATCATTACTGGCCACAGCTCGCTTCAAGCTTATCTGACAAGAATAGGAATTTTTGACAGCCCTGAGTGTCTGTCCTACCAAGAAGGAGAGCCTGAGACAACCAAACACTTTTTGTGTGCTTGTTTCCCTTCGCCCGGAGGTACTCTAGGTGCTGCGCTCCTATCCGTAGAGGAGTTGAAAACCCCTCCTCACCAAGACCTGATGGGCTTCATTAAGAAGACAGGATGGTTTTGTTAATAAGACTTCCAGCAGGTCAGCACGATGTACCGCTGTAGCTTGCGTGCTGGGGATCTTCCGACCGCAGCCTTAAAAAATATATATATATATATGTCTCCTTTGGTCACTTGCAGAATTATTGTTATTTTGAAATTGTTTTTGTTTTTTTTTGTCTTTTTAGTAACTGTGTTCATATACTTCAAGAAAATAAAAAGTTTATAGTTTCACTCAACTTGCTTTTCCTTGCTTCTTTATGTTTTTTCTGTCGAAAATAAATTATAATAGTTTTGTAATATTTATACGTTAGTATATAATTTGAACACTGTATCTACATACTATCGTTGTAACTTTATGAATAAATATATAAAGAAATAAATAAATTTTATTTGAAATAATATTGCCTTAACGCTAGTGGAGCTCTGGCCGTCTCTGGATGTAGATGCGGTTTAGGAGCGCCTAATATTAAAGGTTTATTGAAAACACATCTAACACATTATCGCTTGTATAATTGGTCTAGTCAAGTTGATTAAAGGTGTCTTTTCATTGAAATGTGTTTTCTGTAAAATTTTTCAAAATGCCGTTATTGTTTTGTTAACTGGATAAAACTAATGTGTTAATGTGTGTTACTGCAACTTATCCAGAGGTCAAGTCTAATATAAGAATTTATGCACAATTGTTTTTGAATTTACCTCACTTCTCAAAAACAACAATATAAATAAACGGTCTTGTTATTGCTGCAAAATAAAATACTTTTAAAAATGCTAAGATTATAACATGAAAACTAGAGCGCGTTGAAAAATGTGTCTCCATTTGAAATACATATATATATGTGTACTTGAGTGAAGCCGAAAATCTCGAAGCGCTAATTCATAATGAAAGACGGAAAATACCACGATATACAGAGTAGGAAGGTATGATTGTCCGGGTTCTCAAGTGCGTGTGACGTCACACGAATCGACTCTCAAAAATAAAGTGATAATATTTATGTAACTTTATTCCACTGGATCCATTGAAAATGTTGCAATAAATATAATATGCGTTTCTTACCATAAATATACATTAAATTTGTTAGTTTAAACCTCATATCAGGGAAATCAGTTCAATGTTCCACAAAAATTTTATCGATACAAAATGCTAAATAAGACTGAAATTCTTGTAATTTACATTCCTAATTGATTATTTAAGATCTTTTTATTATTTCTATACTGAAAATAGTTAGTAGTAATCTTAATTTTCTCAAATGTGAGGCAAATTTGCAATGCATCGTAACGAAGTGTAAAAGTGGGGTTAGTGGCAAATTAAAATGTGGAATACAATTCTAGTAATCTTCCTTCAATTTATCTTTCTGTTTAGAAAGTAAAATGATACTTATTTTAAGATTTTAAATGGATCCAGTTGAATAAATTTACAGAAATATTAAACTTTATATTTTTTATTTTTTAAGAAACGCGTCATGCGAATCGATTAACAGAAAAAATGGCGAATCTATGGCGCCGGATAGTCTTACCTTGTTAGTATGTATACCCTGGAAAATACAGATGGAAATGAGATGCAGTATAAAAACAAAGCCAAAAACCAAAAACAAAGTCGCTGGAAGCTTCGATGATAACGTAGTTTGTGATGGTGTCTAGAAATGTCATGAAATTTGCACTCCTATTAGAAGTAATTGACTCTGGTACTGCGCTTTCATGGGTTTTGCTAGCTTATAACTGTTTTGTGCTCTCACATGTATAAAACGTATTATTATAAGATCAATCTAAATTGTTTTGTGATTCCTATTTAGTGTAACCAACATCCACAATAGCATGCGTTCAAACTTTACGGACAATCACTCTTTCCAATGATTTATCTAGCGGAGACTAATTACTTTGAAATTTGTTGTAACAAATGCGAAATACGCGCGTTGAAAAATTTACCAAAAAAATAATTTGTAGAATGTATTGAGAAAAATCGAACTAATTGAAGCAAAGAAAATGAAATAAAATTAAAGCGAATTGAAAAGGAAAATTAAAACAGAAAATTATTATACACAAAAAAATGAAAAATTTGTTGAAAAAATGAACTTTACTTTAAAAACGAAGATGAACTATTTTTTAATCACTGAGACCTTTTAAAACTTTGCAAATTTGAAACACTGTGACATTTCGGCAGCTGTATTTCTCTTGACAAGTCGATGAAAAAGAAGAACGATTGACGAAATGACCCCCTTTTAAAAGAGAAATTTGTTACATTTTCGACATTTATAAAGTGAAATATTCAAAAATTTCACTGCAAATGACAAAAGACTGAAGTTTTCTTACTGTCAAAAGATAGCAAATTAAATACTCTACATTTTCATAATTTTCTCTTGAAAATTGATTGTAAATTCTATGTTTTTCATCAATTTTTGTAAATTTTGTAACATTTGCTATAAAAATCTCCATTCGCTACGTTTCATTTCAATGTAGTAGATTTTTATGTCATTTCGTAGTATTTGCTGTCTTCTTCCCACTGTGAGTCTCTTTCGCACTCATTGTGGGAAATTTATTAACGAAAAATCGCCAATATCACGTTTCTCGCGTAGAATATCGCGAAACGAACGCGGCCATCGAAATCACGGTTCAATTCTACGTGATTTCGATATGTCAAACGTCGCGATATTATGAAGTTTACGATGTTTTCACACTGTCGCGCGCGAGTGTCAAATTGTTTTTATTTGTGTTTTTAAGTAATTTTTTGTGGTTTTTTCAGGTACTTTCATCACTACGGGCACCCCTTTTATATCAGGTAAGCATATTTATTAATAATTTCGTGAATTACGTGTGTAATTTGTAAATTCTACATGTTTGTGGACAAGTGTCATGTAAGTATTTTCAGTGCATTTTGTACTCTCTTTGTCCACAAACATTCATGTGCAATATCCTCAATTTCCACTTTACGTTGATTTTGTTGTTGTGATAGGCATACGTATACACGGTCATGACTTTGTGTACCTATGACCTTTTTCTTAGTTATAATTTACAATAAAAACATGATTTATTCATTCTAATTCATTTTCTTTATTTCATTTCAGATCTTCGTGGGAACCTTTTTCTACCTGTGAAGACTCCAGGTACAGGTAATTTTTAATGTATTAATTTGGGAATTTTTGTTTATATTCTTCCTTTTTTTTAAGGTTCGGTGAACACTAATAAGCTTGCACCCAACACAAATTTCGGCCGCCTTCACTTCATTTAGTTTATCAGCATTCCTGTTTGTTATATATTCTAAGGTTAGAATAAAAAACCAACGGGAACTACTGCATTGCATAAAATACATGTATCTGAGCAAACCACCAACGAAGCAAAAACCATTGGAGTATGTATCAACTTTCTCGCTCCCTCTATCTACATACTTTAGACGACAGTAAAATAGTGAGAGCTTGAAATGAAATTGTGGATTTGTTTTAACTTCTCGATATTCCCTATTATTCTATGTTTATACCCTAGATGAAATCTTAGGTCATACTTAGTTTGTCAAACCATTTGCAATGCACAGAAATAATAATGGTGGAGTAAAATGTAATGTCCGTCCTCACGATAACTCGAGAATGTGTTCACTTCGAAATCTGAAATTTTGCACACGACCTGAAAAAAAAACATACTAAATTTAAGTTCGAAAATGGTGCAAATCGGGTAACTCCTTCATGTGGTTGTCATACATACGAAGAAAGCTGAAATTTTGTACACGACAATTTTATAGAAAAAGCAAATATACCTTCAAAAGTGGGCTAAATCGGGCAACCATTTCTAGGTGTTGCCATATAAAAATTTATGTTTTTTACGTATACTGTTAAAACGACCAGTCCTAGACGTTTTTATTGTACCTACTCAAAAGTTCTTCAGAATATCAAATCCTATGAAATTGGTTTGAATCAGTTTTACTGCCGACGAACCGTTCTAGAAATATATGCGAAAAACCATTTCAACAATCAAACGTGCACAGAGAGTTGACCATACAAAATTACCTACGGGAATTCAAAGATACACAAAATACGCGCGAGGCTGGCTTATAACTCTTATACCAACCACCCGGAATAAGTTAATTTTGGAAATCAATAAAACAGTTAAAAGCTATTCAGACATATTAGATACGTTTATAGTTTTTTTTTTGCAAAAACATCTGAATCAAGACAAGTAAAAGTCTAGTATTAAGAAAATTTTACAAATTTATGGTAGGTACTGATATTGACTCAGAAAAATTTATTGATGAAGCAAGCAATTTTTAATAATGATTAAGGAGGAAAATTTTTTAATTAAAAATATGTATAAATGAATAAACGATGCTTATGGTTCACTTTTCCGTAGATAGAAACAATGTTAAAAATACTTTTGACGGTGCCTATTTCTAATGCAAATGCTGAACGCTCATTTTCCGTGTTAAAACGAATAAAAACTTATTTACGAAGCAACTTACATCAAAGTAAAATAAATGACCTGCATTGAAACAGATGTCATGGACTCGATTAATTATAATGGCACTATAGATATATTTGCTAAAACAAAAGACAGAATTTTTTTTTTTATTTTTATGCCAAATTGATCTAATTTGTTTCTATACTTTTTTTATTTTCATGCTATTAAAATACGTGCTATAATATCTTTTGGAAATGACCTTTTTCAGCCATTTTCGCTGGAGATGCTTAAGAAAAAGTGCAAAGAACGTAGAAAGGGTTACATTTTGGGTACAGAGTGTAATAGGTCATTTTAAAGGTAAGCTTTTGGTTTTTTTTTATATTCAATATGAAGCATTGATATTGATAACTTGTTTTTTGATAAAAATAGTATTTAAATATAAAAAAAAAAAACTAGTAAAAATTCCGAAATTTTAACTTCGGTAAGCCATAACTGCAAAACGGAACGGGTGAGGGGTAAAGTTTATACACCATTGGAAAGGTCCAACGATTGTCTATCTACCAAAGTTTAAAACATCCTCATATGATAGGGTTTAGCGTTCAGAAGTTACAGGGTGATCTATAAAAACATACTCAAATATTTTAAAGACCTGTTACCTCGGAAACCGTTGCGCTATTTTCTTCCTCCTCCTTTTCGAAGTTATTGCTCATTAGTTTTAGTGAATGCCTAAAGGTACGCATTTGTTTTGTTTTTTTTTTAATAAGTTTTTAGTCCATATTTGCTCGATATGCTTAAAAAAGTATATAAAAAAAATCCAAATGGGTTGCATTTTGGGTAAATACATAGGTCATTTTAAAGTGGGAGCTTTGGGATATGTAAATCCTGTATAAAAAAAAACTAGAAATGATGAGGTACATTTTTAAAAGCAATTTAATTTAAAAGGAAGTTAGTGGAATTTTAACCCCCTTTCCTCATATCACGCAAACAACGAATCCTGTTAATTTTCTAAACACCCTGTGTATATATTTTTGTTTGATTTGGCAAATGCAGAAGCAAGAAATAAGTCGTTTAGTTGGATTTGGTATAATATTTGTTTACATCCACACAAATGTATATACAACTATGTAAAAATTATAGTAATAATTATCAATTTACATACATACTAGTTAATTATATCTTTTGAACCAATTGTTCCCTAAATCTCTCCACACTCGTGTCATATAGGGTAAGAGGAGCTAAAGTACAGATTGAAGAAAAACCCAAAAATAAGAAAGAAAAAAAATCATGTGTAGGCACGTGTTTGATTTCCGAAAAGGAATAAAGTTACTTTTGTTACTCGTTTGTATCCAAGTTGTGTATCTTTTCATAGAAATGTCAGCTTACATAGAAGAGTGTCAAGGGGGAGTTTTATTTTGTTCGTAAGAGCACAGCAATCTCAGCGATGATAAAACAATTGAAACTTTTCAAAGTGCACAATAGAATTGTGTGAAAAAGGGAAAGGTTTGTTACGTAGTCGTACAAGTTTTGAGGTTAGGTATGTAGGTATTGTAAAAGTAACAAAGATAAAATTTGATGGAAATTGAATAGTGATGTTGTTTTGTACATACCTATACACACATACATATGTACATTGTGGGCGGGACTTGCGCCTATTCTAATTCAAAGATATTTTTGTATTGTAACGAGTCTGGTGAAATTTTACTGAACGTATACCTACAAAATATTTAAAAAAAATCCTGCAAAAATATACATATAAATTTAGAAAACTTTAAACAGGAGAAAAAGGAACACTTGACAACTCTCCAAAACCCTTAGTAGTCTAGTAGCTTAACATTAACTTTTCTTCTCGATTTCAATTACCGAAAAGTTGAACATCAAGGGAAATACAATAAAAAGTGTTCTGGCATCTCACTGGATACTTTCCAAAGTCGTAATCATGATTGTGAGTGAGGATATTTTGCCGATGGGGGAGTCTTTCTTCGGATATATTTGAATGATAAGAACTTCTTATGTTTCGTTCAAGTGTTCTGCAGTAGCCTTTGGATCTGAGAATTTCGAGTTTTCAAAAAGTTTTTCATCTTTTTTTTCCTATCTTGATATTGAAACTTTTCGTCTAGCCACATGGAATTATACGAAGTACTAGATAGAAAATAGAAATTTTTTCCTTTATTGAAAATTAATATAAGATTTTCCCGTTGTTTCACAAACTTATGTTAATTTTAGAATTTTATCTATGGAAATTCCTTAGGATTTTACTATGGAGTCGGTTGTCGTTCCTTGGTTTTTCTGAAATTTTTTCGCATCCATTATCGGCAAGTAAGTATATTATTACCAGTGTGGGTTCGGAAAAATATTCCTCCGATTTTAGATATGTACAAAGTGTAAAGCTCGAAAACTCATTAGACCTGTGTCTGATGACACATTTTTATAGCAATATTAGGATAGGTATATGATGTTAGCGAAGCTAGATTAAACATTCAATTAATTCGCGGGAAGGTACGAATCTCATATTACCTCTTCTTCTTGCTGATGATTTTTTGACGAATTCGGACTACAACCTGGAGGGTGGGTGTGGTTGGTAATCACTTTAAAATCTTGAATATTGAATTTATTGAGAAGTTTTTTTGTTCACTTTCCTTGACTTAATTTAATTTCTCATGTTGGACCAATTCGGTTAACGTTAACTCTAATCATATGTTAAAGAGTTCAGCTATAATTGTCCATTTGGAATTTTTTCGATACAGGCTAAAAATGTACGAATAATACCCTATTTTGCTATAGTAACGAAGATTTATTTATATCCTCTAATATCAATTCGTGCCTTTGAATTTGCTAACTTATCCATTTTTCATCTATTTTATGCGAAATACCGATTTAGTTTATAGAGTACTACCAAAAATGCGCGTGAATTCTTGTTCAAAATTCTCCTAAACTGTGGCTTTAGCGGTAATAACGACAAATATATAACATAAATAACAGAGAAGCGAAAAATTATAAAACTTGTAGTTGGTGAAAGTTCACGAAGTTCATGGATGGAAATAACTCATCAAGGCTCTTGTGCGTGCTCTTCCAGTGAATTCGAATATGTCCAAAACATATTTGAATGGCACAAAGCCTTCGCAAAAACTTTAAAGCATTTTTAAAAGCCCTAAGAGTGTGATAATTCTATAACTCTTGTGTGTTAGTTGGTCTCCTAATATAATTGACTGTGGTAAGGTGGGGAGTTACACAGCTTTTTGGATACTCTCTAGAAGTCCCGACAGCTGTTAAAGTTTGATTTGCTATCCGATAACATGTGCTGCCATTAATACCTGATTTAAGGTGGACTGATGGTTGATGGTATTTTTCTACATTTTGTCATATATATGTGAAGGCCTCTGATTAACTCCATTTATACTTCTAGAAATTTACAAAGTTAAACTTCTGATAAATTGTAAACGATTTCTAGGCCAGTTCAAATGATTTAACGACCCATTTGATCCAGTCATTTGGGGCATAGTTCTATGAAGTAATTAAGTAATCTTCCATTTTTCTGAAATTGGTTGTCCTATTATAGCTTAATTATGTGTCGAACCGTTCATCAATACTAATTCAGGGAAGTTTGCGCGGGCTAACAAGCCCAATTCTCTGAAGATGACATCCGTCCATTTCAACTCTGGGATCGATGGATCTTGTGTGAAAATTTCATAAACCACGATGACATTTTTGTATACTTTCAAAATTTTGGAATAAGTATGTCGAATATCAAAAAAAAAACTAATTGCTATCCAATGACTCCTGTCCAATTTTCAGATTCATATGTAATACATTGACAATATGATGGTTATCTTATCAACCGGTGATAAGCTTATGCTTTTACAAGGATATTGAGGCATTTACTGGTGTTTTTCGGAATATCTATAGGATAAAAATGATTACATCTTACGTGGGTAGAAGGTGTGATAAGGGTTATTTGAAATAAAGGTTTTGGGATTCTAAAATCCGATCAATAACGTCCCTTTAACTTTAAAGTCTACACCACGGTACACATATATGCGTTTGCTGGTAAAACAACTTGCAATTTGAAAAAGAAATATTTGTCGTAGCAAGTTCAAATTCCATGATCATTTCGAGCATGTCTTTTACTGGGATTTAACGTTAAAAAGGGAAGGAAGTTTGTGTTGATATCTTCTTTACGTGGCCACATGTGCTTGCATGTCGGAATATCTATACAAAATGTACAATTGTAGCTACGAATATCCAGGAGCCTTATTACGGAAACCGAAGCAATATTCATAGCTCGACTATTTAAAATATTGGAAGCTAAGAAATAAAGAAAAATGGTCTTGAATCGGTGCATCTGGGAGATGTTGAGCGTTCAATTTATGTTTACAAACTTCACGAAGTCATCACTGTTGATAAGAAGTGCGATCCATATTGATATCGAATCTAACTCATTCAATATATTCCCAATAAGCCTGCCAAATACGGAATTAGAGTCTGGTGGGTGGCAGAATCCAAAATAATTTTTACGTTTAGGGGTACCTTGAACACAGGCAAATTAGAGGTGGAGGAGAAATGGGGCAAGGTGAACAGATTCTTACCGAAGTAACAAATAAATATAAAAGAACTGGCCATACAGTGGACACTGAGGAGGTTTTTACAAAGTTGAATGAATGTGAAACTCTGCGTCGACATGAGTTGTCATTCTTTGGTAGAATTCGGAAAACTAAGCTATATATTTCCACTGAAATACTTCTTCATAAAAGCAGACTTCTAGAAAGCTCTGTGCATACTTGGTATAACGCTGAAATCGCATTAATATCCTACATCAAAAAAACAAATTATGGCGGTTATTTTAATGTCGAGCGAGCTTTATACTTCATATATTATTGCAGAAAGAAAAACAGTTTAGGCCTTACTAGATTATAGGGGGAGAGGGGGGCGGACGTTGCTCTTAAATTGTAGCAAATGTAAGACAAAACGTTGGCCGTTGGCCCTTTTTCATAATATCTTAGACCTCGCAGTTTTGGTTGCTCAAATTATATAAAAGGGTACTCAAAAGGAATTGGTTAAAGTAAATGAGATGTTCGGCGTAAATTTCTTCGTAAACTAAGTGGCAGTTTAGTGGAGCCACTTATGGAAATGCGGTGGGCAAATCTACAACTAATGACGCATTTTAAAACGCCAATACGTATTACATGCTACAATGGCGTTGATTTGCCGACTTTGGTACCTGTGCCAGTGTCTGCTGCTACTGCTACTACAGCTTCCACCACCCCAAGAAATGCATTCGGCCATACGAACTGATGTTTCATATGCAGGACAGAAAAGAAGCCTCAACAAAAGGCAGGAACATATTGCTATATTTGCAAAAAAAACAGTTTGCTTCCTAACAGTGTAAATAAAGGCTGTAATTGTCATATTTGTGAAAATATAATTGAATCGTAAAAACAAGAAATATAAAAAAATTGTAAATGTATAACATTTTTGTTCCTCAGGAGTGTTATTTCTTTTATTTTTTAATAAAAAAACCTACACTAAACTAAACATAAACATTCTTCTCTTCGACTTATCTGCCTTTTTCCCATCTTATTTCCTGAACTAAGTCGCACACCATACGCCTATTTAATACTTTTTTCCTTAATAACAAGGATGTACATTGGTACCTTTGGCAAATCAACGGAGGATCCGGGTATGGCGTCAACTCTAAGGTTAAAACCAAATTCTGAATTTTTGTATCTACAAGTTGGGAAACTCCTCGGGTTTAAAAAGGTCAAGCGGCTCCATTAGAAGACACCGTTCTTGGTGATATTCCTACACCCTTAGATTTTCTACATTCAAGAGTCTATTTACTTAAAAAAAAAGAACAAAAAAACAAAGAGGAGAAGATCCTTTACAAGAGTGCGACTGATTATTCCCGCAGGTTAAAAAACGTTTTGGGATTTAATAGCGGATTATTGTACATAAAACCTAGATATATATCAGATATATGGCTTCCGTTTTATTTTTATATGAAGAAAATACATATTTTTAGATATATAACATTTCTAAATTATGTAATGTTACCTTTATGAATTAATATCACCTAAGTGAAAATTTTAAATTTAGAAATATTTAATTTAAATTATTAAATACTACTTATTTTTGGAGGGTCTCCATTTTTTAGAATTATCTATGATGATATTCACAGTAAAATTTTAATTGCAGCTGAATTTCACCACATACATGCCGAAAAATTGTAATGCTAAAATGTAAAAATATTAAACCCTTACATAATAAAAATGCAATACACAAAAATATCGAAATTCTATGTCAAGATAGGTTTCGTAAATATTTACATTTTATTGTTTTATAAAGGTAACGAAAAGTAATTTCCCTAACATTTCACTCACTAACAGTAATAAGTCTGAGAAAATTCCAAACATTGTGAAAACGTTACCAACACCATTATAAACAAAGTTTATAAAGGTAACCGAGATATTACTGCAACCACTGCAATGACCAAAATAAATTCATCGAGAGCAGGATGGATTATATAAGGGCTATAAAAGAAGTTATATTAAGGTAACCAGAATATTTTTGTTACTCATTTTATAAAACTTTTAGTTATATAACTTTGCCTAAACCAAGTCACGGTAACCTTTATATAATCTTCCATTTAAGCTCTATAAGGGGTTTATAGTGGTTATAAAGAGGTTTCGAGTACTAGTCTATATAACTCAAGTTATATAATTTAGTAATGCAAACGTTACGAATACTACTGTGTAAAAAAAATTGCTTCTTGGGCAAGAGGTGATTAAATAAGTTATGTTCCAAAATAAATAACTAAATCGATGAACTGTTGATTTTTTGATTCCTGTCCATTTCAGGGGGCCAAGGAACGGCCGACAAGCAATTCCCAAGTTAGCGAGCGATTTAACCGCAATTCAGCATCGTCCTCAACACGTGCACAGCCACTCACACTACAAATCACAATATTGCGCAGCCGAATAACACACAACAAAAAGGTCAGCCAATTATGCACGCAATTACATCACGCTACAGTGTCACCTATTCACGATACACGGCCATGCGGTCAGACTTCACACATATTAGTTATCAATTAAACGACACTAGAAGAACACCAATCTACATACACACATATCATACACTTAACCATCACACTACTTCAGGACATATATGCATGTATATAGTTATATAAGACAGTTAAGGCTTAACATTTACATATTAGCTTTTAATTTTTATAATTCTATTAAACGCAGGCATCATATTCCTTAAATCATATGCGGTGCAATAACCTGTAGAATAATTCCTTTTCTATCATTGTTAGAAACCATATACTCAAAACTGGAGAATTAATCTAGGGATCACTGGTTGCACTATTAGTTAATTTCATATAGTAACTAGTGCTATTTATGTGCAATGCTATATATTATGTAGGCTTTCTCTTTTCTTACACTTCATAAATATTTTCTTTGAGCTAAACTTGTAAATTGTGGATGGCGAGATCATAGTCGATTTATTCGAAATGTGGAAACAGTCCTGAGCCTCATTCTCACCTTAGGTCGTTAGTGTTTTCTTGAATGTGAGACTATTAAGATGGATATTGAGGAGTTTATAAGAGAATATAATAACATTTTTTTTTATGAGCATAAGAAACAAATTTAAGAATGCTATAACTTTTTAAAATTATATAAAAATATTGAGAAAGTCGAGTCAAAATGCTATGAGCACCATCTAAGCTGCGCTTGGGCAAGAGATGATTCAACGGATGGATCAGTATGAGTTGATGACTGAAAATATTGATAAATTTGATACAAGTGATTACCTAGAATAAAATCAATTCAATTTACCGTTCTTATTAATGAACACTTCCTCATCTAATGAAGGATCAGCTGAATGGTGAAAAACCGCATGAAGGTCAAAGGTTAGACGCCCCTTTCGGTTTCAAAGTGACAACAGAGGCCTAGGTCAAGCCCACGTGTCACAGTGCATTCTCGGTAAAAGCTGAACCGATGAATTAAGAGCACTCTGTGGTAGGCATATATTATTAAAGAATACCTTCGGGAGTTCTGGACTTAGCAGGGAAATTGAATACAAAGAGTAATATACAGGGTGATTCAGATCAAGATACCTTCCGGTATACCACGCGATTCCTTGAGGTAAGATGATCAAAAAATTGTTCCACAGCTACCTTGATCAGAATCACCCTGTATATAACATATCATTATTGATTTATTATAAATTCGAAACTAATAGCATTTAATTCTTAGTGTATCATTTTATCTTTGGGCTTCCTTATTTCAATATATCTATAACTATTACATATTTTTTATTTTCCAATAATGTACATCTTAGATTTATGACATGGATTATAATACAATTTGTAGCATATATATTGAGAATTGCTATTTACACAATTGTACAAGCATTAGAATTACTATATAGCATACATATAGATAACACACACAGTTGTACTAGCAGTAGAATGCATTATGTTAAGGGATTTTATAATCAGATTAAATTGTGACTTAGAACAGTAAACACCTCTGTTTTCATCTGCTCCCATTCACCATACCACATGGCGCTGCGGCAAAGTTAAGTTTATTGGATTGGATAGATCACATCAAAATCGAAATCGTGATCAAATAATAAAGTGCGGAAATTGTATTTTTTTTTTAATTGAAAAAATAAAGCTCGATAACTCGTGGTGATTACGAGAAGTCAGTGTAAAAAGTAATTAAAAAAGTGTACTGGTATACACGTGCATGATCGCATCAAGGGCAAAAGGGTCAAACCAGAAGTGCTTTATAAATCTACCGCTAAAAGACCAGCTTATAGAATTGAACTCGTGGAAATAAATATGGATCTAATTAAATCAATTAAAGTTTTAGATCTTTCTCAAAACCCTCCAGAGCGATGGGAAGATTTCAAAGATAATTTTAATAATATTTTATTGGCAATGGGAGCTGATGAGGCAAAAGAAGCAAAAAAAATGCGATATTTTTGAATCAAATTGGTGATGAAGCCCGCATAATATACAAAAGTTTTAATTTATCAGCAGAGCAGTGTAAAACTTTGAAAGCCATCTATAAAGCATTTTATAACTACGTGAAAACCAAACAAAATACTCTAATAGCAAGGTCATTTTTTTATAATCGTTTTCGCAAACAAGGTGAAAATTTTGAGGAGTTTCTACTTGACGTTCGTAAATTGGCAAGAAATTGCAACTTTAAAGATGAGTTGGAAATGGTACGAGATCGTCTGATATTTGGTCAACAAAAAATGGATCCCGACTTATATTATAAACTAACCACAACCGAACAGATTGATTATGACAAAGCAGTCTCAATATGTAGGGCTCATTGCAGTAATGCTGTGGAAGCTGGCACATCATCAATCCAGGTGAATGCAATCAATAATAATTCTAACAAATTTAAAAATTTCTCTAAAAATGTAAATAATAAGAGCACAAGTCCTAACCTCAATAAAAACTCTACATGTAATGGCAAAATGAACAAAAGAAATAATACGGAAAAAAATTACTATAAATGTTGTAAATTTTGTGGATCTGGGCACTAAAAGGCCAATGTATAGCTTATGGAAAATTTTGTTCATTTTGTGGGAAACGGAATCATCTAGAAAAAGTATGCAACAATAAAAAGTATATACAAGCAAAAAAACAATTAAGAGTTAATAACATTAGAGCTTCAATTAATGAGTATATAGAAGAAGATTTGGAAGACAGATTCTGTTTTGCATTACAAAGTTGTAAAATTTTTCGAAATAATATGAAAACAATAAATTCTGATGAAACTTTTTATAATTTTAGAGCTGAAGATAAATGGACAGAAACTATAAAAATTGAAAATGCAGATGTAAAGCTAAAATTGGATACAGCCTCTGATATATCTGTCATAACAAAGAAAATTTTTAATTACATCAAACAATCTGCATCACGTAAAATAGAAATGGTTCAACCAAACTGTATAATTTTTCCATTTGGAGGTGGTGAAATTAAACCATGCGGTAAGTGTATTTTGAAAATATCTTATAAAAATTCAAGTATGACTGAAAAGTTCTTAATAGTCGATCGTGACATATCGCCCATTTTAGGCAAAGATGCATTAGAATCTTTAAAATTAGTAGTTAGAGTTAATGATACTAACTTAAAATTGGAAGATGAACGTTCCATAATTATAAAAAAATTATGCATCACCCCCACGTCGCATTCCTTTAAAGCTTCAAGAACCCTTAGGACAGAAACTAAAGGAACTTGTTTCACTTGGGATAATCTCCCCAGTTACAGAACCTCGTTCTTGGGTGTCTAATAATGTTGTTGTTCGAAAGGTAGATGGTTCCATTCGCTTGTGTTTGGATCCTCAATATTTAAATAGAAATGTGCAAAAGGAAAAGTACTTAATACCTACATTAGACGAAATATCGTCAAAGCTTAATTCTGCTAAATACTTCACAGTCCTAGATATCAGGAATGGGTTCTAGCATGTACAGCTTACGCCTGAATCAGCTAAAATTTGCTCTTTTTCGACACCGTTTGGAACTTTTCAATGGAACAGACTTCCATTTGGCTTAACAACAGCTCCAGAAGTATTCCAAAGACTTAATGTTCAGAACTTTGGAGATCTTCCTGGTGTACTGATCTATTCCGATGACAGGGCAACACAAAAACGGAACATGATCTAAATTTGAAAAGAGTTCTAGAGAGAGCAAGGGAAAGGGGAATTACATTCAATCCAAATAAATTTCAATACTGTAAGACAAGTATTAAATATTTAGGTTTGCAATTTTCGGAACTAGGAATTGAGATTGACGAGAGTAGGATAGCGAGTATAAAAAACCTACAAGATCCTAAATCAAGAACGGAGCTACAAAAATTTCTAAGACTCGTTAACTTTGTAAGAAATTTTATCCCTAATCTGGCGGAGCTAACAGCTCCACTACGTAATCTCTTAAGAAAGGACACTTTGTTTGTCTGGACAAAATCCCACTCAGAAGCTATTGCTAAAATAAAGGATGTAATTAATAATGCAATTAGGCTTACGCCATTTGATCCAAAGTTGCCGGTAACTATTCAGTGCGATGCGAGCCAAAATGGCATAGGAGTATGCCTCATGCAAAATAAAAAAGTTGTTGCATTTGCAAGTAAATCTCTTTCAGACCGTGAAAAACGATATGCTCAAATAGAAAAAGAGCTTTTAGCAATAAATTACGCAGTGAAAAAATTTCATTACTACATCTACGGACAGCCAACAACAATACAAAATGAGCATAAGCCTTTGGTTGCACTTTTACAAAAAGATATAACAAAAGTATCTTCTTCGAAATTACAGAGAATGGTCATGAATTTGTGGAATTATGATATCAAATTAAAATGGATTCCAGGAAAGTTTGCGCATGTCTCAGATTATTTCTCATGCCATTATTTAGAAACAGGTAACACCGAAGAGGATAAGACAGTTTTTGAACATGTCTTAAGCGTTGATGTTTCAGACACTTCCCTTGAAAGAATAAAAACAGAAACAGATAGAGATCCTACTCTGAAAATAGTAAAACAGTATTGTCGGGATAGCTGGCCGTCCAATATTAAAAGTTGTCCTGATTCTCTCAAGCCCTGGTACAAAAATAAAGATTCAATCTACCTGGAAGATAAAGTATTGTTTAAAGACGACAAAATCATAATACCAAAGTCTTTAATCAAATGGGTGCTTTCTTTACTACACGAGTCCCATTTCGGAGTTAATAAAACACTCACACGAGCCAAAGACACTGTTTTCTGGATAGGTATGTCGGTAGATATACAAAATTTAATTTCTAACTGTCAAACCTGTCAAACTTATCAATCGAAGGTGCGAAAAGAACTCTGCTTATCTCCAAAGTTTCCCCTCACACCTTGGTCCGTAATAGGATGCGATATAGCTGAATATGGAGGCAAATCGTATTTAGTTACGATTGATTATTTCAGTAAGTGGATCGAGACACAAAGCCTCTGTTCGAAATCACCTGACTCTATAATAAACTCGTGGATAGAGTTATTTTCTCGTTATGGCTCCCCAGTAACTATGTTTGCAGACAATAACCCTTTTAATTCCATTAAAATATCACGATTCTTAGCGGAATGGAACACTAAACTAATAACGAGAAGTCCTGAGTATCCACAAGGGAACGCTTTAGCCGAAAGAGCTGTAGGTATAGTCAAATCAATGCTCAAGAAATCGCACAATAAACAAACATTTTTAACCATGTTGTTAGAATACCGGAATATACCAGTAAAAGACTTATAATATTCTCCAGCTCAATTCCTCAATGCTCGCAGACTCCGTGGAAAATTACCAATAAAGGAAAGTCTTTTTAAGCCAAAAATACAGCAGGTTCTAGAACAAATGTTTCAGAAAAAGGTAGATAACTATAAAAAATATTATAACAAGACTGAAAAACCGCGACAGAACTTTTCAGTAGGTCAAAGAATTTTTATAAGATTTGGGAAAAAATGGCAACCAGGAATTATTTATAAAATTCTTAGGGATCCACGTTCATATATAGTAAAATATTCAAATGGAAAATGTTATAGGAGAAATAAGTCATTTATCAGATTCTTCTGCTTATTAGATTTTTTTTATAGAACATACTCTTATCATCCATCTAGAATATCGCATTCTTTCATCAAAGCTTTAAATTTAACCTACTCTCAACCTAATAAGAAAATACTCCAATATCGCTGCATTTTCACGTGATGTATTTTTAGATATGTATTCACCCAGCCCAGCTCAACACATGATAACCCCTGACATCCAAAGCATATAAAGCAAACAACTGATAGCACCAAGTTCCAAGCTGGCAAGTAAACGATGTTATATTGTCACTAAAGCTCTCATCCACCAAGTATACAGACCAGCCCAACACAAGCATGATAATTGCAAACAGCGAAACCATATCAATCAAACAACTGATAACACAAAGCTCCAAGCTGGCATGTAAACGATCTTTTCTACCTCAAGCATGCGTGTTAGAGCGAGGCAAATGTTGTGTGTTAGAGCCAGATGGTTGAAAAGTATGGTTATTCACTAAAACTTCCTACTAGATTATGCACACCCACCACCCGTAAAATAAACTTCGAGCACCACTAAGCTTAACGCAATCTCAACTGCCCCGATCTTGGCAAAAGGTAATATCAATTTACCTGCTAAATCATGCCATTACACCTGACGACCAAAAATAATTTTTTACTGCTCCCATACAATTTCCATTACTTAATATCATAGCACTATCTTCTATCATCAATGGTTTTAATATAACCCAGTCTCAACCTAAGCCAAAATGTGTATAGCCCACTGTACTCATAGCATATAAAGCAAACAACTGATCATACAAAACTCCAAGCAGGCAAGTATATGACCTAGTCCACATCAAGCATATGTGTTAGAGAGAGACAGGTGATATGTTAGAGCGAGATAATTGCAAAAGTAAAGTTGGACTTCCATAAGAAATAACATCGGATTTTGCTGTCGAACTCTCGTCGCCTAACCAGAAAAGATCACTTTGCTAAACAGTTACTCTAGAAAGATTTCGTATGGCAACACTGAACATTCCATTATACCAGATCACCAAAACTCAGGGTTTTACTTCACCCATACGACTTCCACTACTCATCTAAGTCCACATATTATACTATATTAATATCATAGCAATATATTCCTGCAAAGCTTTAAATTGGTAAGATTTTACACTTTCCATAAGGTGTGGCTACGCAAACCACTCTCGACCATCGCCACGGTCCTCATCAAAACTTCTATATCATACTAGATTTATGTGAAAGATTTTAACTTGTAGTACCACGGTCTTCACTACTGCATTTGGAGAATTATCAACTGTTTCTTCCTTCCTGATACAACAACATTTCGTTTGACGATACTTTAGAGGATATAAATATGAAGCGGCATTGCTGATAAGGTTTTTACTGAGCGGAAGACTTTCTAATAGAAACAAAAAATTCGCTCAACTTGTTTACTTTTCTCAGCTGTGCGAGTTTGTTTGATGTAAAATTACCAGTCATGCCATTACACTTGAAGACTACAAATTTTCTAACAAGTGCAGCCTTATACAATTTTCATTACTCATCTAAGTCGCCACATTATCCTACATTAATATTATAGCTCATCAAAGCTTTTAATATAACTAATTCTCAACTTAATGCTTACAAAAAAAGCCTAGACTTGAACTATTAGTAATATGAATTACATCAGCAAAGGTATGATCGCTAATATCACGAAAGCCATAGCCCGTAGAAAATTTCTGATAAGACTTTTCAGTACACGCACACCCCTACACCGAAAATTTTCTAGGCTTTAATTTCAATTCTTACCATCCCAAGCAGCCGTGATCTGTTTTGAGATATCAAATATCCTGATCATCATATAAAAGATACATACAGACCACAACTTACGTTATAGTTGTTGTTGATTTTTTATCAGCAAAAGAAATTTTCAATAATAACTACTCATCTAAGACAAAATATCAGTTGTTGTTTTTCAGCTAAAGAAATTGGGAAGCTTTCATAAATTTGTTTACTTTACTCGGGTCTGTGCGAATTTTGTTTACATTACTCGGCTGTCCGTATATATCTATGCAAGGAACGAAATTATAAGCATTACACCTGAAGAGCAAAATTAGGCAAAGTCAACATATCTACCTACATTCACCCCAATCAGCTTCGCCTGATCTATTTTTAGATATATCATCACATGGTGCCATCTTGTTCATAAAAGACGCCTAATATCATCAAATATCTTTAATCCACAAGTTGGGTTATAGTGGTTGTTGTTTTTTGTTTTGTTTTTCAGCTACTAATATTAATTACACCTGAGAAGGTAAGATCGCTAATATCTCGAATCGTAGAGGATTTCTGATGAAAATTTTGTCCCCCTAGTACTAATATTATTGGCACGCACAGAAAATATCCCAGGAATTATTACTAATATTAATTCGTGCGAATTTTGTTTACATTACCCGGCTGCGATTTTGTTTACACTATTCGGCTGCCTGAAGACGGACATATCCAAGTTACATACCTAATTGATTGTTGTTGTTGGCTTCAGTATCATCATAAAAGAAAACTTCTAGATTATGTCAAATTTTCAGTACAAAATCGAACTCAGCCCCCTCCCCCTTCCCTTCCGCCCGGAACAGAACCCTTAGTGATCCAGTACTCTCAAAAAAGTCTCCTGGTCACCCAGACGGTTGGAAAGTAATGCTGTGTCGTGGACCACTAGACGGAATCCCTCTCAGTGGCCCAGAACCCGGTCTAGAACCACCAAAATAGTTGGAATTTTCCGGATACTTTTTGTATGGAAAAAGTGCTCCAGAACATATATAGCGTAACTACTTTTATAGATTGAAATAAAATAGAATATGTATATAATCACGTTATGATTAATTCAATAAGAGGTGCAAGTTACTTTCTATTCATATTTATACATATCTCCAAATGCTCACAAAGAAATTAAATAATCAGTAAATAAAAGTTTAACCAATCAATATAAGGCAGAATACTTAATGTGAGAGGCCCACTTAAAAGCATGCAGCCGGCACCAAAACTATACCAAACTCCAGTTAAAACCAAAAATCGCACCGCTAATCCCGAGACTCTTTCTGTGCTGTACTTTTGATTTCTTCTTTTCTTTTTAATTTGAACTCACTTCTTTTCCTGTAGTTTAAACTCACTTTTTTTATTTTTTATTTAATTTATACGTGTTTTTGCTTATAGTAAGTACTTCCACTCTCGCCGTTTCCCGCATAAAAGTGTCAGCTTCACATACCAGACGAGGAGACAGAGCCAACATAAAGGGTATCAGAAACGGCATATTTAGAATTTAATGTCTCTAAAAAAAAATACAAAAGGATTCAATTCAATATTCATATGCTGGACACAGATTAGAATCCCAAGTTAGAATATGAAGAAAAGTCCCATTTATCCAAAATACTGAGAAGGATATCAAAAAAATTTTAACATCAAAAATTGCATCTTAAATCATAAAATAAAACCAAAAATTAATACGCTACAAAAATCGGGGTATATCAAATTAAATGTAATGATTGTTCTGGTATTTATGTAGGCAAAACGAAGCGAACTCTACTTGAAAGGTACAGTAGTCTCCCATGGGATAATATATATTATACTATGAACATTGGCAATAAGTTTGAATTATTTTATCTATTTATAAATTTGTTACATGATGAGTTTGCTCCCCTTAGTACCAAGACTGCTAGACCTAATGCTATACCTTGGTTCTCCTCAGAGATTCATGATCTAATAAATGAACGTGACGTCTATATCGTCGTTACAAGAGGCGCAGAACGAATAATTTAAGGTTGGCTTACAAAAAAGTACGAAACCTTGTAAATTGTAAGATCAATACTGCTAAGCGCATATATTTTGGTCAAATATTTAATAGTAGTTTACCCCCTAAGACACTGTGGAAAAATCTTAAAACACACGGTGTTCATGTAAAAGTAGATTGTGGCTGTGATTTAGATCCTGATTCTCTAAATCTGCACTTTAGTTCGCTTCAAAACAATGCTATAGGTGAAACTCACTCTTTGTTATCCAATTTTAATGAGATTCTGATGGATTTGCATTTCGCTGTGCTAATCAAAATGATATTCTGGTCGCGATGTGTAGCATAAAATCTCATGCTGTTGGTCCTGATGGGATTCCACCCAATTTCATAAAATTACTATTGCCGAATGTTTTACCAGTCATATCCCACTTACTTAATCATATATTCATTTCCTCCACTTTCTCAGCTCTGTGGAAACGTGGAAACATGCTCTTGTTATTCCCGTTCCCACAAAGCGCTGCCCTTCTACTCCCTCTGACTTCAGACCTATCAACATATTATGTTACCTTTCAAAAGTATTCGAAAAGCTTTCAAGTAATCAACTTCTCAGTTATTTGAATCAGCACTCATACCTTACGCAATGACAGTTGGGATATCGCCGAAATCATTCATGCGGGACTGCGACAGTAAAAGTCACTACAGATTTGAGATTCGCTTTGGACCGAAAGGAGATTTGTTACCTAGTTCTCCTTGATTTTTCTAAAGCTTTCGATAGTCTTAATCACGAAATGCTGCTAGATAAATTATATTCTAAATTTGGTATGTCATCATCTGCTATCAGGCTCATTCATAGTTTTCTTTCTGACATGACACAACAAGTAAAATCTGACAGCCGATTATCAAAGACTGCCAGAATACTATGCGGTGTTCCCCAGGGATCCATTTTAGTATCACTGGTATTTGAATTGTATATTAATGATTTTCCTTCTGTAGTAAGACACTCTTATATCCACCTATATGCTGATGATTGTCAACTTTATATTAGCGCACCAACTAGCTTTATCAATACATATGTAAACAGACTAAATAGCAGCTTAGCTCGCATTTATAAGTGGTCAATTGAAAATTCTCTATTTCTTAATCCATCAAAATCATGCTATACCATTTTTTCGCGCACGGAGCTTGATGAAAATTTGTATTTACCTACAGTTTACCTCAATAATTTAACCCTAAGTCGTGTTCTTAATAATAAAATCACCAGCTGTGATCATATCAACTCATCTCTGACAAAGATTTAGGCAACTTTAAGAAGGCTCAAGATGACTGCGCTTCTTCTACCAACTACAACACGTATAAGGTTAATTATGGCTCTTATCTATCCATTTTTCCTGTACGGTCCCGTAATTTTTCACTGTATTAACTCTGTATGTGCTAGCAAAATAAATGTTGCTTTTAATGACTGTGGTCGTTTTGTGCACAGCTTACGTCGTCATGATCATGTATCGCCGTATATATCCCCCAAAGTTGATTGCTCCCTTAAAATGTATTTCGATGCTAAATTATTGTGTTTTCTCTATAAAATAATTTATTGTAATGGTCCTGAGTATCTGTCGTCATCTCTCACATTCCTTCGCCCGCAACGGCGAATTTATATACTTACACCCAAATTTAATACTATGATTGGTGAACGCTCCTTTTTGCTTCAAGTTGTTCGACCTTGGAACTCACTTCCTAGTCGTATTCAAAGGTTGACTGCGCTTGGAGCTTTCATGAATGGCTTAATGGAGCACTTTTGTGGTTTGAATTGATGTATACTACATTTATGATTTTTAAGTTTTTAATTTTTGTTTATACAGGGTGTCCCGAATTAGGATGGCCATATGAAAGTAGGTGATAGATCTCGGTTAGAAACGAAGAAAAATATATGGGAGGGGGGATCTAACTTCACCCCCTGGAAGTTAAGGGGGTTCAAAGTTTTCTCCCAGTGCTGAGTAAGTGCTTCAACATGTTTCCCAATATCTCCTAGGTTTTTTTAAATATCGGAATGCGTCTTTTTCTAATCGATGGTTAATCAATTGCTTATTAAGGAGGTTTGAAACTATTTTTCCTATTGTTAATGCCTTCGAAGTTATAGCCCTTCAAAGTCAAACTTTTGAGTCAAAAAAATCATTTTTCGGATTCAACTGAAATTATCTCAACATTTTTCCCTATTATTTTTGTACTTTTTTCGGCTTGGAAGTAAGCCCAGTTGGTGCTCTATAAGTTAGTCTTCACAGCACACAACAATATTTGACCGTTCTCAAATCATAACGTAAAATGTGCAAGTCTTACCTGAATCCCACTTTATGAATTTAAGGTTTTCACCAGAACAAAGTGAAACAAAGTGAAACCTTTTTCTGAAATAACTACAACAATTTTCAGTAATCTATTATAGAAAATGTATTCGAAAGGAATCATGACAACGTGGTGACTGTACCGCAACTGCACTAACCCATGTACGCTTGATTGGTCACATCCTCAAATTTAAAGCAAGCCATAAATCAATTCCAATTTTTGGACGAATTGCAGGTAATCTGAAGGATTGTTTTTAGGGGCACGTGCATTACCTGTAAATATTGCGGTTTGAATATTTACATTTTAATACTAAGCAATTTTCCTCAGTTTATTTTGATCCATAAATTTTATTATCCTCTATGGTTTGTGGTCAAAAATACCACTCACTGTAAAGACATTTTTATGGTGGGGTGTGGATAATTAAGTGTCACTTAGGTTATAAATTGCAGTTTTACTAAATATGTAATCATTAGTCCACATCTTTTCAACTGATAAATAAAAAGTAATAAATAAAAAGAAATGTCCGGGTTTTAGTAACGAATAATACGCTGATTTTGTATATTTTTACGCCGCTGCTCTAGGAAGTAGTCGAAAGGCTCAAAGGCTTTATTCTGAAGCATTTCCTCAACGTAGAGTACCACACACATCCATGTTTGCAGTAACTTACCAAAGATTGCGGGAGAGTGGAGTAGTCAGCAGACGAAGAAAAGACGCCCGACGATCAGAATTTATTTTCGAAGCGGAAGCACGAGTTATAAGGAGAGACCCTACAATAAGCATAAAAAGAATTTCTCTTCAGACAGGAGTTTCGCGATCATCTGTTTTTAGGATTATATACGACACCAACTCCAGAATGCACCCATACAATTTGACACCTGTTCAGGAGCTCTCACCCACGAATTTTGGGAAGCGATGGGAGCTCTGCAACTGGATCTTTGAGCATGACGTGGAAGACTACACATTTTTGGACCACATTTTATGGACAGATGAATGCCAGTTCACGAAATTTTATACTCCTTGGTTCAGTTCTTGGACTACTGCACATTGTTTTAGTTATTTCAGAAAAAGGTTTCACTTTGTTCCACTTTGTTCTGGTGAAAACCTTAAATTTATAAAATGGGATTCAGGTAAGACCTGGACATTTTATGTTATGATTTGAGAACGGTCAAATATTTTTGTGTGCTGTGAAGACTAAAATGTTGAGATAATCTCATTTGAATCCGAAAAAATGAATTTTTTGAATTTGAAGGGCTATAACTTCGAAGACATTAACAACAGGAAAAATAATTTCAAACCACCTTAATGGGCAATTGATTAGCCATCGATTAGAAAAAGACGCATTCCGATATTTAAAAGACCCTAGGAGATATTGGGAAACGTGTTGAAGCACTTACGCAACACTGGGAAAAAGCTTCAAACCCCGTAGCTCCCAAGGGGTACATTTTTCCTCCTTTCTTACCGAGATCTATCACCTGCTTTCATATGGCCATCCTAATTCGGGACACCTGTGTATGTTTTTTTCTCTCGCTTATTTTACTTAGACTAGTTTATTTTTCTTCTGTTTTTTATTTATTGGTTGTACTGCTATTTGTTGTTTTATACGGTTATACTCCTATACTCCTTTCTTTTATCTTTTTCTTATTTTTAATATGTTCCGTTGCTTTAGGTACAAAACAAAAAGATGTAATTCTTGTTGCACTAAATCTAATTAATAAATGAATGAATGAACTCTAAAGATTAGAATAACTTAACATATTGCGAAAGCTCGAAATATGATGCCACAGTCAGTTATCTCCAAACATTTAAAAGAGAATAAACATAGCATAAATTCAAACAGCATTAAAATTTTACATAACATAGACGGAGGAGGAATCTTAACTAGATTTTTTTTTATAGTTTATAGTTAAAAAATTAATAAGTATTTTCTATTAGTAATGAAGAAATTTAAACAAGTTCCATCAAGAAATTCAACCACAAAACAATTAGCTTGAAATCGTGTGTTGGGCCTGTAAAATACTTGAATCCGGCAATAGAAAAAAGACATATTTTTTGCATGCTTTGAATACACAATTTTTAAATACTTGTTAAACTTAAAATTCACTTGAAATTAAATTTTGGATAAAATTGAATAAATTTCAATAATTTTTACGTTTTGTTGAGAGAGAGAAAAAAGTTGTACGAGAGCTATCGGCCGTGTGAAAGGAAACTCTATTTCTTATTTTAAGTATCAATCTACAAGTTAATATATTGCCTACCAGATCTCGTCTCTCAAGATAGAAAATTTCCTGTGATAGTTAAGAATAAATATCAACGTGGAATAAGGTTTCATCATTTCATTTGAATTGAGGCTGAATTCAACACAGAATTATTCATGAGAACACACTGATTCTGTAAAAGCCTCCATCGAAAGGGATATTTCTTAATTAAATCTGTGGTTATTTTGCTTCTTTTACCCAAAATTACGTCGTAAAATTTTCTCGCAGCAGTTCAAGCCTTTACACAGAAAGGGTTTCTTGGGGTCCTTTTCTCTCCTGTTTAACTCTCTTGTATATAATTTTTCCAGGAAGATTATTTCAATAATGTCGTGTTGGTTGTCCCTTGTACAAGACTCTTGAACATATTTTGAAATATTTTTTTGTCTTCATTTTTGTTTGCTGTTTGTAGTTTATATATATATGTATAGATACGTACATAGGTACAAGGTACGTACATTTATCGGACTCTTGTTATTTGATTTTATAGTATATATTTCTTTTTCTGTGTACCGACAAACAAATAAGCTTCAAGCAAAGAAGAGAGTCCTGCATCTTTCTGCTCGTATTAAACCATACTTGAATTTTGTGATATTTCCTATTCACAATACAGGGTGGTTTGTATCATCTCTACAATAATCCAGGAAGCGAGAAGGCTTGTAGAGGGGAATATAAATAATTGTATGGTGAAGTAAGGTTATAGAATATCTCACTTGGAAGGTAAAACAGGTTAAATATTTTTCCTTTTAACATTTTATGAGTCACCCTATAACTTCGGAAAAATACATCGCACGGAGATGATTTGATATTTTGCTGGCAAACTAGGTCATTCTAATGCAAAGGATTTCAGCCTTTTAACCTCCCACCCTCCCAAAGAATTTTTAGTTACAGAAGCATAGAGGTCCCAGCTTTTTCATTTACTCTCATTTTCGACCGGACGCACGCCAACACAGATCGCTAACTACTATATTCACTAATCAGCTTCCAACTCTGAATAGTATATTCATCTTTTACACAATAACAAAGGTTAGTTTTGTAGTAACGCCAATTGAATAAAAATTTGTATTTTTGGAGTAAAAAGGCAGTTACGAAGAGCTTCAGACTTAAAATATATCAGTATTGTGCTCTCGATCTTTCTTTATTTAACACCAAACATGTTGTGTTGAAACCACCCTTCCTTTCGCGAAGACTACACCTACATATTGACAAATTCTAGTGACTAATCAGCTGTCGAAACTGTTTCGTAACTCGGATTTATCCCCGTTAATTTATGATTTTCAGAATATAAAAAAAAAGAATCGAGTACAATGTTTTAAGCTGAAAAAAATTAACCCTAAGCATTACTAAAAACAAAGTAAGAAACGCATAGCAATAGATTTTCTGAACGAATATAAATACTAGGAGCAGGTAAAATTCAAATTACATATGTAGTATTTCAGCATTTAGTTTACTTGGTTTCACCACTAATAAAAACAAATGATACGAGCATTGTGGGGAGGGGGAGATTTTTAACAAAACATGCCTTCGCAAAATACTTTTAAGTACTTCGTATATTTTTATTCACACCTGATACAGGTTTACACTGGTCAGTTTTCTGAAAATAACTACAATTTTCCAAAGTTTGCCCAGAAACTTTTAAAGTCGGTGCAGAAAGTAACCCTCATTTTTAGCATAAAATGAGGCGCTCACTATTTAAAATAATTTGTAGTTATCATGACATCGATTCTACACAAGACCGATCGATTCAAACATCGCCAGCTTATGAAAACATACAAAGAATTTCATGTTAAGCAACTCTTTTCTCATTGCAGGCAGAAAAACTAGACTTTTTAACTGTAACCCAAAATAACATGGGCCGTGGGGCATAGGAGGAAGATGTTGAGGAACTAGTTGGAAAGAAAAAAGGATTTCCTACAAATGGCCCATTCGACTCTGCTCTGTCTCCGACAGGTGCCTAGTAGTACAACAACCGAAAAACTTCAAACGGCTGTACTACACCCAATCCCACCACACTAATAACGAAGCTTACTTGGTACTTGGACAGAGCCACCCTGTATATAATGAGCATTTTACCATCATCAGTTGTACAAGGTCAAGCAGACCGAATGCTGATATTATATAATATTGGGTAGCTTTTGTAGATGAGATTTAGTCATATCCCCACAACAATAAGTCGTAGCAACTTGATTTTTATACCCTAGATGGAATCATAGACAATGGCGGATCCACGGGGAGGCGGTCCTGGTGGTCATTACCCCTCCTAAATTTAAAGAAAAAAAATTAATTGAGTTATTTGCAAAAATATGTTTTTTTTTGTCTTTTTTTTTTTTTATATAATTCAACTTAAAAAAATTGTTATTCCAAAACTTAAAAAAATCACAATTTTTTTCAATGAATATTATTGTATGCATGTGATATATGTGTATAGGTTTTTCTCAAAATTTGAGTTTGGGACCCCAATTTTGGGTAATCCAAAGCCCTCGAGATGATGGAGAAGAGGGAAAAACTTGGCAAGAGATTTCTGGTAATTTGGGTCGAAACTGTAAGTGCATATAAACAAATAAAATAAAAACAGGAATTTAATTTATAATTATTATATAGCCGAAGAATGTCAAAAAAAGTTGGAAATATCTTAGGGAGAAATTCGTGAGGAAACTAAGGAAACTTGATCGCCCTCGGGTAGTGGGGCTGAACTGCAAGAACCTTGGATATTTTTCGATAATCTTATGTTTTAAAAAGACTATGTTCAACCGAAAATGTAAAATGCTTGCACTATATGTGCATTTCTTTTATTAAACATATTCTTATAACTAGAACACGATGCATTGAATAGAAGAGACTGCCAATATTATAAAAGAACGTGCAAAGGAAGGAAACCAAACGCTGGATGATCCAGATGAAAACTTTTGCAGAAGTCTAACATCATTACTGAAAGAATTTCTGAAACAATCGAAAGATGATATTAGATTGAAAATTTTCAATTATATAATAAATTTAAAAAAACAGTACACAGCAGCAAGTGTATGTCGCAATATTTTCTAAACCATATTATTGAATATAAACTTTTTTCTTGAGAAATTTTAGAAAAGGCCTTTCCGACAAATTGGATTATTTATATACTGTCGCAAATTTGTTTTGTTTTATTGATTTTTTTTTTTAGGTATTACTGAAGATGTTTAGTTTTTGACTCAAGAGTTTTTTCCGACAGGCAGTAGAAGTTATTAAAATACTGATGGTTTTTATATAGAAATATATTAATTTCATAAAATCTTGTGTTCATATTAATTTTTAAATAAATATTCACAAAGTTTGTTTCTGATATCTGTAGAGCGTTGGCCATCTAGCCGATGAAGGACACTTGAAGTCTGGATGGAGGAAATATATGTATGTGTTATGTATAAGAGATATCCACTCTCCAGGGCGATCATTTCCATTGGCATCAGTCCAATCAACAAATTGTGGAAAACAATATTGAAAACGACTTATTTTATTCAACATAATAAAGTTGTGCAGCGAAATGCATGCCAGAACGACTTTTTCCGCATTCTGTGGGTCAATCTGGAGTGTTGTTAAAAGTATACGCCAACGAGAGGTCAAAATCCCAAAGGTATTTTCAATAACTCTCCTGGCACGTAAAAGCCTTTTATTTAAATGTTCTTTTTCTGTGGATAACAACCTCCCAGTAAATGGTTTCATTATATTTGCCGCTAAAGGAAAAGCCGCATCCGCTACAAAGGAATGTGGCAATACAACCGCGGTTCCTGGAAGTGCTAGAGGTCCTGGCAAGGGTAACATTTTGTGTCGAATTCTTTTCCCGAAACTACTGGCCTGGAAAACTCCCACGAAAAAATCTTCAAGTTTTAACAAAATCTCATACATTTTTCCTTTATCTCTATCACTATGTCCTCCATACGCTCCAACATCTATGTATGTGAATGTATATCTCGCATCACATGCTGCCATTAATACAATGCTATAGAAGTTTTTATAGTTAAAATATTCTGCATTACTATTCCTTGGCTTTTTCGTAGCAATATGCTTGCCATCTATACTGCCCACAAAATTGGGCATATTCCACAAATTCAGGAAGTCTTCAGAAATTTGGATAAAATCAGTGGAAGTAGGTTCACTAACGTATAGAGGAGATAAAATTGTCCACATTATTTCGCAAGTCTCTAACACTATTTTCCGTACTGTTTCTTTCCCCAGCTTGAAGCTCCATGCAATATATTGTATGGTTACTCCATGCGATAAATAGCTATAAGTACATGATAGTTTTACACAGATTTAAATTATAAAACCACTTACAATATGGTTATAGCTAGCCGACATTTGGTTTCCGTATAGAAGTGTTTTCTAAATCATTTCTTAAGTGGTTGAGTCCATCCGGGTGTGTTTAAAAATAAAGCATGATCTTTTTCCTTGATTTGTAAAAATGATGTAACGTAGTACCCCTTCATATTCCTATCCCTATTTACTTCCCTCACACAACATGAACGTTTCCTGTTTTCTTTAGAGACTTTAATTTTTTTACTTAATTATCAAGACATACTAAATCATTAAAATTATTAAGTTCGACAAAGACTCCATAATTCTACTTTCTGATAGTCAACTACAAACTATTATGTATGACAAACCCAATTTGACTTTTAACAGCTTATAATTTTTCTAAATTTTACTTTAGTCTATTATATTTACTTTCGGTAACTGAAATTCTTTTTGTAAGTCAACGTAAGTCCATTATAGTTCAGTCTTAAGTATGTCATTCCGTTTGTAGCACCTAGAAATAATGATGGTAGAGCTAAATGGATTGGAGACCCACGCATATTATTAGGCCGCTTACACATCGAAAAACGAAAAGGAACGAATAAACAGTGCCATACCGAAAATTCGTTTCTGCTTACATATCAAAAACGAACTGATAAAAGTTGGGTTGAGTTTGTATCAAATAAGGTTATATAAGACCGAAAAGAATATTCGCTCGTGTGTGGAGCATACTATGATACTTGATGTACTTGACAGTTCGGAACGAAAATTTGTTTCCCGTTCGAATAGGCATAAAAATGTGTTTTAATTGAAACAAAACTTTAAATATGGATATTTTTTTGTTGAAACTCTAATTAGAATAAATATCCAATATTTTATTACATGTATTGCGGTAAATTTCGGTTAGTTTAAGACAAAATTTGTGTTTTTCGTTTTAGTGTTTTCGTTTTCGTTTTTCGATGTGCAAACGGCCTTAATGGTTATTTTGATATTTGCATGTACGTCCGTCCGCACGATAACTCGAGAGCGCGTTCACTTAAAGAGCTGAGATTTCGCTGATGGGCTTTTTCAAAAAAAAAAAAAAAAAACAGTAAAATTAGGTTCGAAAATAGGACAAATCGGGTACCTCCTTCGTAGGTAGTTTTTCACTATATATTTCGACACAGTCTGAGAACACGTCAAGGTATAGAGCTGAAATTTTGTACATAGATTCCATCGGACTAAATCTGGCAGCCGATTTTCAAAATTCTTTTTGCTAAGCTGAATGTGAGTTTTTTATGATTTTTGAAACTATTACAAGATTTGTACGGCAGCGCGTTACAGAGCGATACCCCATAGTGTGGTACTTATTTATTATTATAATTAAAAAAAATCCAGGTGTGTGTAGAATATTCATACACAGTCTCATCAAAATCGCATGATAAGATCAATGTTAAAACGTCATTCATAACCATCAATGGGAAAAGTTTTTCATTTCCCGAATTCGGGTGTTCTGTGGAAGGTGGGGTTAATATTATCCGGTTTACAAAATTCATTTTGCTAGTTGCTTTGTGATTTTTTTCTGATTTTTAGCATATTTTCCCTCCCCTTCTGATTAAATTGCGAAATTTAATTTTCGATTGCCAAAATTCTGTCTGACAAATTCATTTCAAAATGTTTTTCTACAACGTATCGATTAATACAATTTGTTGTTCTTTAATGGATGCGCTTTTACTAAGAGATTATCTGTACAAAATTTCAGGAAATTCGAATGCCATTTGTCTATTAAAAAAAAAATTAAATCTATAAAAATTTTGCATATTCACTTTTCAACAGCTACCGGCGATCTTTGAAAACGCACGGAAATGCCTCTTACAGAATCGAAAATCTACATATCTTCTGTGTGGTTGGCATTTTACCCGAATAAATTTTGCATTTTCATTCAAATTGTGTTACAATTTAACCACGACAGCTCCCGCGAAAATTTGCAAATTGGAGCATTTTCCAAGGGTAAGCAAGCCTTCAAAACCACGCGCTCCCCTACATTATGGATTATTTCGGTTTCGTTTGATCATCTGGAGCTTTCACTGGCGTCACTTTCATTTCTAGTCAAGCCCTACTTATACTGTTAATTTGGATGAAATCGATGATGACGAGTAAAACCCTCTCCTTGTTAAACAAATTCTATCTTTTTACTTATTTTTCATTTGATTCAGGATGAAAAATCAGAAGAAATTGGTATTAATCACGAAAAAATTCAAAATGAAGTAAGTTTTTCTGCCATCGCAGCCATTTTACACCGCTGTAGCTTGCCAACTACTGACGTGATAGTGAATATCAATATCGCCCTAATATATTGACTGACCTTGAATGAAAAATAAATAGTTTTAATTACCTTCAATATTTCTTCCATGAATATTATTGTTTCAACATACATACCTCTCAGACGATCCACATATTGAACAATATTGATATTGACGCAATAATAGAGGGGCTTTAATGATACAAAATTCTTTACTTATGGTACTCAATTGGCCATTCTTATAAGGTTGTTTAAAGTCTATTTAAATTTCAAATAAAATTGGGACTGGCATCTTATATATTTGGGGGTTGTCACAACGACTGGCCACTATCGGGGCACTGAAACCTCATTTCTCAGTCGGGGCCAATTTTTGTTATATATCACTTGAGGTTTATCCAGCACAGAAAAGGGATTGTTCGAAGGAAAACACCAAAACACCTTTTCACTTTGTTATTCACTGTTATTCCTGTATTACAAAATTATTCGTTCTAATCCACTATTATAACGTTAGACATCAGTTTTTACTTTCATCATTCACTGTTATAATTCCTTTAAACTTTTATTAAAAAACTATCCTTTTTCTTAGTTAGTTTATTTTCTCTAACGCCTAAGGGAGAACTGAACTTTATTTTTCAAGCCGTGACTATTTTCACCACGGTTTTTAATCAACTCTTTGAGACTTTGATTTTTTAAATCTCAAGTCCCGTTGTTCAGGATAGGAAAATCCTTAATTAGCATTCCATCCTGAGAAAATTATTTTCGCTGGACATGTTTGTACATGCCCAGAATTATCGCGACGGACGATGGCTTGAAGTGTAATTTGATATTTTCATAAATATCTCAAGCCATAGTCTTGCCTTTGGTACATTAATTGTTGCGCCCACAATGTATGCAGCTCGCTATAATATGCAGATCAAAAGCTTTTTTCGGTGACGACTTGATCGTTTCAATCTTCACCGAATAAAATTTATGTGCCGATATGTATGTACGTATGTACATACATGGTGATTTTGACAAATCTTACTGAAGGTAAGATTTATCGCGGGCCTTTTTTTCTATTGAAACGACTTGGGTTGAAATTTAAAACTTTTATTTTTCCCAAGTCGTTTTGTGGGAAAATATTTTGCTACTTGGTGCGAAGGAATTTGAAGAAATTACAGGGAGATAAGCTAACCATGTTTTAAGCATGATTAGCTTATACCTATGTACGAATAATTAAATCAATTATTTCTTTTTAAATTACCCTTTTCAGGTAATATAGGTATAACAACAGACGAATCAAAAATCGTGAATAATTCCAAACTTCGCAGTTAGACTCCAGCTAGTTATTTTAAAAATGTACTTGGAAATTTGAGTATATATATTTCAAATCCCTATGAAAACCACCCTTCAGCCTTGATAGAAATAAATTATTGATTACTGTCCTAAGCCTAGTTGTCCTCTTTCATTGATCTCTGACCAAATGTTATATACCTACTTAGTTTGATTTTTGATTGAAATCCATTAAATCTAAACATAGAACACTCGCAATTTTATTTTTTCGAATTTCGTTGTTTGATCTAAATATCCTTGCCAAATTGCAAGTTCTAAGCATATCTGTTCCTTTGTGTAGTTATTTTCGGATTTTACTTTGCTCTAGACACTAGAGGGGAAAAATGCGTTTATTTAACAAGCTGAAATCCTGTACACACTAATTTTCTGAAAAATTAAGGTTAAATTCGTTATTGGGTAAAATCAGATGAATCTTTCGTAGTGCTGCTATACAAAAGTTTTGAATTCTTGAGATAGCTGTTCTGCTCGTGTGGAAAATACTCAAGAAAAGTACAAAGGAATGGGGCTGTAAATTACGAACGCCGATGAAATTCTTAAATATAGTGGTTTATTTTGTGGTCAGTTGATTACAATCTTTTTAAACTAATGACTGACTACATACAGGAACGTTAGAGATTAATAAACTATCTTAAGTATGTATATACAATTCCGGTAAAATTGTATTTCACTCGTATTCTACTAATTTAAATAAAACAAAATTACGATTACTTCAGAAGAATATTGTAAACCAAAAAAATGCACCCTTCTGGAATGGCGCTAAGGTAATTGTTATATATGTTGCTATAGTCGTCCCGCGGAACAAGATACTTTGTTTCAGTCGAGACCTAGAACAAAGTTTGTATGATAGTACTGATGTTGTTGTAGTCGTGCCCCAGAGCAAGATACTTTACTTCAGTCGAGCCCAAAGCAAACTTGTGTTTTGATTAGAAAAATTCTTGATCTAGTCATTCCCCGGAAAAAGATACTTTAATGCAGTCGAGATCCAAAGTAAAGGTGTGTTAGTTTAGTATCAGTCGGTATGCAAGATAAAGTCTGATATTAGTAAGTGTTATTCTAGTCACTACACAGAACAACTATCTCTATCTCAGTCGAGGCGCAAGATACAGGTTTAATTCTAGTCGGTACCCAGAATAACTATTTTTATCTCAGCCGAGACCCAAGATAAAGTTATTGAGTTATTAAATTTATTCCAGTCGATTTAATTTATTACCACTACTCAACTCGGAGGTGTTGCAATTCTTGATTTGCCTAGTCGTGTATATTATGTCTAGAAATTACTTATGCTGGTTACGTATTGCTAGATTCTTAATTTGCTACTTTAAAAGGTAAATTTAACCGAAAAATTTATTTGATTTACGTAAATTTTCAATTTTTTTTAATTGAATTGTGTTCCGGTTTGTTTATGTGGAATGTAGCCATAAATCGTCGATTATTGTCTCTGCTAAAAACTGCTTTATCGATGTTCTTGTAGGTGTGCATATTTTATTTCCAGCCTAGTTTCGATAAATAGAAATACATGCCGTGCGTTCAGCCGCACGCAGAATGTCACATAATGTCACATTTTGCACACCATATTGTTCAGGCGACCGAAGCGTTGTTATTTCCCCAGCATATCGGTGTGCACATTTCTACGCTACGGTCTGGTAGCGTAGTGTCCCCGTGCGCTTAGTTGTTTTGACGCTTAGCGTAGTTTTTATTGTTAAAGAACTTTCAAAATTGACATTTCGAATCGAGTGCCAACCGTTCAGCAGGTGCTATCCCAACTATTTCAATGATGCGATGTGCTGAAAAGCGCATCAGAGTGTACACCTGAACGCATGCACGGAATTAAACGAATTGCTCATAATATGACATTTCTTTCATGGTATTGCCAAACAAAAATTTTAATTTTTCATAATATTTTTGCAAAAGTGTTTATGAAACATGTTGACCTACCAAACTGTAATTCAGTAAACGCTAATATTATATAAAAAAAGTATCTAAGGTCGAGTTCCTAGGTAGACCAAACTGGGCCACTTCTTCGTAGATATTCCACATAAAAGTGTTGATTTTCACTGTATATACAGCATACTCCGTTATTGAGAATATTTTCATTTCCCTGTGTGAGATCTGGGCTCAGCCGAAAGGGAAGGTGCCGGTTTTAAAAAATGACAACTCAGCTTTATTTGAATTCAAATATAAATTTTTCTTAGTATATCTTAGCCTAAATATTACAATTCAATTCAATTCAGTTTAACAAAAAAAAATGATTTATCACAGACACGAGAATTCAAGAATAACCAACTTAATCCTACTAATACTATTAAAATTCAGTTAAATCCAACAATAAAAAAAAAAAAAAAAGTTACAAAGTTCAAATGATAAATTCCATATATAAAAATCCGACTCAAGGGTGTTAGTATCGTTGTCTATTTACCTCTGTAATAAAAGAAAAGGGAATAATTTTAGTTCATTGGAATTAAACTTCCATTGACTAATATTTAATAAAACTGAATTATATCACTGCTACAGTGTGAGAGCAGACGATATAGCAGAATTATATCTCGTGCTGAGCGTGCAAGCAGAAATATACTTCTGTTTACAGCAAATTTTGAATAGACAGAACTATACTACTGCTCCAACATTAAAAAAAAATTCGAAGAAATTTGCTACAAAATACAGAGCCATCGCAGTTGCCTGCTATAATCGGAGTACACTACCTTTAGTATGTAAAATTCAATTATTTGGTTAGCAAAACTACTACACTAAAGTAAGTTTTCTTTCAGGGAGTAAACGGGAGTAAAATTAGTTAACCATGAAGAATTTTGCTAAATATAGCAATTTATCTTTCCTCTACTTGCATAATTTTCCAACAAACCATATATTTTTAGTGCAAATTGGAATTGGAACTACACTAAATGGTAGAGAATTTTACTCTGTGCATATGGGCGAAATAAATTCTGTTCAGCATTTTCTTGCTTTTGACTTTTTGTTGTTAAGTCAAACATCTTGTTGCAATTTTTTGCACGCACTAGATTTGGTACCAAACGTTCAGCAATCTTTTAACTAAGAACAGCGAGAAAAATAAATAACGACCAAAAGCAGCACAGCAATAATCGCTTGTTCCACCGATACTAGGATTTTTCTAATATAGCACTTACAATCTTTTTCTATTATGAGTAATAAACCATGCACTATATTTCTCCCAGATCTGAGATAGATAGGGCTAGAGAATGGTATCTATTAAAACTCTGCCACATAGCTTTTGCCGGAGTGGATCTAATTATAATAATATTTGGTGGACTTGAAAACGAGCAAATTTTGCTCACATTCCTTTTTTCACTTCTAGTGTTGTTTTCAATAATGTGGGAATATTACTAAACTTCAATGCGTACATACACATCAGATCATGCAGTTGCTACAGTTGACACAGCAAAATTACTGGATTATTAGTATTTTCCAGTTTTTTGTGTGTTTTAATATTAATACTTATAAAGCATTATTTCGATGCTAGAAGCTAGAGTGATATTACAGCGGTAACCGCGTATTTGTAACTTTGTAAATTTACTGACTCAAAGTAAATTTTCTGGACATTTAGTAAAAATCAACCGAAAACAGTAGTAAAATTACCAATTATAATAGAAAATTTTTAAAAAAGCTAATTTCGCCATTGATTTTGATGATTAATGTAATTTTACTGTACGGAACTAGTAATTTTACTTAAAATTTGTATAGAGTGAACGGGCTGAAGCGTGTAAGCAGAATTATACTTCTGTCACACGAATGGGGGAAAATATTAGATTTTCTGGAAATTTAAATATTAGTAGAATTATACTTCCGCAACAATAGAATTAAACTTCTATAAGAAGGAAAGGACAAAATTATACTTTTGTTCAAAGGATGGGAATTCTTATGGAGGATATTTTCAGATTAAATTCTGAAATGATTATAGGCTGCAAAATTGGACCTTTTGGATTTATGCAGAATTATACTTCTACTTCAAATAGAAATAAACTTCTCTATGAAGGAATAAACAAAATAATACTTTTGTTCAAAGGATAGGAAATTCAGATTAGACTCCGGTGGAGGATGCTTTCAGATTAGACTCTGAAAACCGAATGGGTAATTTTTCTGCGGCTTGCCACCTTTTTATAGTCGCCGTGAATAGCTATGTACCAGCTCCATAATGTGTTGCACTGTCAACGGATGGTTTCGTTTTGTCCACTTTTGATTGTTGCTACACCATCTGTCTGACGTAATGTCACTAGATTGACATTACACAAGTAAACAAACGGAGTGAAGTAGAATTTTTGGTACGTTCATGGTATTTTTAGTTAATTTAAGTCTTAATAATATGTAGGATGGCAGTATGCGGGACTGGGATGGCCCTTTTTATATTTGTTTAGGACTTTGTTGGAGCTGAGGATATCAGATAAGTTTGATCAAATTAATGAACGAAATAATTTTTTGTGGGTATTTTTGTCTTTTTTAGGAATTTTATATCGGATATCTTGGAAGGGAGGCTCCAAGAGTCTTGCCGAAACACGGGAATAAATTTTTCTGCTTAATAAGGAGATATTTATCTGCGATTGAACAGCCTAGGTAATTTTTGTGCAAAGGAAATGTATGTGGACTGAACATCCTGTCTCTAAAAATAAAGCGTAAAATTGGAGAGCGCTGGAGCTTACTTTGGACCCAAAATTAATAATTTAATAGAGGAACCTAATTTTTCGTCCACAGCTAGTCGCGATTAAATACAATACCTTTTTAATGTTTGACACTATATCTCCATGTTGTTTTATTCAAACATCTGTTAAATCTGTCAGATATGCAAAAAAAAACAAAAAACAAAACATTCCCTGTAAGTTTTCGTAAACTTTTACTCTCTCTTGAGTTAATTGCTTATTGCAGCCGAGTCTATGTGTTATCACTGTGATACTTTGCTGTTCTCTACACTTTGTATAGGTTGCGAAGACACGAATACCATAGCGTCATCATAACGTACCATAACTTACGTGGCACCTAAATTATTAAATTATTTCATTGCACATGCACTTGAAATTAGTTCATATTTCAAGTTGAAGAAAACGAAATCATAAAGTACAAATTAGTACTATTTGGACGTTCTTGCCAAACGTCATCATAAATGCGTATATAATTTTTCTGCTGATTATGCGGTATCGCAAGCTTACCATGAAAACACGGAAAGCGCGAAGGAACAGTCGAGTTGGACGAGAATATTCGAAGCAGTCGGTTCGCGGTCAAATCTATCCTATTAAATTTTACAAACAAAAATTTTCTAAAACAAATTATTTCGATCGAATTGTATTGAAATAAAACGCATACTACTAAAGTGAGGTGACATATTTATTTAAAATCCGCAAATAAGCTATTTTCTAGCTCCCGCCTCCCGAAAGCACGCGAGGTGGCGTATAACAAATATATGCATTTTCTTACTATTCCTTATATGAGTAAATTCAGATTATACAAAAATAACATGTTTTGAACTTTCTGGTAAGTTCAGAATAATTCCAAAGTCGTTTAGAAGAAAGAGTGAAACTATTGTGTAAAGTTTCTTAAAAACTTCCTTAACTGCTTCGGGGATTTCGTTTTGAAAAATTGTATATCTTAGATGGGATAGGTAGTAAACACAGTTAAAAGTATATATGTCAACTAATTCATCTTTAAAGCAAACACTTAGTAAATAAGAAAAACAAAAAGAATATCTTTCAAGACAAAGTTCTTCTAGATATATGTATACTGCATATAGATACACGTCAAGCAAATGTCTCTTTAGATGAAACTTAAACTTTTAATAGAGACGGAAACTTTAAGTATATAGGAGGAAGGGATGGCGAGGATCTTAAGTTCATTTATTTTCACGACTATGAAAAATTTGCTTGATTTCGTGAGGAAGTCTTTAAGAAAGTTAAAACTTTTTTGTTGAGTGCCCCATAGAAGTGTCATATACTGATTGGAAATCAGTTTTAATCTTAAATCCTTAGTTTTTACGGCCTTTCCTCGGGGATGTGATATACAATTTGATTTGTGTTGACTCTTTCGTTTCCTGGCATCTATATTAGTGTGATCTTTTAATTTTTTTCAGAGTCATGCGATAGTGGATGACAAAAAAAAATTGTAACGAAAATTCTATCCTGAATGGAAAATTTTTAGAACTATCAACAATGTTTTTTTTTTCAATATATTGGAAACCGAAAATTGCAGATTTTTAAAAAAAAAAATTTTGATTACTAGTTCACATTAAATCTTTGTTGGCGCTTATGGTATAACGCAGGCTGACTATTGCTGAAATATAAGGTTTTTTCTGCTCAGCTGTTTCGCACGGTCTTCAAGTCTTTTCTGCCATTTCGTTTTCGCATTTACACTTTTATTTAGATTTTGTACAAGAAAGAATTTTTTGGGATTCTCCGGTATATAGCAAAAGCTAGAAAATGTTCTAATTTGTTATTTCATCACACAACCCATTAATTTTTGGTGACAAGTTTCAAGTCTTGGTTTGACTCATCAACAGGTCCCAAATAGCGAAATTGGGTGATTTGAAATACAAATGAAAAAATGAAAAAAAGATGAAAGAAATGAAAGGTATGAGAAAAATAGATTATTTTTAATTTTTGATGAAATAACAAATTAGAACATTTTCTAGCTTTTGCTATATACCGGAAAATCCCAAAAAAATTCTTTCTTGAACAAAATCAAGTTTAACCCGGTGAAAAGTCCAAAAGAGTAATCTTTTTAATTATACTTTTATTTAGATCGTCATAGAAACATTTTACATAAATTGGTTAGTTTACCTTATAGTATTCTCATATCATATTTTTCAACATTCACGTACTCACGTGGATTAATTTTACCTGAAAGATTTTGCATTACATTACAGAATGAAAGTATTGTACCTGAAAATAACTCTAGCCGGCCACCAAATAAATAAATTTCTATATAAAAAAAAATCTTATTGCATATCTACGCATCTACGCTGATAATAATTTTATTTGAGCTCCAAAAGTGCGTATAAAGTCTAAGGAAAAAATTTCCAGTAAATTTCTAAAAAAAAATTTGCTGGCTTCTCTACATCAGGTAGAGGATGAGGCATTGTTGATTTTATATTGGAGCGAGGCACTGCTCTCGTGCTCGGCCAATGCGTAAATATTCGAAGGAAGAAATTTCCAGTAAATTTCTACGAGAAAACTGCGGCTTTCCCTTCTTCGTGTCGAGGCAACGGTGCTTTTGTATCGAACGAGGCATTGATGGCTTACCTTTGGGCGCATTAACAAGTGCCAAGTCGAGGCATCGTTAATTTTATATTCTAGAAAAGCGTTGCATATTATTGTTCTACGTGTCCAGTCTTCGTAAGTTATTACTTTGTCTAAGGGAATGAGTCTCTGAATTCAATTAACCGTGAATGGCAATTTATTTGTAAAGAAGAGGCATTATTTGATCATTTTTATTTACTCACAAACCAAAACAGGGTGAATTCCAATAATATGCCAAAAATCGATAAAGTAATTAACTTTGTCAAATGTAAAAACAAAGATTATAATAGTAAATTGCCGCCATCATTACTACATATGCGATTACTTTAAGGAGGATAATCTGTTCCTGTACAGAAAATATAAGATAAGATATAGATACTAATTTTCTGAACAATAAAAGAATAATATTTTTTATTCTTACATTGGTACTTCAAAGGAAGATATTGACTCGCCTGGAGTAACACCTTGGATTGCTGATGTTAGTAATCTCTTTAGGAAAAAACAGGATGGTCGACAATATGTTTTATTAAATTATAAAAAGCAGTTTTCGTAAGATTTAATTTTGCTACGCTGATATATAAAAGAGCTTGGGTTTTGTATGTCGAGACGTAAAATTTAATCATACTGTTCTCCCACAGCTAATGTCAATTCGACTGATTGACAAATACAAATAGACTGCGTTCGCAAAATACAGTTTAATGAAATCTGTCAATTCCTATAATTGACTTTCGAAAGAAAACTGCAAATGCAAACGAGAATCCACGCATACTGAAAGAAAATATTCCGGTGGAGTGTAGCGGTTAAATAAAAAAGGATAATTTGTAACTCTATTATTCAATTAATTGTTTATTGCCACAAATAATACTAATAACTAAACAAATGTTAAGTTTATGAGAAATTAATTACTTGCAAAATTCTATTACTATGACAAATTATTTCCCTCAACTTAGACGTACAAGCTTGGAAACTTCACTTAAAATTCACTGATTCACTGTATGTTTTATGTATTTAGTAATTAAAGAAAATTCAAATGTACAAAGAAATTATATTTTTACTCGAATCTATCTCTTTCTTTTCAATAATAATAACTCAAAAAAAAATTATGCTACTTCACAATTGCATATCTAAATAAGATTTTCTTTCTGATTCTTAACTAAGTAGCTGAAAGAAAATAATTATTAGAACTCAAGGTAGATCCAATTTCTGAATTATTATGTTGTGCAAAAACTGACCAAATGGCATATGTTTCACACGATAAATAATTATTAGAAATGTCGATTTACTTGAGTAAATTAGTTAAAATGGCTGAAAGGACAAGATTAAGAATAAAAATTTCAATCGTTCTTGTTAAATTCATACATGTGTGTATAACCAACACCTGGCATGCAAACACAATGAAATTTAACCCAAATTGAAAATAATAACTAATATGCAAATTTACCTTTAATTTAATTTAAATTTGTCACTATTAAATTTAACCAATAAATTCACTTGAACTCTTGCTGCTGCTGCTTTTCCTTGAACAAACTTTGACAATTCGATTGTTGAAAAAAAATTACTAAATTTTTGCTGAACTTTCTATTTCTTTTTTTCCTGATGACGATTTGAACTATTTGAACTGTTTGAACTATTTGCAAATTGTGGGAGGAATGCTATTGCATGTTCTCGCACTTTGACAACTTTGAAAATAAGAAGACAGAATGAAGAATGAACCCCCTTTTTATAGAGAATTTCGTTCCGATTTCATATCCATAAAAATGAATTATGCGAATTTTAGGCTTAATTTGACTATAATGTGTAAATTTGTTGTAGTCATTTGATGTCAAATTACAAATTGCATTTTTTGACATCTTTCCCATAGAAATCCCTTTTAATTTCACGTAATTATGATAAGTTTTCCGAATCTGTGCTATAACTTATCGATACGCCATCTTTTAGTTCGATTTACAAAATTCCTCTCATAATTCATTTTCGTTCATCTTTATTCGTGTCCCTTTCACACCTTTGTGTCTCTTTCGCACTTATTGGTGCAAAGGGAAATTCGAAAATTCGCGAATATTCCGTAAACCGTGAAAAATTACGCGACGCGAACGCGCCCATTCGATTCTGCGTCTCTTTTCACCCCGGTATGACATTTTGAACGTCGCGAAACTATGAAGTTCACGTCGGTGTTTATATGCGAAATGTCAGTTGCGCGCGAATTTATTTTGTTTGCTAAAATTAAGTGTTAAATTCAGTGTTTGTGTATATTTCAGTTCTTCATCGCGGGAATTATCCATTGAACTACAGGTGAGTGTATAAATTTCTTTAATTTATGTAGGTTTTGTGTAAAATATCAACATTTTGTGAGTTTTTGTTTTGTAAAATTCTCATCTCAGGTATTCACGAATCTATTGAAAATGGGTTTATTATGTGCCCGTACGTGGGTACTTGAGTTATCTTTATGTTCTATGTTGCTGAACATAAAGTTTAGTGCATTTTTGTTCTTGTTGTTTGCATGCATGGTGAGGTCCTATGTATGTAAACACACCTTTTTTTGTATAAAAAATTCATTTATTTTTATAGTATTTATCCTTGAAGTTCATATTTTAATCATTTGTTTATTTCAGGTCGTCGTGGGACCTTTGCATCTGTTGACACGCCAGATGCTGGTAAGATTTTTTTGTTTTTACATTAATCTAATTGTTTTCTTTGTAGGTTGGTCGAACACATACCGATACCACTGTGCCTGTAGTTATGTATACAACGTGTACATTTGTTATGCTAATTTTCCATATTTTTAGAAACTGAAATTTTCTCCGCAATATATGTGTATTGTGAAAAGAAGAGTTTGGAGTTTTACCAACGATTTTTCTGCTGAATTTAAACTGATAGTGACAGAGGACAGAAACGAAAGTTAACAAATCTCGCAAAGGAAATTGAAATAATTCAATGCATTGAATAAATATAAACATTAAAAATGAATAGCTCTTAACGGTGTAGGAAATACATATATCTACATTATACCCCTAGTAAAACTTGCTTACAGTATTACCTTGTCTCTTGCAATTCATGAAGAAGCATATAGAAAATTAAGTCTCGGTGACCCTCCTAATGAGCATTCATTCATCTCATCGAAGGGCACATTAGAAATCATGAAACTGCAATAAATCAATATTTATTTTTGTCATCACCGTGTCAGATGACATTTCTACTAGGAAAATTTGAATTGATTTTGTGATTTATTTATATAATTTTTTAATTATTTATTTTAAATGAATTTTTTGATTTGTTTTAGGCCGAAAGACTGTTGCTTCAGCGTCGAATTCGGAAAAATATATAAAATCATGACACTAATTGATATGCTAGTAAACTCATCGTGACACCCATTATGTACTCATCGAAGTGCTCATATAATATTGTAAAATGCACAAAATAGAAGAAAGAGATGCAATATATCATGCACACTATCTGTAAATAAGTAAATAAATGATTTTACTTTTTCCCGGTTTTGATTCAAGCGCGAATAAATGTCTGCAGGATGTCCACCTGATTACTCATGAGGGGGTCATCATGATTTGTCTACCAGGTACATAAATATAATATACATATATACTATAATTTCCAGAATAGTATTGTGGTCGAAATATACACCACACTTTTTTTTATTTATTTGTTGTCAGTGTTCATCTGAAAGTGATTAATTAGTTTTATAACTATTCCTATTTTAATATTTTGGGAGGAAGAGGAAAAACATAGAGGCTCTCTACATACAGTCAAGGAAGCCCAGCACAACAAATTTTAAGGCTGATACGCAGTACATTAAGGAACAATATAAAAACTTAATTAACGCATGCGCAATCTGAATTGTGGCTGCATTAGGTGGATACACTTAACATATTTCTCCACATGTATCTTAATCGCGTAAGCTCCGTGCTTCAAGTTTTTGTTTCGTTAATTATCTAATTATTTATTTAGCCTAATTGTTTATTTATTTAATCTTTTATTATTTATTGTGATAATTTCCTTTTTTCGGAATGTGTTTTTTGTTGTTTTTATCTCGAACTTTTTATAGTCAGATTTTACCTATTTATAGAGCTTCGTTTTCAAATATCTTAACCTCTTCATGCCCAAATTATGATCCAATTCGTATAAACATTTTTTCTTGGTGGAGATGTATATTTTAAGTCAATTTACATCATAGAATATAGGATATATAAAACAGATGTCCTAGAGAGGATTTAGGGATATGGCGTCATATGACGCCAATGGGTGGGTTTTTATGTTACCTATAATACCGACCATTACATATGAAAGTAACTTCGCACGGTAATCATTATTTTCTAATTGAGGTAATAATTAAACATTAGAATTAAGTAATTATTTTTATTATAATTGTCAGATTGTATTTTTAATTAAACATTTAGTTTTTTGTATGAAATTCTCTCATACATTCTGGGCAGACCGGTTCATTGTACTTGCAGTACTTGTACCACGTTCTTCGGAAGCACATTGAACTGTGGCACCTTGGGGCAGATTTAATATCTACCTTTTTAGGGAAATGACAATTTTCATCATAGCGTATGCAGTCTGCTGTCTTTGATGGGACTAAACGTTTCTTCCTTCATTTTTCGGCATCCGCATTAGATTGACCGCAGGTCGTCCCCTTTTCTTTGAATTTGTTTCCCTAAAATTGAAAGTGTCTGCGTCAGCTCTGCTTTAAAATCTAAAAGAGGTTTTGTTTTGCCAAATGCTGCATGTGAAGAATCCAGGAGTTAACGGTAGCCATGCTGAGCAGATCAAAAAAAAAATCGAAGGTAGTACTTCTTGTTTTTAAATCCATGTGGGTGATGACTTATCATCCTATCCATCAAGTCAACATCCCTTATGAATTTGTTATACTCCTGTATAACATAGGACTGTGCAACTTTAATATATTGTTTTTTTTTCTTCCAATCCCATCGAGTTATATCATCATGTGGTTCAAGGCCACCATAATTAGATATCATGTGCACCTCTCTATCATCCAGCCAACGCAGCACTGTTATATTGTCTGATGATGTTTCATAAGTTGCTTCACCTCTTTTCAATTGTTTCTTAGGATGTAATTTATGCTTAACTTCAGAAACTCTGTTTTTCGAAGAGTTTCAATCACAAACAGATTTTTTGCTATCAAACCTCTTATCAGCGGAAGACTTGTAAAAAGTTATCCATAAAAATTTTATTACCGATGATTGAAAACCCATGACATAAACGGATAACTGTGTTCCCTACTACACCTAACGGTTTACGCTCTTTGCTAGACTTTCCTTCATACATCTCGACACAGTGAACATATCCATCTGGACTAGCCCTGCACCATATTTTGAAGTCCCATTTTTTTGTTTTTCCCACCAAATATTGCTCTGCGGAACTCTTTCCTTTGAACGGAACCATTTGTGCGTCTACTGGCTGCATTTCTCCATCAGATCTGGCTTCATATAATAGGCTTTATTTTCCAAAATTTGTCCTCTTTATTTATTCTCTTCTTCGTTGTTGCAAAAATGTAAATATCTTTTCATTTGTGCAAATCGATAGCGAGTCATGGAATTCGCTATTTGGTCCATTCTTTGCCTTGAAATTTCGGACTAATACATTCTCACATTAGGATATCTTATGAATGTCCTTATCAAATTTATGCCAAGGAAAACCTTTAGTCTGAAAGGTTACATTGTCACATTGAAAATACGATCCTCTCCAAAAAATAGTCATTGAAAACATATTTGAAAAACTTGTATGGCTCAAATCTATTTACGAATAATTTGGCTTCGTCTTGAAAAGCTGGAGGAATTCCGTAAAAGTCGTTATCTTTACCCGACACCCAACTGAAGTTTCTGAGATGCTCCGAAGTTGACGCTATACATGCATTGGCGTTGATTTCCCAAGCACTTGTTTCCTGAGAATCTTGAAAAAAAAATTAATAGGGTAAGGGATACATCTATTGCCACCCTTAAGAGAAATCTGTGATTTGTCTTTCAATTGAAATCAAATAAAACTACATTTGTGCAACAAATGAAGTTTAAGAGGATGTTTGAACGGTTTAGTTTTAGATTTTTAATAAAATTGCATTAACAAGTTATTCAATTAAAATTTAATGACCATTAGTTTAAAACAATGCCGATTTGACAATTATTGCCACACGTCTTTTCACGGAAATATAAAATAAATATAGGTTTTAAATTCATCACATTTGGAAGGTGCTAAAGTCTGAAGCACATTGGCGCTATATATTTACGATTAATTTATTTTGTTTTTTAAAAACGACAAATGGTAGATATATAATGTGCAATCGCCAATGTGCCTGTTCTGCCCGTAGTTAGAGCGAACACGCAAATAATGAAGAAATGTGATGAAATTTATAACCCTGGTTTAAAGTCAGTATTTTCGTAGCTTAATTCTTCGGTTCATCAAGTTTACTACACTGTAACTCGCACTCCAACTAGATTTTTTAAAATTCAATATGCTATAATTTGTAATTAATATATAATATATATGCCTGATAATATTATATCAAAACCACAATTATAATTCAAATTTATCTGCAAAGCTAAATTTAATATTGAATAAATGTGAAAGAATAAGTAAGATCAAATTAAATTTATGTTTAGAAAATTTTATTGTATCTGACAATGTACTCACCAGCTCAGTATTAGGCACTAGATCAAATTGTTTTCTAATTGAAGGAGGTTTGGAATTGGACTATTCTTTATTCTAGTGGATATCCAGAATAAAGTGAGGTTATTAATTCTGACTGCAGTCGATACCCACAGAAAGAATCTTTATTCGGTCGAGACCCGTAATAAAGTGGTTTAAATTAGTAACTTTCTTATTCGGTCGATACCCGCAATAAGAATCTTTATTCGGTCGAGACCCGTAATAAAGTGGTTTAAATTAGTAAATTTCTTATTCGGTCGATACCCGCAATAAGAATCTTTATTCGGTCGAGACCCGTAATAAAGTGGTTTAATTTAGTAAATTTCTTATTCGGTCGATACCCGCAATAAGAATCTTTATTCGGTCGAGACCCGTAATAAAGTGGTTTATGTTAGTAAATTTCTTATTCGGTCGATACCCGCAATGAGAATCTTTATTCGGTCGAGACCCGTAATAAAGTGGTTTATGTTAGTAAATTTCTTATTCGGTCGATACCCGCAATAAGAATCTTTATTCGGTCGAGACCCGTAATAAAGTGGTTTATGTTAGTAAATTTCTTATTCGGTCGATACCCGCAATAAGAATCTTTATTCGGTCGAGACCCGTAATAAAGTGGTTTATGTTAGTAAATTTCTTCTTCGGTCGATACCCGCAATAAGAATCTTTATTCGGTCGAGACCCGTAATAAAGTGGTTTATGTTAGTAAATTTCTTATTCGGTCGATACCCGCAATAAGAATCTTTATTCGGTCGAGACCCGTAATAAAGTGGTTTATGTTAGTAAATTTCTTATTCGGTCGATACCCGCAATCAGAATCTTTATTCGGTCGAGACCCGTAATAAAGTGGTTTATGTTAGTAAATTTCTTATTCGGTCGATACCCGCAATAAGAATCTTTATTCGGTCGAGACCCGTAATAAAGTGGTTTATGTTAGTAAATTTCTTATTCGGTCGATACCCGCAATAAGAATCTTTATTCGGTCGAGACCCGTAATAAAGTGGTTTATGTTAGTAAATTTCTTATTCGGTCGATACCCGCAATAAGAATCTTTATTCGGTCGAGACCCGTAATAAAGTGGTTTATGTTAGTAAATTTCTTATTCGGTCGATACCCGCAATAAGAATCTTTATTCGGTCGAGACCCGTAATAAAGTGGTTTATGTTAGTAAATTTCTTATTCGGTCGATACCCGCAATAAGAATCTTTATTCGGTCGAGACCCGTAATAAAGTGGTTTATGTTAGTAAATTTCTTCTTCGGTCGATACCCGCAATAAGAATCTTTATTCGGTCGAGACCCGTAATAAAGTGGTTTATGTTAGTAAATTTCTTATTCGGTCGATACCCGCAATAAGAATCTTTATTCGGTCGAGACCCGTAATAAAGTGGTTTATGTTAGTAAATTTCTTATTCGGTCGATACCCGCAATAAGAATCTTTATTCGGTCGAGACCCGTAATAAAGTGGTTTATGTTAGTAAATTTCTTATTCGGTCGATACCCGCAATAAGAATCTTTATTCGGTCGAGACCCGTAATAAAGTGGTTTATGTTAGTAAATTTCTTATTCGGTCGATACCCGCAATAAGAATCTTTATTCGGTCGAGACCCGTAATAAAGTGGTTTATGTTAGTAAAATTTATAGCACTTAGAAATCACACTGGGAAATGTTAATAAAATTTAGAGCACTTGGAAATAACACTAGGAATTAGAATACCAACTTGATCACTGCACTGCCAAACTGCAAAAGAGAACGAGTCAAGTCAGATTCTGATTTATATAGCCATGGGTTGCTCATGGCACCAAAGAACGGCATTCAAAGGCGCATGGCATATTGGCATAGCAGCTGCACTTCGTTTTCTATTGTTTAAAATGCAACAAAAGAAAGAAAAAAAAATTAAATAAATAAATAAAAACTTGTTTGTGAATTCTATTCAGTCAGAAATATTCGTTGCCTACTGAATTTTTTCTAAATAGATTTTTATTTTCAACTTACCAAGTGCAAATGCATTGTACTACCCGTGTACAGTTGTTTCTGGCTGGCTCACTTCACTGCAGCGTTGATAATTTGAACTTCTGATGATAATTTGCTTTAGATCGATAAAAAAAAATTACCATGCGTGAATGCAATGTACTGCCCGTGGACAGTTATCTGGCTCATCTCTCTGCGAAATTATTACAATTTAGACCTAACATATTTGTTTCTTTAGGTCGGTATATACATGTGTCGACATGTAAATTTGCACGTTTTAATGATATCAGAATTGTGATGAATTCTGAACATACTGCCCCCCGTTGAAAGGATGTAATGCCTTTCAAATATGCAAAATACTATGCGATCTGTTGACAACTACGCTGATCCACAGATATATAAGAATGCAGCAGAAGGTAACTAGAGCAATTTCAATGGGAAGAATAATAACTGAGCCCTTTTGGAACAACGCAGAATATAAGCTGAAAGGAGTTCAGTGGAGAGCGAAGAGAGAATGAAAAGAAATAACAAACTTTGTTGCAACAATGCACGTTTGTTCAATTGTGTAAAAAAAAATGTGAATTTTAGTTAAATTTTTTTTGTTAAGTAGATGTGCATGTATACTTATTGGACATGCAATTGTCTTAATGTTGGATTGGGAGTATGAATTTTGAAATTTTGCTAGGGAGATAAATTTTTATTATTAAGTGTAGCGGTACCTATGACAACTTTGTATCAAGAATGCGCCTTTTAATGATTTTCTGAGGAATTAGATATTTTGTTTTTTGTTTTTGCATTTTTTATGTGTATAGTTGTAAGCATGCACTCTCGATTTTGGATACCAAATTTTGTGAACTTTTGTTTAAATTTCTTCCCGAGAAAAAAGAGAAAAACAAAAAATATGTATGGTACAAATGGAATGAATAAAAATTAACCTTTAGGTTAGTTCATAAGTGTATGACGTTGAAATAAATTAAAAGAATTACTTTCAGTTTAAGAATAAATGTTCTTTTATACAAGACAAAGCCAACTAAAATTTTGGAATGTCCTTTAGCTTAAAGGAAGGATGGCTAGTTTTGTAATAGGTCTTTTCAGCACTCCATTCTGCGTTTTCAAACTTACGACTCTAACCATCTTATCCATGCCTGGATGAAGTTCAATAATTCGTCCTAATACCCAACGACAGGCTGGTAAATTTGGTTCCTTGATAAGAACTAGATCCCCAATTTTAGGATTGGAGGTTGGGTTTTTCCATTTTGGTCTATTTTGCAAGGAATTTAGATAATCGTTAGACCATTTGTTCCAGAACTGTTGTTGTAATAATTGTATGTGGTTCCATCTTGTTATTGATGAAATATTTGTCTCAATTATTGGTTCTGGTGGAGTTATCAATGAACTGCCGATTAAAAAATGCCCTGGTGTTAATATATCTAGATCAGATAGATTAAGCAGGCTTCGATTTGAGCCAAAACGGTTGCGAATTCTTCGAACGTCAGTGAAGAATTTCCTAATATGCGCTTTAAATGGAATTTTATCGACTTTACTCCTGCCTCCCATAGTCCTCCAAAATGTGGTGCTGAAGGTGGATTAAAATGCCACCGGGTTCCATCCTGTGCTACCTTTGCTGCCATTTCTTCATTGGCTTGTTTCATGGCATTCTTAATATCCTTTTGTAGGATTTTGTCCGCTCCAACGAGGGTGCCGCAGTCGGAATATATGTCCGTGCAAAGTCCTCGTCGACTAGAAAAGCGTCGAAAACCTGCGATAAAGGCTGCTGTGGTTAGATCGGATACCGGCTCTATGTGTATGGCCTTGGTGGCCATGCAAACAAAAATGCATATATAGCCCTTGTAAAAACGATTTCCTCTGTGTTTGGACATTTTCAGATTGATGGGACCAGCGTAATCCACCCCGGTTTGTTGAAAGGGTCTTGATATATTTCCCCTTGAAGCAGGTAGGTTCCCCATGATTTGGTTTCTATTTAAAGCAGATTGCTTGAAGCAAATAACACATTTGTGCAAAATATGTTTAACGGTTTGTCGTCCTTGTGGAATCCAGAATTCGTTTCTTAATGTAGACAGAACTAATTGCAAACCTCCATGCAATGTTTTCGTGTGAAAGTGATTGATTATTAATATTGTCAAGTTGCTTTCTTTCGGCAATATCATTGGATGTTTTTGATTAAAGGGGATGTTGGCGTTTTGAAGTCGGCCACCCACACGCAATAATTCGTCCGGGTCTAAGAACGGATTTAGAGACAAGATGTTGCTTTTGGTAGGTAGTGAAATGCCTGCCTTCATTTGCTTAATTTCTTTTTCGTATGCAGTCCTTTGAGCTAACTTGATTAACGAATGTTTCGCTTGAATCATTTCGGATGGTTTTAGAAGCAATGAACTGTTACGATGAGTGTTGGAAATGGTCTTCCGACTGTGGTTAATAAATCTGACGCCATGACGGAATATCAATTAGGTTTTGAATTTCAGCAATCCTGTTTGCTACATAGGTTTTGTATTTGTTCGGATGATTGTGAATTCAAGCTAGGACTATAGATGAATCCGTCCAAGCAAATATGGGAACTCTGTCAAATTCGAGGTCTGTTTTAACACGATTAATAAGCCTAGCTAAAAGTACAGCGCCACATAACTCGAGGCGAGGAAGTGTGACAGGTTTAACAGGTGCTATTTTGGATTTTGCTATCAGTAAATTTACATGGACGTTTCCTTCGGGATCTATGCCACGGATGTAAACGGCCGCCGAATAGGCTTGATTGGACGCATCGGACAATCCATGTATTTGGCATGTACATAAGTCACTGGTGGTGCATACCCACCGTGGTATGTGTATTGTGCTGATGGTACTTAATTTTGCCTTAAATTGTCGCCACTGGCGGTCAATGTGCGCAGGAATTTGATCGTCCCATGAGCATCCAGAAAGCCATAAAGCTTGCATCAGAATTTTGGCTGTGACTACGATTGGAGATATCCAACCAAGTGGATCAAAGAGTGAAGCAATTTCTGACAAAACCGAACGCTTTGTAGACATTCGATCTGCAAACTGTTTGTTTTGCAAAGTGAACTGGTCAGTTCCCGGGTGCCAATGGATTCCCAATGTTTTTACAGATTCATCACTTGCGAACCGTAAAGGAAGTTGTACTTCCCTATGTTCTTCTGGGATGCTTGACAAGAGATCCGATGCATTGCTGACCCACTTCCTTAAATTGAATCCTGCTGACGATAAGAGGTTAATAAGCCGCTTTTGTATTTCCAACGCTTCCTCGATGGAATCTGCACCAGTGAGCAAATCATCAACATAAAAATCCCCGTGGTATAATTCTGGAAGCTATAGGATATTTAGCAGCTTCATCGGTGGCTACCTGATGTAAGGTTTTAATTGCTAAATATGGAGCTGGAGTTGTGCCGAATGTAACAGTGGTTAACTTAAAATCTTTGATGGCATCATTGGGGTGGTTTCTCCAAAGAATCCTGTGGTAATTTTGATCTGGAGATTGAACGTTTATCATTCGGTACATTTTTTCTATGTCGGCTGACATGGCAAATTTGTACTTTCGCCATCTAAGTAACGTTGAGAAGAGTTCGGATTGCAGTACTGGGCCTGTATGCAACTGTTCATTTAGACTTTTCCCATTAGAGGACTTATCTGAAGCATCGAAGACAACTCGAACTTTGGTAGTTGTACTCTCTTTAATAACGGCGTGGTGAGGAAGATAATAGCATTTATCTTTATTAACTTCCTTGTCAACTGCTGTCATGTGTCCTAATGATTGATACTCATTAATACAGGCTTTATATTTCTGACCAAGCTCAGGATTTTGCTGTAGTTTACGCTCTAAACTATGCAATCTTCGTACAGCCATGCCACGAGAGTCTCCTAAGCTAGGACTTTCATTGATGAAGGGCAGACGGACTTCGTAGCGGCCGTTTGTGTCTCGAAAATGCGTTTTCTTGTAGAATTCTTCACAATCACGGTCTGCTCTAGATAATTGTCTTCCTGAGACAAATTCTTCGGCTTCCCAAAACCGTCGCGGAAGTTTGTCCAATGAAGACTCTTCCTCGTACTACGCGTTTGCTGTTAATGCAGACGCTTTAGAGATTGTGGAAGTGCTGTTTAGGTTCCCGAAAAGAATCCAACCGAGCGTACTATTTTGCGCGATTGGTGTTCCTGTAGGACCTTTTCGTAATCCTTCTAAGAGGAATTCTCCGTATACGTCCGCTCCTAATAGCAGGTCGATTTTTCCTGGTCTGAAAAAATATGGATCGGCGAGTTGCAGATCACGTACATGGCTCCATTCCTTGTTTGGAATGGTGGACGGAGGTAATATGTCTGTGATAGTGTTCACTACAAGAGCATCTATCGTGCTCACCTTATTCGAGGTTGAATAAGGATGTATGTCAATTGTTACTTGTTTTTTGACATACATAGCTTCTGACTTTCCTAAGCCAGTGATTTGTATGGATGTGTTCATAATGGCCAACTGCAGCTTGCGTGCGGCGGCTTGTGTTATGAACGAGACTTGGGAACCTGAGTCAATCAAGGCTCGCAGAGTAAACATGGTACCCTTTCTTGACGGAACTTTAAGCAATGCTGTGGCAAGCAAGGCTTGTGTAGTTCTTACAGATTGACTTGCATGAAGCGAGTGAATATTAAACGTGGAAGGTGATTCACAAGGTTGAACTTGTTCCAGAGAATTTGATGTGTCCTTGTGTGAGCTCTGTGTATTTGTGCTATTCCTATGAAGTAAGGAATGATGCTTCCTTCCACATCGTTGGCATGTAAATTTGCTTGAGCAGAACTTTGAATTGTGACCTTTTGAAAGGCAGTTTATACACAAGCTATTTGATGTGACGATTTTAAATTTAGCGTCTACATCCAATTTTACAAATTTGGGGCATTTGTTTATACGATGCTGCTCTTTACAAAGTGTACATCTGTCACCAGATGACGTAAAGTGAGTTGATACTTTTGAAATCTGAGCTGGTTTATTCATTAAATGTGGTTTCGTATCTGCGATTGCTTCTAGAGTTCGGAATCTTTTCTCTAGAAATTTCTTTAAAGATTCAAGGGTGGGAAGTTCGTTTACGCTATTCACTTCTTGCTCCCATAAACGATGTGTTTCTGCTGGCAAGCATTGCACTAGCATGTAAATTAAGATTGTATCCCAGTGCTTAGTGGGGACTCCCAATGCTTCTAGTTCGTAAATACATTCGGAAGATTTGTCCAGCACTGTTTTTAGTGCCTTGGCTGACTCTTGTGTCGCTTTAGGTAGATTGAACAGTATTTTTAATTGAGCATTTATTAATACTCGCTTATTGTCATACCTGTTAAGCAATATCTTCCATGCGTTGTCGTAACTCGCGTTGGTCATTGGAAGCTGACGCAACAAATGTTCTGCTTCTCCAGAAATATTTGATTTTAAATAATGCAATTTTTGTACTGGAGATAACGCAGAATTTGTATGCACCAGGGATTGGAATAGATCACGAAACGACCTCCATGACTCATATGACCATGAGAATCTTGGGATTGTGATGCTAGGCAATCTCAAAAACGAGGAAGATTCATTCTCCGTGTTTGGCTTTGATTCTACTTTTGTTCCGAATGCATCCAGTGCATCTCTGAGAATACCTCGAAACGTGTAGTATTTATTTTCCACACTTGAGAACTGATCGTTGGCAAAATAGTCGTATTTCTGCAATTCGCTATCTTCTAAAGCCTGAGTAGCTTGGATAATCGTATAATGCGTATTCTTATAGTCAGACCAAATTTCGTTTAGGGCGATTAACCGCTCAGAAATAAGTCCTCTCGTTCGTTTTTCTACATCAGTATTTTTGTAGTTATTGAACGATTTTTGGAATATTTGTGCAGAAGTGACTTGGTTAGCGAAAAGTTTTTGAAGTGCAGACATGTTTGAAAAAACCGAGAATATATACCACTACACTTTAAATCTGGCTGCGAAGGACCATAAAATGTTCTGCCGCTAGTTAGAGCGAACACGCAAATAATGAAGAAATGTGATGAAATTTATAACCCTGGTTTAAAGTCAGTATTTTCGTAGCTTAATTCTTCGGTTCACCAAGTTTACTACACTGTAACTCGCACTCCAACTAGATTTTTTAAAATTCAATATGCTATAATTTGTAATTAATATATAATATATATGCCTGATAATATTATATCAAAACCACAATTATAATTCAAATTTATCTGCAAAGCTAAATTTAATATTGAATAAATGTGAAAGAATAAGTAAGATCAAATTAAATTTATGTTTAGAAAATTTTATTGTATCTGACAATGTACTCACCAGCTCAGTATTAGGCACTAGATCAAATTGGTTTTCTAATTGAAGGAGGTTTGGAATTGGACTATTCTTTATTCTAGTGGATATCCAGAATAAAGTGAGGTTATTAATTCTGACTGCAGTCGATACCCACAGAAAGAATCTTTATTCGGTCGAGACCCGTAATAAAGTGGTTTAAATTAGTAACTTTCTTATTCGGTCGATACCCGCAATAAGAATCTTTATTCGGTCGAGACCCGTAATAAAGTGGTTTAAATTAGTAAATTTCTTATTCGGTCGATACCCGCAATAAGAATCTTTATTCGGCCGAGACCCGTAATAAAGTGGTTTAAATTAGTAAATTTCTTATTCGGTCGATACCCGCAATAAGAATCTTTATTCGGTCGAGACCCGTAATAAAGTGGTTTATGTTAGTAAATTTCTTATTCGGTCGATACCCGCAATAAGAATCTTTATTCGGTCGAGACCCGTTATAAGGTGGTTTATGTTAGTAAATTTCTTATTCGGTCGATACCCGCAATAAGAATCTTTATTCGGTCGAGACCCGTAATAAAGTGGTTTATGTTAGTAAATTTCTTATTCGGTCGATACCCGCATTAAGAATCTTTATTCGGTCGAGACCCGTAATAAAGTGGTTTATGTTAGTAAATTTCTTATTCGGTCGATACCCGCAATAAGAATCTTTATTCGGTCGAGACCCGTAATAAAGTGGTTTATGTTAGTAAATTTCTTATTCGGTCGATACCCGCAATAAGAATCTTTATTCGGTCGAGACCCGTAATAAAGTGGTTTATGTTAGTAAATTTCTTATTCGGTCGATACCCGCAATCAGAATCTTTATTCGGTCGAGACCCGTAATAAAGTGGTTTATGTTAGTAAATTTCTTATTCGGTCGATACCCGCAATAAGAATCTTTATTCGGTCGAGACCCGTAATAAAGTGGTTTATGTTAGTAAATTTCTTATTCGGTCGATACCCGCAATAAGAATCTTTATTCGGTCGAGACCCGTAATAAAGTGGTTTATGTTAGTAAATTTCTTATTCGGTCGATACCCGCAATAAGAATCTTTATTCGGTCGAGACCCGTAATAAAGTGGTTTATGTTAGTAAATTTCTTATTTGCTCGATACCCGCAATAAGAATCTTTATTCGGTCGAGACCCGTAATAAAGTGGTTTATGTTAGTAAATTTCTTATTCGGTCGATACCCGCAATAAGAATCTTTATTCGGTCGAGACCCGTAATAAAGTGGTTTATGTTAGTAAATTTCTTATTCGGTCGATACCCGCAATAAGAATCTTTATTCGGTCGAGACCCGTAATAAAGTGGTTTATGTTAGTAAAATTTATAGCACTTAGAAATCACACTGGGAAATGTTAATAAAATTTAGAGCACTTGGAAATAACACTAGGAATTAGAATACCAACTTGATCACTGCACTGCCAAACTGCAAAAGAGAACGAGTCAAGTCAGATTCTGATTTATATAGCCATGGGTTGCTCATGGCACCAAAGAACGGCATTCAAAGGCGCATGGCATATTGGCATAGCAGCTGCACTTCGTTTTCTATTGTTTAAAATGCAACAAAAGAAAGAAAAAAAAAATTAAATAAATAAATAAAAACTTGTTTGTGAATTCTATTCAGTCAGAAATATTCGTTGCCTACTGAATTTTTTCTAAATAGATTTTTATTTTCAACTTACCAAGTGCAAATGCATTGTACTACCCGTGTACAGTTGTTTCTGGCTGGCTCACTTCACTGCAGCGTTGATAATTTGAACTTCTGATGATAATTTGCTTTAGATCGATAAAAAAAAATTACCATGCGTGAATGCAATGTACTGCCCGTGGACAGTTATCTGGCTCATCTCTCTGCGAAATTATTACAATTTAGACCTAACATATTTGTTTCTTTAGGTCGGTATATACATGTGTCGACATGTAAATTTGCACGTTTTAATGATATCAGAATTGTGATGAATTCTGAACAGTGCCTGAGCATTAAAAAATAAAATAAAATAATGTATGCTAGAAAAATTTGTACGAATTTACCGTTTCGTGCTTCGAGTAACTTTGATTTGGGTTGGCGAAGTGGAACAATTTTTCGAGTATTATAAAAAGTCTTTGAGCACATAATATTACTGGTATTGTCTACCTTCCAACTATCATGGAAAATTCTGCGGACATGTTTTGTTTTTTTTTTATATTTGGAATAGTCTTGTTCTCTGCAGTATTCATTACGATCTCTATCATCAGAAGACGGGCTGGAAGAATTGGGCTCCAATAAATTTAATATTCCTAGCTCATCTAAATTATTTACGACAGATTTAGAAGAGAGCTGAGTAGATTCCCTTTCCCCTTTCCAACATACAGTTGGCAAAGTCGGAACTGAGTTACAATCTTCTATTTTCATATATTCCTTCTTATTATATTTACCGCTTTTACTTCTTTGTTTCTTCAAAATTTCTTTAATCTTTGCTTCCTTCTCTTGATTTTTCCTAACTTCCTTTTCTGAATATCTGCAATTTTTTCTTTTTGGTTCCATTTGTATTTTCCTGAATGCTTATATTCGCGCTGGAAGATATAACAAAAGACCTTTTTGTTATTTTTCGTGAGCCTTTAGGTTGAGGGGTTTTTGGCCAGTCTAAAAAGTCACTTATATCAAGTGAATTCGATTTACTGGAGTTTTTAGGATCGACAGCCATAAGCTCAACTAAATCTTTAAAATGGAGAAAGATAGCGTACATGTAAAATTCCTTAGAGAATTAATCAAATTTACCTGGAGCAGCACTCTCCTGCTGAATGTCAATAATTGGTGGACGATCCTGTGTTGGAATATAAGGACAAGTAAGAGTTTGTTTGCTGTAAACTTCAGGTATGTCAAGTAGATTGGAATCAGTTGAGCATCTGTCCTCGACAGTCATAAGATCAACTGGTCCTTTAAAGTGGAGAAGATAGAAAAAAATATAAAAAGTACATAAGGAGAATTGATTAAATTTACCTGAAGCAGAACATTCTTCCTGATTTTCACTATGAACAACTGAAGTGCGCTCTAGGTCGTACATTGTAAAAAATTATGTACAGTACTAACACGATCATTGTTATTCTGAAGAATTATAATATTTGGTTCTTCACTTATATCTAAAAACACGTATAGCGTTAAAACTGTATATTTATATATGATAACTATAGGTACTTACCACGAAAATCAACCTTATTATGAAATTTTAGATATATTTTATATAGACATAAATCCTCGAAGTTTTCGACACATGCTATTGATTTCCGTGCCATTTTTTCATAAATATCTGCTTTGTCTTTTCCAATTATTCCTAAAAAATCTTTATAAGCCACATTTTTTTCGGAAATATTGCTTTAAGAAACAGCAGCTTTTCCGATGCACCTTGAGAAGTCGATTGCATTTTTATTGAAAGTATAAATTCCGCATGCACGGAATCAATTTTTTATTGATTCAACAGAAATTCCAGAATCCAAAATAGTTTGAAGTAAGGGAGCAAAGCCTTTTCTCGTCAATATTTCATCAGGATTATTACGGCGCCATCTAAACACGCCCTTTTTCCAAGCACTCCAAAGGGGCTTAAAGGCTGCTACATCTGCGGGCTGGAGGATATGTGTTGCATTCGGATATAGCGCTATTAAAATTATTTCCAGTTTATTGCATAGCTTTGCAACTTTCAGGGTCATGTGTGTACTATGACCATCCACGAAAAGGATAACTGGCAGTTTAATTTCAGTTTTTATTAAATATGGGTACAATGTCTTTGTGATATACTCATAAAATATTTCTTTGGTCATCCAACCATTGGCACTGACAGCTATTTCCATTGTAGTGGGTACAGACTTTCTAATATCTTCCGGTAATCACTTATAAGTATATATTACTAAAGGGGTCACAATATTCCCATTCGCTGAAAAAGTAAACAGCACTGTCAAACCCTGTTTGGCTTGGCCTTTGTCAACTTCATATATATTTTTAGCTCCTTTAGGAGCCAAAACAAATTTATTGTGCGGCACAGCTGGAAATTGGTTTCGTCAGCATTAAATATTCCTGACGGATCGGACATGATATGAAATGCATTTTCATCTTTCAGATACTTTTCGATGTCATCAAAGTATTTTCTAATACTGTTCTCATTTACCCTAGAGCTTGCAGCGAATAAAGCTTCTGAGGTTCGCAAAACAATTTGAGGATGTCTCTTCAGAAATGGATAGTACCAGCCTTTTCCAGGTCTATTAGCGCTGAACGGATTTTTTCTAGGATTTTCGTCTAAAAAATATTTGACGGTGTCCAACAGATCATTTTTCATCTTAGGAAAACCCTTTTTCTGACAATCAACTATCCACATAACTAAGCTTTTCCCTTCAGTATTTGTTAAAATTGTCTCTGGTCCTGATCGATCCTTAGAAAACTTAGAGCTACATCTAAACCTTAAAGTGCTTCTTGGAACTTCAAAGAATTTTGAGGCCTTGAGCACTGAGATGCCATTATCAACGGCATCTTTTGCTTCCTGTAATTTTGTCATATCGTATTTAGCATATTTAGGCATTTTGTTTAATTGCGATAAACTATTTAACGATTTAAACACCAATATGAAATTTAAAAGAGATAATTAAAGCCATAGCTTTTTCTTACATTTATTGCCATAATGACCATTACTGTGAACTGATATATACAGCTATTGCCACAATCTTGGCCGTAGCTCATTCTCTTTAAAAAAAAACGACATAGTAATGGCCATATCAATTTTGACAGTTCTTCTGGATAAAGGAACTGTAAAAATGGATGTTTTAATAAGTTTACATGCTACTATATTAATTTAAACGGTATTTTTGTCTACACAACATTAGAAAACCACGTAAACTCGTAACACAAAACCACTTACCCTTAAGGAAATCACTAAAAAACTAATAGACCTTCTCATGCGTTGAGAACGCGTGTGTTCACTAGAGATTTTCACTATGAACTAACAATATTACATGAAAACAATATTCTGCACTCAGAATGAGGACTTCCCGCCAATTATTTTTTTGTATAGGACTGTGCGCTTTCGTGATAGGAATGCCTACAAACGTCTTAAGAAAAATTAAAGTGGCAATAATAGGGGGTAGTGGCAATAGCTCTATCCGTTACATACACCGAAATTCTATCATTCTTATACAAAAATATTGAGCCGGTAACACTATGGATAGCAACATACTGAAGAAATTATGTGATTCAGTGAAAGTGTCAATTTATTGCAACAAGATAACAAACAAGCCCAATGGGATCACATGATGCCACATGCTTCTACTGAGAATATAAAAAATCTAAAAGGCCAATTACTTACATATCTATTCCTTCTGAAGCTAAACACCTTAGAAAACACTTTTTAAAATTTCTCGCTTTTAAAAAATTTTAATATTCACAAAGAAAACCTTAAACTTTACATTGTACTTCAACGGCAAATGTACCAAACAGTAGATTGTAAATCAACATAAGTAATGTCTGTTGTATGTGGATTGGAATGACATCCACTTTGTGGAAAATATGAAATATTCAGAAGTGCCTGAAAATATCCAGTAGACATTAGAAGAACTTAGTATAGTTTTAGGAGGTTTTAGTTATCTGGCATCATATGATGCCTTTGGGCATGCAGAGGTTAAAGAAGTCTAATATTTTAATTGTCTGACGAAGATTTTCAACAATCCATTGATGTTTCCTTTTTTTGACATACCAAATTCTCAGGTAAAAAAAAATCATATTGGTCATATTAGTTTCTGTCGTTTGAAAATTAATTTTGATTTATGGTTTTCCCTTCGTTTTAGCCTTGATAATGGTCTACTGTCTACACCCAAGATCGATGAGATAAAATATTCATGAGTTTTCTTTGAAACCAGCTGAACGTTGGGTCATTAACCCCACTTACAACAAATGCTATAAGAAAATTTAAGTTCTAAAATGGGCCGAATCAGGTTAGCATGCAAATTTCGTTCTTTACTATATATTTGGACAGTAATGTTGAGAGCTGAAGACACAGATTTTTTAAAAATAATGAAAATTTAAGATCGAAAATGGGACGAATCGTGCAACTCCTTCGTAGGGCTGCCATATAAAAACTTCGTTTTTCACTATATATTTGAAGACTGCCTGAGAACGCGTCAATGTAGAGAGCTGAAATGTTGTACAAGATGTTTTCATAGGAATAGTAAGTAAATCAAAAATGGACTAAACCGGGCAACACGTTTTTGGTGTTGTCATTTAAAAATTTAGGATTTTTACGTATACTGTAAAAACGATCAGTCCTAGACGTTTTTATAGTACTGAAACGTTCTTCAGAATATGAAATCCCATGAAATTGGTTATAATCATTTTTACTGTGCGACGAACCGTACTAGAAATATATGTGAAAAATCGAACTTGTACAAAAGGGTGACCATATGAAATTACATACGGGAATTCATCTAGGGTAACATTAGAATTGGTCTTAAGAAGAGTCAGTACCAACATTTGTAAGATTCATACATTTTTCATTGCGAATTTCTGGCAAATTATTTGTAGAAGAATAATGATTTAAAGGTAATTCAGAGATCTAGTAAATAACCTCGGGAAAATAAAAAAAAATTGGAATTGAGATATTGGCTCGGAAACTTGCAAAAAATGGTATAAATTGAAGTTTTTTAATTCAAATTCCTGTTAGTAGGAATTCTCATTTCTTTATATTGTGACTATTTTAGAAAGATAAAGCCTAGATCTAGCAAATAACGTCGAGTTTTTTTCATTTTTAGTGGCGTTTTTTTTTAATTATATGACTCGAATTGTACTTGTATTTTCTCCTGATATTCCACCGACGAGAAATTGGAATATTTCGTTGAAAGTTCTTGAAATACAAAGCAAAATAGTATATTTAACAATTATGTGCAAAAAAAACAAAAATTAGAAAAGTTGATTCTCGTTAAAAATTTTCAATTTATTTGAACTGCAAATTTTCATTTTTCGTCCTAAATTATAGCTTTCTGGGTTTCTGTCTTTTACGCTAGATGTCTCTGATGTGACTTATGGTCTCGGTCTAGGCTAATTCTATATGAATTTTCTCATTTTCAGGATACAAACCCACGTATAGAAAATTTTATTGCCTGCAGACTTGCTGGTATCTAAATTGAAACTTTTGCTGAGTACTGACTCCTCTTAACGTTAGATCAATTCTAGCTTTTTTGTTGTTTTAATTAATTTTTTAACCCACTTCCATTGAGGAGAATATCTTAAAATTGGGCACTTAAACGAAATTCTGATGGGATTGATATATTTTCAGTTAAAAAAAAAATGGAGTGCGGGTAGAAATGGGTCAGAAATTTATTTAATATCATTGGAACTATTCAAACTTAAATTAAGTTTTATTTCGTTGAGATTACATTCTTTTATCAGCATCATTCAAAGGAAAGGGAATTACTATAATGACAAAATTGAAATCTGAACTAAACAAACCAAAAAAAAACTAAAAATTCAGATGGGTAATTGATTCACCAAATCAAGTTAATACAAGATCATAAACTTCAATTAAACTATATTATAAAAGCGAACATCACAAAATGATTCTACTGTAGAACATAAGACACAATAACAGGCTGGGTATGCTAATCTATGCAAAAATGTGTCACTGCGAGCAAAAACCTCAGAGAAGAAAATCTGTTATAAGTTTCTTGCATGTACCAGCCGGCCTTTTGAATATAGTGGCAATAGATTCCACATACGAGTTAGTTTAGCAACATGAGAACCCTCGTATGAGAGCAAACGCATAAGATTATAAATTTCCGAGAGGCCAGTTTGCGACTGATTTGAATATGAACTACTAATCAGCCAACTTAATCAAGAACGCCAAATACTAGCATTGTAAGTTGATTATGCATATACTAACCAGAGAAGGAGACTAGACCCTTTAAAACACAACTACTTAGCGACAACGCTAAAATAATTTTTTCTTACTAGATACCTGTTTAAAAATAAATATTTTAATATGTATCAGACGTTCAAAAAACAAAACAAGAAGAACTATAATTAGCTAGCCAAGTTGAAAACACATTGCACTCTATTCGAATTTGTCTTCCTGCTACTGTGAACTACAAGCTCCTTCATTGTGCTATGTGCTGACTTTAATCGGCTGGTCATCCTTCTTTACACACATGTAAACCTCTACCCGCCTAGTGAAAGCTGAGAAAATTTTATCATCTCTCCTGTACTTCAATGCGCTCTTCAACAATTGACTATTATAGTTGGTGAGACTCTCAAAAGCATTTACTTTTTATCAGACGTGAAGTTGTGTTCGACGTAGTTTAGTTTAAGTTCGAATCTCTTAAATTTGTATAAAAATTCTAACGCTATTGTGCCAAGATGAAATAAAAATAATGTACTGCAATCGAAATTACGCATTTGTATCAATTTTGGTAACCATTTTTACACGATTGTTTTATCCCAGCAAACAAATTAAATCGAAAATAACTCGAAAGTAACTCGCCATAGGCAAGCCTAACCCTCGAAATCGATATTGCCAAATGCTCGTTTGTAATTTAGGCGACAGACTTAACGGACATAAGAAAGCAAGCTAAAAAAGGTAAGTTATAAGTAATTCGCCTATTCCTTAGCAAAAGCAAGTACATATATTATATATACTTTATAGCTGCAAGGGTTGAGTAAATTACTTTTAATTTACCAATTTCAACTTGGTTTTAATGTGTCTGGATCGATATTTTGTAATTCATAAACGTAAGGTCAATCATTTTTATATATTTCCACAATATGTTATTACAATTTTTCTCCTTTTAATTATGATTGTGTTTTTGGACTGCACTTTCATATGTAGCTGTAAAACAAACAAACAGAAACAAAAACTTGCATAAAGCTTATTTTTTCCACGTTTTTTTCCATTTCTTCAATTGATTTAACACGAGGCTTGCTAAAATCGAGAAATAAGCAATAGGTGAAACAGAGGCAATCATATACACACTTTAATGCCATAATGCTGTCCCTGTTCCACAACTATTGCTCGTTCCTTACTTTTGCCAAAACTTCGCCAAATTGTTTGCTGGGATATTTTGAAAAGCCTACCTAAGTATGGTTCAAACGAGGTAAGCAAAATTTCAAATTTCATTCATTCTTCGCTCCTTCATTTGATTCGTGGCGTCAACATGATCTGTTTGAGTTAAATCTTGTTTTGAGTTCATGAGAAGTTTTCGTCTAAAAGTTCCGAGATGATATTAAAAAAATACCGGTCAAGTGTGAGTCGAACTCGCTCACGAAGAGTTCCGTACCATTGTACAAAATTTAACACTATGTACTTTTGATTTCTTTTTTCGAATGAGAGTAGGCGTCATTTGAAAAAGTAAATGCCTACTTATAATAATAATAATGAATGAGAATAAAACGAGGAAAAAATACAGAAAAAGTCACGTTTCTTGTATGGGGCACCCCTTTATTTTTTTATTATTATATATTATTATTTGCTGCTACAGCGGCAACAGGAATTGACACACTGTGAAAATTTCAACTGTATACGTATTACGGTTCATGAGATACAACCTGGGATGGAATTCTGTAAGGTGATTTTTTATAATCACCAATCATTGCACAAAGATTATCTTTCCGTAAGATGGCAATCAATACAAATGTCAATTGAAGTTGACATTTTTGCGGTGACTGCAAAATTGGTGTCATTTTGTCAGAAAACGAAGAGATAATTAAAACAATGTAAGTATTTATGTTTTAAAAAATTACAGAAATTTATTAATAAAAAACTTAGGACACAATCTACGCAGCAGCAGATAATATTTCTTACTGAGTTTATGGAACAACATCCCGACCTAGCACGCAACAAATTAAAAACGGCAAACGCTAGGCAATCGTCGTTGTCATTATGGAGGGGAATACGAGCAAAATTGAATGCATGTGGTCCTCCAACAAAAACTTTAGCTAAATGGAAAAGGGTTAGTAAAATTATCACAACACACAAATTATATAGATTTATGTACTAACATGCAGGTTTGGACAAGTCAAAAATATAAAGTGAAAAAAAGCTGGTAGATAATAAAAAGAGCTTAATTAAAACAGGGAGGTCCATTCATTGGAAAAAGGATTACGGATATTGAAGAAATTATAACGGAGGCGTGCGGGCTCGAATCCACAGTATCTGGTATGCAATCCAGAACATTTGGAGCTGCATCAAGCCCAGCTATTGACGAATCCTCAGATCCTTTGGATAATTTATTACACTCAATCCTGAATGAACCACCGGATAATAATTTAAGTACAATGGTTGCCATTGGAAGTAAAATATATATAGATAAAATCTGGCAAACTATTGAGATGCCACAGAACAATAAAAGGTCACTGCTACAAAAACAAATACAAGTACAGCAAGAATTTTCAACTCATCAAAAAACATTCAATGATATGCAACAAGACTTGAAATTAGAAAAAAAAATTTTTTGTTATTTATTATAAATCACTCTATTATAAATTTTATATAGTTGTATTCCAAGTTGGATTGAAAATGTTTGAGTGTTTTCCTTAACGCGGAAAAAATTTGCAGAATTTTTGGAGACTTCAATAATAACTTGAAAACTATGAACCTTCAACGAAGTGCACTTAAGAAAGGAAGAAACGAAGTGAATTCAAATAAATAAACTTTAAAATGATAAAAATTTCGTTTTTTATTATAATAGTATAAATGTGTGTTATAATTACCTTGCTATACTCTCACGCAATTTTTCTGCAATTCTTTTGTTCGTTAAATTTGTTGAATAACTGCCACGCTCATTTATACCATGGGAATCATTATTTGCACTTCGCTCGGACGATACTCTTTGCTGTAACAATGGGGGTGTTTTATAACGTATACAAATGTTGTGCAATGCAGCGCATACATTCACAATCTGAGCAACTTTCGCTCATCGAGCAAGATTCGCCATCGACCTAAAATGTAAAGCTTTTAAATGTACATTATAAAATAGAAGTTCTGTACATTTATATATTCCTATTGTCCTTTCTATGATAGACCTTGCTTTGGAATGAACTTTGATAAATTTACCTTTTACCCTGTCGATTTCTGGACATCTGTATGGTGTCATGAGCCATGGTTCTAGTGGATATCCTTTTTTCCTCATTTTCACTGCTATCGCTATAATAAAATGCAACACTGGGAAACATTGTTCTTGAATTAAAAAAGAAGCTGACATTTGAATTTGATAATTAAGTTTGAACAGACAATAACAGCGAAGTTGCTCGCATTTGACAAAACGGTGATAACAAAAGTGATCACCTTAAGGAAAGCCAATATTTTCGGTGATTGTTTTTAATAATCACCTCAGTGATTATCAACAGTCACCTTACAGATTTCACCCCTGGTAACGGACGGACAGCGAGGTCTTAGTAATAGGGTTGCCATTGTTACCCTTTGGGTACAGGACCCAGGCTGATATGAAAACTCATTGCTGACCGAGAGTAGTCAACTTGATCTTCATTTTTTCATAAATTGTGAATAAAAAAAAATATCTAATAAATTACGAGTTTTTGTGACGGGCTTATTAAATGGTTTTGGGGGTTTTTGATACTTTTTTTTTTTTAGTTTGTAGAAGGATCCAAATATGTTAAGATATTTGGTCAAAACTTTTGAAAGCAGAAACTAATCTTACATATAGTAAAACTCTTCACGCCTACCAATATAGTAAAAAGAAAAATTTCCATTGAGTCTCTAAAAACGTAGAAGTCTAATAGCGATTGAATGGATATAGCCAGTGATATAATATGTTTAAAATTTCATACAATATCCTGTTAGTCTTAAATATTTTACCTGACAATAATTACACTTTCACTTTACGTTATATGGCAAAATATTTACACTTAATTTCTGTTTTTGTTAATCCACTTAATTTTTCCTTTACAATTTTCTATATAATTTCCCTTGAAAAGGGGAAATAACAGTAAATCTCTGCCTTAATCAAGGTGTGGTTTCATGGTCATATCCATTTTTACCCTCTCCCCCGGTTATGGGCATTGAAAGTTTTTACGTGACCGGAATACGGTTTTTGCTCAATTATCTCATCACTTTATCTTGGAAGGGTTTTCACTTCTTCCGGAGTACCAGAAGCAATTTCGGTTGATTTTCTGGTCCATTTAGCACAGTCGCAGCAGCATAAGTGTGTGATGCAGGTCAGCATAATAAAAATCAATACAAAAACTTGTGACACATGTGAGTAATGATCCAGAAGTAAAGTTGAGGTACTTAAGTATTTGCGTGTGTTATGTAAATTATTTATGGGTTAAAGGTAAAAAAATAAGTTGACAAGGAACAGTGTCAGGGCTGGAAAGAACAGGGGCAAAACGATGATCGAGGTTTTCCTTAATTTTTCTGTCAGTGAATAAATTTTATAAAAGATTCCAGCATTTTTGTGTTTATGGGTGAATTGTTCACTTTTATCTGACTTTTGAGAGAATATTTTAGACGAAATTCTCTTCAGAAATTTTTAGTGCAAAAATAAAAACTATGCTTAAAACTGGGGTAAGTAGTAGATGATAATTTACTTAAAACAAAAATTTCTTGTGGTTCATTATTATGTGGTTATATAATTACGGATAGATCGATTTAAGATCATTTGAAGCCTTACTTTCAGACAAATTTAGTGCATATCCGAATATTGTGTACAATACACAGGGTGTCAACTAACTAGCAATAGGGCTAATCTTCGGCCAGATGATTGTATTCTTATTAATTTGAGCGCTCGGGATTGGGATGGCAAGATGCAATATTTTGTCTGACTTATAAGGTAACGATGATGTGCAGATATATGTATTTGGAAAATCACAGGGTGTACGATTTTCAAACAAGCATTTTCTTGCCTATGGAGCAAGATAAGACGGGGCGATGAAAAAATCTCAGTTTAAAGACTTGGCAATTTATTACCAGAATGTTCGGCGTCTACGGTCAAAGACACGTCGGCTCTACGTGAACTCTTTTAATATTCCTTACGATGTTATTATTTGAACTGAGACATGGCTTAACAATTGCTTTTCGGATGCTGAATTATTGGACAACGACTTTCAAGTTTTTCGACGAAATCGTAGTTCTGATGAGAGTTCTGTGCTCGGAGGAGGTTTCTGATCGCGGTAAAGATTTCTTACACTTGTTCCAGGAGCGATATTCCCAATCCATCCCTATCTGAATTGCAATGAAATATAATATATAATATAATTATAATACTGTACATCCTAGCAGTTTACATTCCTCCTGGTAGTCCTTCTGCTTCATATGCCATTGCTGCTGCTGTAGAATACGTATTCGATCTGGAGCGGGATTCGAATAAGGATACTAGGTGATTTAAATCTTCCTGTTATTCAATGGCAAGTTTATGACGATTATATCTCCCTGGTCCCCAATACATCTTCTGGGAATGCGCATATCTTGCTTGATGCTATTGCCGCACTTGATCTTTCTCAGGTAAATGACGTCAAAAATAAACGTAATAAAAGCTTGGACTTCGTCTTTACCTCGGATGCATCGAAATGTATGGTTCGTCCTTGTGACATGTTATTGCACGATGCTGAGCTTAAACGCTTGTGAAACTTAAGAAATAAGGCTTGGCGAAAGTTTCACCTATCTAAGTCTAATGATGGCTTAACGCAATTTTTGTTTTTGAGGAGCGAATTTCGTAATTCTCTTTTGCATGCCTATGATACGTATTTATTTAAGATGTGAAATATAATCAGATCGGATTTTAAACAATTTTGGCATTTTGTAAATACCAAAAACGAATCCAATGATTTTCCTCCTGTGTTAGTAGTTAATAATAATTCTAATCATAATCCGTCTGTGATTTCTAATCTCTTTGCTGATTACTTTAGTGAATCATATTTAACATATGACGCTAAAATAGATTTTGCTTATTTTAATTACTTAACGACACTTCCGAAATTTGATATCCCATGCTTCACTATTGATCAAAAATCTGTTGAAGACTCCATATCCAAGCTGGACTCTGGTTATTCTGCTGGGCCTGATGAAACACCCCCACCCACTATTACCTTAAAGAACTGCAGTGGAATGCATTCTTATTACCTGTTAACATTTTTGTTTAATTTATCACTGCGGCTTGGTAAATTTCCTAAGTTTTGCAAAGAGTCGTTTATTGTCCCAATCTTTAAGTACGGTAAAAGGGAGCTTGTTACCAACTATCGTCCCATTGTTAAATTGTCTTGTATTCCCAAACTATTTTATGCTTCTTTATATGAATTTTTTGTATTTTCATTTAGTGGAGCTCTTAATCGTCATCAGCATGGTTTTATGAAGGGAAGGTCGACAACAACAAATTTGCTCCAATTTACATCTACCTGTAACGAATCGTTTGAGCGTGTTTGCGTGTTTTATACAGACTTCCGAAAGGCTTTTGACAAGCTTCCTCACACTGTTTTGTTATTTAAACTGAGACCTTTAGGTTTACCAATTTGCTTGTTGAACTGGTTATCATCCTACCTTAAGCATCGCAAACTTAGGTTACAGTTATATTCTGCTCTGTCTGTTCCACAGGGTAGTCAATTAAAGCCCCTTCTCTTTATATTATTCATAATTGATGTTTTCTATGTAATTACCAAATCTGATTTGCTAATATACGCAGATGATCTAAAACTATATAAATCTATCGACTCGCATTGCGATGTCTGAAATTGCAGGATAACCTGGACCGACTTGCTGAACGGTGTGAAAAGAGTTCTCTCATTTTAAACGTTGATAAATGTAAGGTAACCATTTTCTCTCGTAAGCAAGTCCTTTCGAAGGTTGTCTATGCTGTGAATGGGTTCTTACTTACAAAAGTTGATAAGTTGGGGATATTGTTTGACTCGAAAATTAAGCGTTGGGCAAAAGAAATAGATAATACATATATTACTAAAGCTCGTTTTACCACTCTCGTTAGAACCATTTTGGGAATATGCCAGTCCTGTCTGGTCCTCCCTCTTACAAAAATCACTCCGATTGTATTGAGAGCGTACAAAGGAGATTCTTACTTTTTGCTCTAAGAAGTCTCGAATGGAGGCATAGACTTCATCTTACTCCTTATAACGAAAGGTTAAATTTAATACAACTTCCTACGCTTGAGACTCGTAGAAAAATTTGTGATATTAGCTTTGTATTTCAACTTGCGAAGGGTGACATTGACATGCCATTGATGCTTCAGAAAATTAATTTGAATTCACGACCTCGACACTTGCGATCTAATGACTTTATTTATTTGTGTTCCCATCGTACCAACTATGGACACTTTCAGCTTATTACTAAAGTGTGCTTAATATTAATAAGACTCAATTAAAAAAAATCCTCAATAATTGCTCTGTACTTTAGGTTTAATTAAAGTATTGTGTCCTGAGACCATTGTAGCTAGCATTTAACGAAATAAAAAAATAAACTAGAGCTTTCCCCTCAGCGAACATATCTCTGTACTTGAAAAATTAAATTATCAAATTTTTATTTTCATTTATTTATTATTTCTTCTCTTTTCAAAAAACGTGAGCACGTGTTCCGTTTATAATAAGGGGCCCGAAATGAAACTTTTTGTTTTGCATATCCAAATCTGTTAGTGAGATTTGCAACTGTTTTGAGGGACATGTTTCAGAAAAAGTGCAATAAGTGGAGAAAGGTTGCATTTTCAAAAAGCGATGGGTCCTTTTAAAATGTAGAATCTTGGATTTTTAAATTACCTTGTATAAACGGAACGGTTGTTGATCACGTCCTGGAAGGCTAGTGGTATTCTTCATTTCAAGACAGGTCAACAGGTTACATACTAAAATATATAAAATATATGCTGATGATAACGCGTATACAACCCGTGGTTTCCATTGTTAAAAAAAACATTTTAAATTCTTCTTAACCACCCTATATTTTACGTTAAGGACGTCCATCTCCTCCTACCAACTATCCTCAACTCCGTTCTCATATCATTTCTATTCGTGTCTCATTTGCTGGCCGGCTAAAAATATCGCAGATCATAAAAGAATTTGTTCATATTTATTTTCCAGTATCCAAGTCGGTTGATGACGATTATAATAATATAATGTAATATTTAAAATCCCCACGTCACATATTATATTCCTTAGATTTGGAACCATTGGATTTAGATCATCAACTGCATCCATCCCTACAACTCGTCATTCCATTCAAAAAGTAATGGACACAATTTGCACTAATCAGTTCTCAGAGTGATTAGATGATACTTTGTAAGCACGAAAGAGGATTTTTGCAATAAAGTCAATTATAGTCGAATCCCAGTTTATATCTATTTTTATATCCCATACCAGTGCAAAGAACTTCAACAAAGTGCCAATATGCAATAATTTGGGTTTAATCACTGAATAGAGAGAGGGCTGTTCACTATTTGTAATATTTGAAGAGTATAAAATACTGCAAAAGCTGTAATTTGAGTACAACATTGTAAAATAATACAATTGTCTTGAATTTGTCCTGAGCAGCTAGCAGAAAAGTGGTTGTGAGTTCTATCGAACGGTGGAGTCAATACTTTACGTTTGAAACCACCCACCAAATTTGGATCATATTTTGTGATTCCTAGGGTTTAAAGATCCTGCCATTATTTTATTCTAAGTGCAAACTCCTAAATTTGACTTCATACTGCACTTTTTACTCGACATAAAAGCATGTGCACTTAAGGTTAACCCAAAATTCAGTGTAACTGCAATAATAGATATTTTAAAAGATTATGGGAGAAGCTACATGCAGCTGCACACGCTCTCCAAGCTCTGGTGTACGATTTTAAGTTTATTTTATATTCTCAAGTTTACTTTAGCTGTAAATTTTCCATATCTACTTCCTGCAAAGGAAAATTGAAAATCAAATTTGAAGTATTAAGTTTATTGGATATAACCAAGCTTCTTCCATAACTCTGACCTACTTTGACCAGAATAGATAAATAAATAGAAAAAAGGCGAAAAATTCACTCAGCTTCAATATACTCACTCCAGCATCGATTTTATCTAGTTTTATGAACCTACAAATTCCTGTTCAATTACTAAATTGATGTTTGGGTATGCATAAAATGCGCTCCACATTCCGGATGCACCAATTAGAAGAAATTCTTAGGACTAGGACACAAAGTATTTATGTTAGGTATTTTAGTAGCTTATAATTTTTTGCATGTGATTTAGTTATTTACTAGCGAATGGTATCTATATTTACTCTATGAAATTGAGAACCAAGCACTTAAATGAATTCGGTGAATAGAAGTTTGCTTACCTGCTGGACACGACTTTTAACTAAATCCAAATTTTGATGGATCTTCAAATCTATTTACATAGCAGGCAATTGCGTATAGATGATATCAAAAAAAAAAATTTCGAATAATGAAAATTATCAAAGAAATCGATTAGAAAAACTTTATCTAAAATTTTACTGTAAAAGATAAAAAAAATCATCCCATCAGGGTCAAAGGTCCGTCCGAAAGTGTTGCTTTCCACTGGATCCCTTTTTACTGTGGCGGGAGTTGATTAACTTCAGTATATTCCAACTGCAGGAAAATTCGGTTGAAACGTAGGACATACCGACGATATTTTAATTAGTTTTGGTTTTTTCAATTATGTTGATGTGTATAGGATACTTAAAAAAGTTACCAGATTGCGTCAATATAACACAGTAAGGTATCATTTCAACGATACATTGATGAAATGCAAACAAACCCTAATTCCAAGGTTTATAAACTTTGTGATACTATATCGGTTTTATAAACCACTCTAAGTGAATTCACATCGGACTATCAATAACACTACCACATAGAACAACTAAGGATTTTCTTATTGTGAACCGATGATCCCATAATGCAAGAGATTTATTTTTCAACGAACATGATATCGTGTTTGTCATTATTGTTCACTACATGATAAGGGTAGCCTTTTTGGAATTCTTCGGTATATACGAAAAACATAAAAAGGGAGGGGAGGGGAGAAATTATGAATTCCATAAGGTCTTATATATATATATATATATATATATATATGTATATACTCTCCCTGTGTGCGACTCTGGTTTTGCTATGATATTAAAAGATTGGCTAATGGAAAGTAGATTCTTGCTTTCAATAATGTTTATTGAGCAGGTACAAAGGTACAAAGAATAAATTCGTAATCGATGAACCGATATGGTTTCGCGATACTTTTATGCTTTTAAAATTTTGATAGGTTTCCGATAGTATTATGGTCACGATATGTTTCTAAATAAATTATTTTTCTACTTGAGCTTTTCTATCACCACAATTAATCCAAGATTTTCTTACCATAAATTGTAACAGGTTCAAGTTGATAATACCATCATCAATCTTTATCTGCTTCCTTTTCTAATGGTGTTCCGCGGGGATCATAACCTTAACAACTTTTATTTAATTTTTTTATGAATTATGTTCCAGATATTGTTGACGATGTTAAAATTCACATGTATGCCAGTGGTACTCAAATTGACCGTACGATAGACCAATTCTGGTGTTAGAGAGTTGTTTTTTCTTCCAGTTAAGTATACATCAGCTGATAAAACAGATGGAGTTCCATAGTTGTAAAACTCACAGTTAGAAAAAAATCGCAAAACTATCACATACCTACATCATCATCATACCTGCCGCTTAAATCTACACTACGCGGTTGAATTATTCCCTACCGTTTACTGAAGCTAATATCATCATGAAGGTTAACAAACTTTTGGTATCGAATTGTTATCTATCCATAGTGAGATGATGCACAATATCCTCAACTGTACTTGCAATATTTCGCACGCAAAACCTAAATATTTTACTGCTATCACCATTGGAACCAGTGGATCATCACCCGTAAATCATTGTACTAAATCGCAGAACAAATTCAATGAATCTTTTATTTAACAAAAGTTAATGATAGCCTTACTTAATATTTGTGAACACTCACAGTGTGGAAATAATCCCTCTACAATATCAAGGTATAGAAAATAGGAAAATATGGATTAACTTTAATATCAAGTGGTATGAAGGCTGCTAGTGTCAAAACTTAATATTTATATTCTTCGTTTCTTGAGTATAAATTAAATCGCTGGCAGACTAGCTGTGGAAGATCGGTTGGATGATAATGAAAACAATGATCACCTGCAGATGGCGTCAAGGTCTATAAATTTCAGTTTAGATGGAAAAGAAGAGAATTTGATTAATTCATTTAAATACCCTTTTTGTTATTAAATTTAAAAAAAAATCATTTGAATTCTAGTGTAAAACACTTGAACCAATCCCACTGTAGCAAAAGCAACATATTCTTGATAATAATTCTGTTGCAATTTTTCCTTTATTAAAATAGTAATAATTTAAAATTTATTTACATTCTCAGTCGAATATTCGTACCGTAATTTGACTTTGACATTTTAAAACTTTCAAAAGCTCCAAATCACAGACACACGCCACTGTATCTTAGATCATATGATCTAAGCACTGTATACAATTAAAGAAAATACACACCAACTTTAGTTAATAATAAATTTAAAAAAATAATTCATGTCAGGGATTTAGAAATTAGAAAGAACTTTTGATTATAAAATAAATTTATTATCTCGTATTAATTGTTATTAGTATAAAAACAAGTGAGAAAGCTATATTTACTATAGAAAAGGCAATCCCTGGCGTATTTAAAAATTGCGAAAGTAAAACATTATTTTTTGAATAATTTACTATAGAAAAGGCAATCCCTGGAGTATTTAAAATAAATTTGCGACAGTAAACATTTTTTTTGAATAATTTACTATAGAAAAGCCAATCCCTGGCGTATTTAAAATTTGCGGCAGTAAAAAATTATTTTTTGAAAAATGTACTATAGAAAAGCCAAACCCTGGCGTATTTAAAATTTGCGACAGTAAAATATTATTTTTTGAATAATTTACTATAGAAAAGACAATCCCTGGCGTATTTAAAATGTGCGACAGTAAAAATTATTTTTTGAATAATTTACTAGATACCCTAGATGAATGCACGTACGAAATTTCATATGATCACCCATTTGAGCAATTTTGATTTTTTCATTGGTTTCTCGCATATATTTCTAGAACGGCTCGTCGTTCAGAAAAAATGATTATAACCAATTTTATAGGATTTCTTATTCTGAAGATGTGTTTAGTACAATAAAAATGTCTAGGACTGATCGTTTTCAAAGTATATGTAGAAAACCAAAATTATTATATGGCAACACCAAGAAGGGGTTGCCCGATTTAGTCCATTTTTGAATTTTTTTTTGCCATTAGTATGAAAACGCAGTGTACCAAATTTCAGCTTTCTATGTCGACGTGTTCTCAGGTAGTGGCCAAATATATCGTGGAAAATGAAATTTTTGTATGGCAACCCCAAGAATAGTTGCCCGATTTGTCTCATTTTCGAACTTAATTTTACTTTTTTTTTTAATGTCTATGTACAAAATTTCAGCTTTCTAGGTGAACGCGTTCTCGAGTTATCGTGCGCACGGACGGACGGACGGACATGCAAAAATCAAAATAACTTTTAATATTATGCGTGGGTGTCCAATTCATTTTGCTCTACCATCATTATTTCGAGGTGTTACAAATGGAATGACAAACTTAGCATACCCCTATAGATTTCATCTAGGGTATAAAAAGTTCAAAAGATTTTTCTGTGTAAAAATATATATATAAAAATTTAAGAAGAAAAAAAGGAACTTATCTAAAATAAAAATAAATTTTTAAAGAAATAAGAAATATCAATAAACATAAACTATTTTTTTTTTCAAATATTAAAAAATATTCATCTTGAATTTCATCGTCAATTAAATTTAGGATTCAAGGTGGAATTAAAAACTGCAACATATTATCAATGACCAGTTCACCACCATCAAAACATTGCACTAAATTCTTGAAATTTATGAAACGAAATTTATTATACCTGTTCAGCCCTCACATAAATAGATGTTTAGTCCACCTCCATACCTTTTGCAAAATCCAACATAACTTGGTTTCCGCGAAATGAGACATTTCCTACAAATACAAAAAAAAAAAAACAGGCGACAAAGTATTCATTTTCCAAATAAATAAAGAAAACTTAAATACTTATCTAAAATAAATGATCCTCCAATAAATAATCCACTTCCGATGATTGTCTCGGGATTCATTCGATCTAGAAACAGACAAAAATTATTAATAACTAATAAATAAATCGAAAAGATCATATCGTACCAAGTTATAGGTACATCTCTCCGTATATTTACATCCTGGATATCATCGAATGACAATACGTCAGCCAGCTGTCTGTGGTACGTTCAGAAATCGCATCAAACGTTGCTAGGGCAACACCAAGAGGCGAGAACTCATAACTGGATGCGGCTACATGTATAAAGCCGACGAGCCGCACCAGAAAATCATTCTTGGTTCAGAGCTCATCTGATTCGGAGACTAATCCGAGTGACAAGAATATTATTCCCAAACTCATTATAGAAGATTAATTCTATATTTCAGATATTAGTGTGCGAATGCTATCATTTCCAACCCTTCCTGCCCACACCTAAGCAGAAGATTAATTCTGCGCAGAGGTTAATCTGCAACATCTCTTGCTTACATGTACAGAAGAATAATGCTTATCTGGGCTTCTTCTTTATAGTAGCATATTGCTACACTTCTGCGCACGCGCAGAATACTGGCAAAGATAATCTGACTCGCTTTACTGACTATAGCACTTTGCTCCCCTTGTGCCCTCACGAAAGAGCAACGGTAATTTTGCCGCCCTTGTGCCCGCACGCACCATACAAAACCTATTACTATATGGAAACAGATTTATACTACCTTGGCTACAATAAATCTATATTCAGAGACTAATCTGAATTACTTTTTCTATAGAACCATTTGCTGCCCTTGTGGCCTCACGCACTAGCAGCATTAACATTTTTTTATCTCTCGTTCTGATGACAGATAACTAACTGTGTACTTCTTCTCTGTTTGTTTCAGAAAGAATAATTAATCAGAACCCGGAACAGGATTCACCTGAATTTTATTTTTTAATTTGTTTTATTTTTTTTTTTTAATTGTATAGTAGTTTGTAGGTTAGTTTTTAGTTTTTGAATTTTTTTGAATTGTATTTTGTGATATGGTTTTAAACATTTGTGTTGAGAATAAAAATTTTATATTTGAAATTTTAAAACTGAGTTGTCCATTATAAACCGGTACTGCCTCCCACGTCCGAGACTAGATCTCACAATACCTAATTTCAAAATCAAAGAGAAATTAACCAATTTAACGATTCTTAAGTATAAGTAATAATTTCGTAAGCGGCCCATACACAGCGAACATGTTGTCCAACTTCGTGTGTCATACCTGAAAGCTTTTTCTATTTGTCAGACAGCAGGACAGTAACACATAACAAGAGCAGCTGAAACTGTTAACTGTTATCTTTTCTTTAATAGAGTTCACTCAAGAATTACGAATGCGTGACAAACATCTTCTTACTCGTTACACGTACAATATGTTGTCAAACACGTATCCCCGTCCCTAAATAATGTATAATTAACTTGATTTTTGTCCAACCGCTTTATACACTGGGTGTCACACCATCAGGAAGGCACACACATGGTCAAATCTGATAGACAACATCATTGTCCTACTTGAGTTGGACAAAATGCGTGACCGTGTATGGGCCACTTTAGCCCTTGCTTAACTCTCCATCCAAATTACAAAAACTGTTCAAAATTCTTCTTTTATCACTTACTTAAACTTAACCTACCGCCACCGCCGCCCCCCCCCCCTCTCCAGCTTCCTTATAATTTAACTTTACCAAGTAAGCTTCAGGGAATTAGAAACTAATGATTAATTATCAGAACCGTCCGAATCGCAGGTAAATTTTATAAAATTAAATTGTTATCGACTTACGTCTATCAAACCCATCTAACTCCTCCAAACAGCACTGACGAGTTCAAGACAAGAAAATTATTGTTAATTTTTTTTTTATTTAATGAAAAAAAAATTAACAAATCTGTCTTATTCCATAAGCTCAAGATATTCCTTTACCGGTAGTTACAGCATTAAAATTTTCATTCCATATCCTCAAAATATACAGTTTCTGCCTAACTCACTTTTGAAAGATGACAGTAATTTCACTTTTACAGCTTTTACTATATGACGGCGATTTGTCAGGCTCCACTTAATTTAGGCAATCAACTTGTCATCAATTTGCCTTAGCAGTTCTAGCTTTAACTTTTTCATTTTATTGCTGCGCTTTGCTTTGCCGAATCAGTTCGTTAAGTGTATTGTAATTTTCCGAGGTCCTTTATTCACAAGAAGAAGGGAAATAATTTACTCTTCCTAGTCATATAATTAATGTATGTAAGAGTACATGCATATGTACATATCACAGCTGTGTTGTAATTACTTCTTCCGATGATTTCAAAAGAGATGAGGTAAAGAAGTTCCGTCATATACATTATACGTATACGCCCTGGTTTAGTTATGTGCTACTAAGAGCTGCCTTGGAGTATACACATTTAGTCCCTATTTCCCCCTAATAGTTAATTAGTTCGTACTACGAAATTGAAGCAAATCCAGCGGTCCATATCCAACGTGTGTTATCTGTCCCCGACTGTGGGTCATTTCCGCACACAGCTTTTAAGCTTAACCTCACTGAAGTTTCTTAAGTCATTGCTATTTTATCGCCTTACTTTGACCTGTTGTTGGTACTTGTTCTTAGTTTTCTGAGAAAATGGGACCGACCAGGGAACATTATTGCGTAATAAATAGAAGGATGAAAGATTGGACCTTTGGGACCTTTTCCATGGCGTAGTGCAAGTTTACAACAATTTGATTAGTTTTACTGGATGTGTTTGCCTAATATTTGGCACTGAGAATAGTTCATGGACTGCAATTGCATACGGTTTTATTTTTACAAAACAAAAAACTCGAAGTTGATAGATGAGTGGGTGAATTTAAAAACTTTCAAACAAAATCCAAGCGGCCAAGACGGCAAATCAACTTTTCCTTAATTTGTTAAAAACATCCAATGCTCGTTTGTGCACCAAGTTATTCAAAATTTCACAGTATTTTTGAGCATACCAACTCATAATGGCAACGTACCCCCCGATTCTACATAAGAGACTTTTAAGAGATCTCTTAACCTCTTAAATTTAGCAAAGTAGGAAATTTTAGCAGAATTAGTATTCTACATAAATTTTTGTGGACAAATATTAACTTTTAGAGGTTAAGAGGGTTCGGAGAATCTTTCAGTCAGCCCACCTATTTCAAATCACCCAATTTCGCTATTTGGGACCTCTTGATGAGTCAAACCAAGACTTGAAACTTGTCACCAGAAATTAATGGGTTGTGTGATGAAATAACAAATTAGAACATTTTTTAGCTTTTGCTATATACCGGAGAATCCCAAAAAATTCTTTCTTGAACAAAATACATGTTAGTATGTATGATAGGGTAAGTGATAGTTGTTCAATAATTATAGTTGAAAAAAAAGAAAAAAGAAATCGATTCCAATATGACAATAATTTATGGTAGGCCATATATGGTAGACCAAGAAAATTGCTTTAACGTTTATAATCAAAATGGCTGAAATGAAGCAAACGCATTCGGAACTAATTAAACTAATTAATTTATGAAGTTTTTTACATCACTAATTTTTGCTGATCAATACAAAAAGTTATCAATTCTACAAATGTTTTTACTGAACATAAAATATTTCCAATTTAGACCATTGCAATTGTATTAATATTCAACAGACCATCTCTGGGCAAACTGAAGTGAAGGGAAGTGGTCAATAGTAATATCACCCCCGATTAAAGCTTTAAATATACCAAAGCCAAAGTTTGTACAAAATTCGGCAGTCATCGCAACTGATTCTGATTACGATTTGTATCGGTGAAATCGGCACAGGATAGGTCAGTAATTATTGTACTCTCTCGAGACAAACTGAATTATTTACACTTAGCGAACTAAAAAATATTCAAACTTAGTCAGTCAGGTATGAATAGATTTATTGAATAAAATATTTTAAATTACTGCAGACAATGTGCGCCTATCTTAGTTTTTGATTTTCAAAATCTTCGCAAAGTAAAATTAAATGAGGCAGAAAATTCATGAAATGATCGCTAATTAAAAATTAACTAAAATTTTAGTCCTGGTATGAAGGTGGCCTGTGCTTGTATCATTTTGCTTCTGTAAAAGTTTTATGTAAGCTTAACAAATGAAATAGATTCTCAATAAAGTTCCCTGAAGCAGTGTTCCATTGAACAAAAACCCCCAAGGAAGTTGCAAACATAATTATTGAAAATTTAGGAAACTTGTGTGCAGAGAATTGTCATAAATTTTTTGAATTTTTATCTAAATATAGGTTAACGTATTTCGAAATGAAAATTATTGCTCTTCTCTACACCGTCAAAACAAAATTGTGTAAATTTACACAGTTTTTCTTGTATTATAAATATAGTAAAAACGTGAAAACTGCAGAAAAATATACTGAGCTCATTGGATTGGGGGTGTACCTATATACATACTTTTGCATAGTATTATTTATTCAGTCATTTAGTTTTTGTTTTTATTTCATTTAAATTTCAATCAATTTAATAATAACAATAATTATATTATATTTGCTGGCCAAAGGACACATGATTTACAATATTTTTTACGTACTAAATAGTAGATTGTATATGCTTATAATCGTAATATGTGAAACAAGATTAAACGTTACAATATTGCAGTACCAAACAAATTCGGCCTACGGAGAAAGATTTACGAAAAACCAAACTAAACACTTCCAACATTTCCAATTTCACGCGATGCAATAATCGGTTTAGTAGAGATATTGTTCTGAAAGATGATCTTGAACAAGTGTCCTGAATGCACCAACGGAGGGCGCCGCCGGAATATTGGATGGAAGCCAGTAGCACATACGAATAACTTGGATAGGATAAGAAATTATCATGACTGATTTATGAAAACGAGGTACAGCTAGGGTTTTATTGCTTTGTGATGTTGAGTGGCAAAAAAATGTCCTGAGATAATCACCTTCACCTAAATTAAACAAACGACATGAAGATACTAAAGCCTTGCGGAATTCATATGTGTTCGAGGATAATCCAGTAGTAGTAACTGAAAAGGCGAACCATGGTCAAACCTGCGAAGTCCAAAAATAAAAAGTATGCAATCATTGAAAGCTATCTTTATTTTACGAGAGCACGGGCTATCTAGCTCAGGAAGGACTAGACTACCAAAGGTGAAATGAAGCATCATGAATGCTTTTATCGTGTCCCTAAGAAGCTAAAAACCCAAACTTCTTTAAATTACACTTTTTATTTCAAATTACTGTTAACTATTGTTCCGACCGCTTTCTAATTGAAACCCGAACTGACCACACCAATTTAGTTGTACACCACGGAAACTTGCACACGGAACTCGGAAGTAGAGTCTGACCCTCAACATATATAATTATTATGATGCGGTAATATTTTACAACCGATGACGAGACTGCTGGCCAATGTCACAGATAGCAAGCAGCTGTGCTGTTGTAAACAAAATGGGCATTTAGCAATAAGCTATGGCTAGCTACCTTACTACCGGTACACCTGCCAGCCTGTTGCTTCCGTGTACCAGCAGACTGGGTTACAACACTTTTACGAGTTTTGAACATGTACTAGAAAGCAAGATCGTCACAGAAAGACGCAATCTAAGTACCCGACTATAAATCTTGCGAAGCTTTATACTTACATTTTCCCAACATTTTATATGCTGGTTAAGAACAATTCCAAGATTGTTAGCTTTACTTGACCTAGATATTGGAAAACCATTTAAAAATACTAATGGGTCATCAAGATCGTTGAGTACGCCATTGTAAAAGGCGATAAATTTTCATTTTACGGGGCTCAGTAGCAGCCCATTATTATTGGACCGTGTATATATTTTATCCAAATTCAATTAGACCGACTGGTCTGCTTAGATATACTAGCACGTCATCTACATAGTGATGAAGACACGCATCTCGAACCAGCAAGGGCAGATCTTATTAAATAAACTGAATAGTAAGGGCCCTAGGATAGATCCTTGAGGAACGCCGCGCTTTAAGAACAAAAAAACTGAGAACGAACATCCCAATAAAAAAATTCTTAATCATCTGAGCGGAGGAAGTATCAAAGATAAAGGACGTAGAAAAATGTTGTGTGAGAATATAATTGTCAACACTATCAAAAGCCTTGTAGAAGTCCAGTAGAACCAAGGCCGTGAATTTACCCAGGTCCATGGCTTGTCTGTGGGTATTTTCAAAATATCTGTCTCGCAAGAAAGATAGCTACGAAAACAGGACTGCCAGCTAGTAAGCAGATGGCACCTATTTACATAGGATAGGATTTGCAGCAACATAATAAAAAAAATAATAATAAAAAAACTTTTAAATTAAATAACTTTCCTACATAAATTGTACTAAAAAGTAAAAAATAATGTTACCTTTCTATGTGATGTACCTACCCACAAAAAGCTTTATTGCAATATATTAAACGCTAAAACTGAAATTGAATCTTAAAAGTTTGGGCATGAGTTGCAGTTCGGCAAGTATGATTATAGTTATGGATGCCCACATTTTTATGAATTAATCTGAGTTCTAGCAATTCATATTTTGCAATAAAACTTTTCTTGTGTACATCACAGAGAAGGTAAAATTATTGTTTACTTTTTAGTACATTTATGTAGGAAAGTTATTTAATTTAAAAAAATTTTTAATATTTTTTATTTCTTTTTTCTTTATACATATTATATATTTGAATTTGTAATTCTTAGTATTTAGTAATTTTCTTATACTTTCATTTATTTTTTTTTCTAACTTTGATTTTTGCTGAGCTAATTTGCTGTGGCCTACATATACATATATGAAAGGAGACCGATCCTTTGAACGAAATGAGCGCTGTTCTGAATATCTTTTCCAAACAAGCTGAGGACTTCGAAATTTTCGCATTTAATACGCGCAAACTAAATAATAAAATTTATATTCTTATTGAAATTTTTTATACTAATATAACACATGCTGTACCAATTCCCGGATCTTGAATCTATAAGAATGATCGTCTTTTTTGGGCTGCTGGTGGTCGTGTAGCAATTTATATACAATCCTTCCTCCAAATCTCTGTCTTATTCTGCTCCTCCTGTCAGGTGCAACATTTTTATTTTTACATATATGTGGAAGTTAATCCTGACGTTGGTAAGTGTATTTTGATTGCTGTATATTGCCACGTAATGGTTTCATCGAATTTTAAAGAACTATGTCCCATTTTTGTTGTAGTTACTCGAATGTCATTGTTGGCGGTCAGTTTAATATTTATAGCCTAAGGAGTCACAATCAGTCTGGAGACTTATTATACCTTATGTAAACTTTGGACTTAACATTTAGTAATAATATGCCAACTTTCTTCATTACTAGCAACCCTTCTCAATTGGATTATCTCTCTGTAACTAACAGCGATAAGGTGTTGTTCCACAATCAGTTCACTCCAGTGATAAATTTTGATCACGATTCCTTATATTTGTCATAGCAGCTGGCTTTTGATACTTCTTTATGTGCTGACTCATTTTATTATCATGTTTAGAATAAAACTAATTTCGATATGCTTTATGCGGACTGCTCCGCAATGGTGTTGTCCAGTGTAGTCTTACTGGATGATGACAAGATCGAATTTTTTAACTACCAAATCTTACAACTTCAGTTTCGACATGTTCCTCTGATTAAAAAGAAAATCTTTTCACAACGCTGTTCATGGATAAGATAGGAAATTCACACTCTTCTTGCTGAAAGATATTTCCCCTTGCTACAGTATAAAGTTTCACGGGACCGTGCAGCTCATCTTCAATATAAAAGTGTCCGAATGTCGTTACGCTAAAACTAAGCCAAGCTAAAAACTCTTATTTTGCCTCTAAATAGATCCAAAATCTACCTCCAGAAACAAAATACAGTAGCACAATATATGCCTGATGGGTTGACTTTCTAACGTTTACGCACTAGTGCAACTTCCTATAAGTTACTGCTAGTGTAAACGTCTCTTGTGAAATAGTAACTCAAACACACTGAATCTGCAGCGTGTGGACTAGAACAACAAGATTTTAATAATCCACCCAAAAACTGCCACGTCTGGGTGATGCGTGTGGTCTATAACAACGAGATTGAAATGATTCACCTAAAAATTACTTTAATCTGAAACAATTCACATAATTAATTTATATAAATCTTTGCTTCTATTAACAAAAACGATAATTTAGATAGTGCAGTTGCCTCAAACAGGATTTCCTAGTTTATAATCCAATTTATATTTGGAAGCACTGACCGAACACTTCGTTTCTATTTTTTTAATTGATATGAAGATTTTAACAGGCACTAGTGGCACTATAAAACTTTGCACTAAATAAAGTTCAAAGATAAATAGTTTTGAAAAGAATTGATTCGGTATTTTTGTTCAATTTCACAAAAGAATTTTAAGTTGACCAAATCTGCTCACAAAACAACAGCACATTTGACAATTAATCTACAGCTTTGACAATTTCTCTATCCAGCATCTCACTTACTCCTATGTATAGTCTCCTGCTCTTGACAAATTACGCTCATCTACACGAATATTACACGATTCAACCATTCCTGTTTGCTATATATTCTAAGGCCTAGTGTCAAACAATGTAGAAAACTAAAATGAAAACGATGGCCGAGCACAATCACACTTAGATGGCGGTAGTGTAGCGGTAAATGAAAGAATCATCCGGTTATTCATTCATTTAGATTTATTGAGCAAAAATTCTTTCTATTATTAAAATTAGACTAATAAAAAATAACGTCATAAAAAACTAACCTAATTGCAATTCAATTTAACTATTATATATTTTTTCTAATTCTACTCAATCTTCTTAACTAGACTTATATTACTATTTAAAATTCCTTTCTATGTTTTGTAATTTATTTAATGCTGGAAATAAAAATTATTGTTAAATGTCAATCGTGAATCAATTGTCATGTGGTTAAAGGTGACCCGTGTGGGCACAGTTTTATACCTTGATGAATTGATTAATTGACGAAAATTTATGAACAAACAACTGAAATCAAGAGAATTATATTGAATAAATTTTTAGTATTTGGTGAAGTTATTTTGTGTAATATGTCCAATACACAATTCGCATGCAATCTTACACTTTAATACCCGTCACCTAACCAAAGATTTATGTGAAAACAAAAAATACCTTGAATTCACTGTAAAATGTCAAAGAAAACCACGTCAGGATTGACTAACTCCCGAATTCTACTGGAGAACAAATTCTTTAAACAAAAAAACCAAAATAGGAAAATAAACTAAAAAATGACAGAACTACTTTAATTTTGAAGATCGAAAAAAACTGACTTTAAATGAAAATAAAAAATAAATTATGAAAAAAAAAGCTCTAAGTGAAATTATTAATAAAGATAAAAAACCCGAAGAAAAACTACAAGTCCAAAAATATATTACTAGGCACTGATGATAAATTGCAAATTTGAGGATACTATGTCTTATATATAGCATGTATACTCTCTTTGACAATTTTTTGAAAATAGAAGACAGAATGAACAAATGGCCTCCTTTTTACAGAAAAATTCGTTCCATTTTCGCTGTCTATAAAGTGAAATATTCGAAAATTTCACTGAAAATGACAAAAAGTTGAATTTTTCTTGTTGTCAATCGATAGCAAATTTAACGATATACATTTTGATACTTTTGCCGTAAAAATTGATTGTCAATTTGATGATTTTAAAAAATTTTTGTAATTTTTGGAACATTTGCTATAAAAATGTCGATTCGTTACGATTCATTTCGATGTAGTAGATTTTCCTCTCATTTGTAATAATTTGTTGTCTTCTTCCCACTGTGAGTCTCTTTCGCACTCATTGTGGGAAATGTATAACTAAAAAATCGCGAATATCGCGTTTCCCGTGGAAAATATCGCGAAAAGAACGCGACCATTGAAATCACGGTTCGATTTTACGTGATTTTGATCCGCCAAACGTCGCGGTAGTATGAAGTTTTCGTTGTTTTGACACTTTCGCGCGCGAGTGTCAAGTTTATTTTTAAAGTGTTATTTTATGTGTTTTTAGTGTTTTTCAGGTATTTTCCTTCACTGAGGATATTCTTTAGCAACAGGTAATTATATCTATTTATTTACTTGGTGAATTTAGTGTTTAATTTCGTAATTATGCGATTTTGTGAGAAATTGTGGACAAATGTCAGGTGAGTGCTCATCTAGCAAATTTCACCTTATTTGCCCACAAATATTGAACATAATTCTTTTAATTATGTAATTTGTCGTGTTCATTAATGTTTTATGTTGAATACTTAATGGGGAACATGAATTCATTCATGTTTTTTCATGAATCCAAATTTCCATGGCATTGTTGTTGTACATATGACCTTATTATTATTATTATAATAAAATTCTTGATTTATTTTGTTTTTAATCCATTTCTTTATTTAGTTTCAGATTTTCGCTGGAGTTTTTTCACCTGTTCAGTCTCTAGGTGCAGGTAATATTTTTATGTATCGTCAGTGTAAAACTTCACTAATTCTCTCCCTTTTTCTGTTTCAGGTTCGCTGAACACTATATGTCTCTAAGAAGGGCTTGCATTCCACTGCATTGATCATTGTAATGCTTTTTCTTCTTTAATAGCTGTGAAATCCATTGCAAATAGCTATGATTTGATTCCTCCTAAATTAGTCTAGTTAATTGCTAGTTTCCTTGTCCGTACTTCAGTGCACATCTTAATTGTAAGAGATTATCAATAACAACATTATCAGCAAAAATGTTAACACTAAAATCACCAGCAATATTCACATTATCATGGCCGGGTATGACTTATGTTATGAAGTTCTCAAATTCAAGGGCATTCTCCAGGTTAACCATATAAGGAGGGAAGTAAGAAGCGACAAGTCCAAACCTATCAGAAGTTATCCCACACTCCACACATTCCAAGGACTGATTTGAAGAAAGGCCAAGTGTATTCAGTGTAAGTAATAAAAATAAAAAGAACAAGTAAAAAACCTAGAATTGCTCTAATTCTCTAATTCTTATGATACCCTAGATGAATGCCCGTATAAAATTTCGTATGGTCATCGATCTATGACAATTTGATTTTTGAAGTGGTTTTTCGCATATACATATTTCTAGAACCGTTCGTCGGACAGAAAAAATGATTATAACCAATGTTATAGGATTTCATATTCTAAAGAAGTTTTTAGTATAATAAAATGTCTAGGACTAATCGTTTCCACAGTATATGTAAAAAACCTAAATTTGTATATGGCAACACCAAGAAGGGGCTGCCCGATTTGTTCTATTTTTTAAATTTTATTTGTTATTACTATAAAAATACCATGTATCAAATTTCTGCTCTCTATTTCGACGCGTTCTCAGGCAGTGTACAAATATATAGTGGAAACCGAAATTCTTGTATTGCAACCCCACGATGGAGTGGCGCGATTTGTCTCATTTCCGAACTTAATTTTACCTTTTTGGTGCAAAATTTCAGCTTTCAAAGTGAACGCATTCTCGAGTTATCGTGCGTATGGACGGACGGACAGAGTATAAAAGTATGTTGCCAAAAATGCAAACGTGTGATAAAAATAATTGTTCGTTTTTGTAAATGCTTCACAAAATTCTTATTGGAAAACACAACTTCATAAAAACTTGTATTGGCAAATAATTGTTATGCGCAGTAAAATTTTAAATTAACCATTAGTCCACCTGTATAAACTCCATTTGTAGTCACGTTTTTATTTTGTTTTAATTTTAATTTCTTTCCTGATCGTGCCAATTACGTTTAGATTACATGCGACCAAATATGTGTACACAGCTGTATAAATTTTGCGCACTAATTTTAACGGTTTTGCGTCAAATGGTACATTCATTATACACATTCCAGTAAAATTTGTTTTTTGATTTTTGGTTTGTTTGGGTTGACAGCTTATATTGAGGTATGTTATTGTGAAAAAGGTGAAAATGATGATCGGAATGTAAGGATAGTAAGAGATACTGGAAGTATTAGTAAACTGCGAAAAAAACTTAAACTTAAAACACCCACAACTCAGGGTTTGACTAGCTCTAAAAATAAAGTAATTGGAAGAACTTTCAACTACTAAGCGTAAACGAAGAACTACCATAACGCGTCGTACCACACTACCAAGAAAGCAAAACGTAAGCGCAAAATGAAAAAAAAAATAAAAAACGTAATCGTTCATCGAACTCTAGTAGAAGGAAGTCTGTTAATATACGATTTGATCCGAGCGACAGTTCGAATAAAGATTCACTTCTATCAAAGTATTATGCAAAAGAATCAAAAGAGGAGCCTAATCCAGAGGCTTCAGATTCGGAGGGGTTGGATCCAGACGAGACAGTTTCAGAAGAGACAGATCAAGAGGACCCAGATGAACAGGAATCAGATCTAGAGGAGATAGTTTCAGAGGAGACAGTTTCAGAGGAAACAGTTTCAGAGGAGTCAGATCCAGAGGAGTCAGATGAAGAGGGGTCAGATATAAGGAGCCAGATCAGGGACCAGATTCAGAGGAGTAAGGATGCAGAGTAGCCAGATGAGAGGAGTCAGGTTATTGACAAAAGTGAGGTTGAGTTAGGCACTCATTTACTCAATTGTAACAAAGAAAATATATTAGACGAGATAAATACAATTAATGGCAATAAAAATATAATTGAAGAAGATTCTCAAGAAGAGCTTCAATGAGACAATTGACTATTACCCCTTCTCTAACATTATTATTAACAAACAGAATAGTTGAACACGAAGCCGGGACAGGTTGAACAGTTTATCCTCTTTTTACATCAGGGACAGCCCGCAGTGGAGCATCTGTTGATTTAGCAATTTTCTCCCTACAGTTAGCTGGAATTTCATCTATTTTAGGAGCAGTAAATTTTATTACAACAATTATTAATATACGATCCACAGGTATTAAATTTGACCGTATACCTTTATTCGTATCAGTAATAATTACATCTTTTTTACATTTATTATCTTCACCAGTGTTAGCCGGAACTATTACAATATTATTATTAACTGACCAAAATTTAAATACATCATTTTTTGACCTCGCTGCAGGAGGTGATCCTATTGTGTATTGCCTTGTTAATTTCGGGAATAATAAGTTAGGAATAGCAAGAAAAAGATCCTAAATTGATTTAAATTTTATAGTGTAGCATTCATGCTCTTGGTTGTCTTCTTTTTATACCCTACACTCTAAGAAATATTTACCATCAAAATAGTAGGAAATTGAATTCCTGCGATAGTAGTCGTAAAATTACATTGATGCGTAAACACAGTTATTTTACGAAATTTGTGTATATTTACCTACACTTTTTTTATGTAAATTTACGCCAATATATGTATTTCCCTATAACTTTTTAATGTAATTTTACGCCCTTATGTGTTTTTTTCTTTACTCCTTTTTATATAAATTTACGTCTATAAATGAGTTTTCCTACACATTTTTAAGTAAATTTATGGCTCAGATGTTTGTTTCCTTACATCTTATTTTTGTAAATTTTCAACTTCTGAGACTTGTTATCACCATCGCAGGGTAGAATTTTACGTAAACTGATTATAACTGATTTCATAGGATTTCATATTCCGAAGAGCTTTTCAGTACAACAAAAGTCTAGGACTATATGTAAAAAAAGTGTTTATATGGTAACACCAAGAAGGGGTCGCCCCATTTAGTGCATTTTTGAAATTGTATATACTATTTTTATGAGAATGCCGTGTACAAAATTTCCGATCTTCCATAACTTGATAACCGTATAGATTAAATTTAAATCATATAGTTACCTAACAAAAAATGCATCTATTTATAATTTTACAAAAATATTTATTTCATTATATAACTTCACGAAAGTTGTACACAACATAACAGGGTATATAAATGTTCAAGCCATTTAACGTAAAAATATCCTATAATAAAAAAATAAAAATAAATTGTAACTTAGATGCATTAAACGACATGCAGCTATAATCTGAGATCTAATTGGAAAAGAAAGAGTTGCTATTTTCAAGCAATTATTTTCACGAAATTACACAAATTTTTAAGAAACAGACAATTGTTTCCGTTCCAATTGCTTCTCCGTGAATTTTATATATTTAGGTCGCATGCTGACTATTTGGTAATTCCGAGGAAGGAATAAATAAGCAAGCATGTACTTAGATAGTGTAATATTTCTAAAAGATTATATATTACAACGTTTTTTTAAACTTGATACTTAATTAAATTTTACTGCAATGCAATGAAGAATAATAATAATATATGTATATATATTCATCGATATAAATGTAATTAAACATGAAAATATTTTCTCATATAAATATGTAACGCCATTTTTCAGATTTAAACAATACTTAAAAAGAGACAGTAGATGATACTCACTCAAACAAACAGACAATTGTATTGAAATGGTCAATCAACACCAGTGATTATGGAGGTACGGGGTTAAAAATACTTTGTGACCTTTTCTAAAGTATAATACCTACTAGTACCTTTCGTGGTGCAGGCAACCGTTCACTCTCTTAAAAAGCAAAAAATTTGGAGCGCTATAAATTTTCATTTGTAATGCAAAATTTACTTCAAGAAAAGGACTGTGGATGATTTAAAATAAAGATTTTCGATCTTAGTTTCAGTCCAGAACTCGATGAAATGTTTCACAATAAAAATATGCAATTGTCTAGATTGGGAAGGAATACAGCGGTAGCTCTTAGTTGCATGATAGAGGCGAACTGCTCTCTATTCAAAAAGGAGATGTATTAAAAATAGAATAGAAATTTACCTTGGAAGTTTCAATATAAAATGGTAAAAATCTTAGTCATACTGTATATCCGAAACCATTAGAGTTAGCCCAGCTTTTATCATAAAATTTGTTGTTTATCTGATTGAGTACCACCACTGTTTTTAGTATTGGCGTTTACATCTGAAATTTCGTATATAAAAACTTAAACATTATCCATATTTAGAATTCCAATTCAGTTTAACATAAAAATCTTTTTTGCACATTATTTTTTACATAGGTACTTAGGCTATATATCTTTTATGCTATATATCTTTTAATTTAACAATTAAATTTTTTATTTTATTTTCATTATATATGTGTCTTTTTGTACCTGTCACCAAATCATTGTAGCTTTTAAAATAATATTGAAAAGTAAACTCCATAGTTGGAGAAATTTCTTTTGGATACATAATATTAAATACATAAAAAAAACATCAGATATCCGCCAATAATTGAACAAGGTCCACTTCGTGTATTGTAAGGACAAGTGTTTTCTCAAAGAAGATGTAAGCTACCGTTGAGCCAGTCAGTAATAGAAAGTATATATATATATAAGTATATATAAGTATATATTATATTCCAAGTCAGAATGAAAATTACGTTCTGATAGAGAGAACGTATGGTTAACATTTATCTATAACTTACTTATAACAATAGGCGTTAAAAATGCAATAAATTAATATTAAAATGGTTGTGTTCTGATAAAAAAAACATTCTTTACTATATACATTAAAATTGAATTTTTGTTTTTCCTAAATATTTTAAGGAACTTGTACTTTGTAGGATGCTTGTGCATAATATTTACTCACCATATATTTCTAGCCATGGGGAATTAGTAGATATGCTCGCTATAATTTCATCAAAGGTACATCCAAACTGTAAAATCAGAAAATTTATAATTTTTTAAAGTTTTTAATATCTATACTTTATCAACTTACATTAAAATTTTTGAACACGAAATCAGGATTCTCTTTAAAATAAAGCGCGATAGCTTTAATTACAAATTCTGTGGATTTTTGTACAGATGGATATCTTTGTTTTTGGATGTTTTAAAAAAATTTAATACTTGGTCTTCTTCATTTTTGAACTCCTTTATGAAATCATTTGGATCCAAGTCCATTAATTGCTTAAAGTGTTCATAAAGAATATCCCGTTGGAAAATAAAAGACCAAGTGTTTTTTATGTCAGTACCTGTTTTCGGTTGTTGAAGAAAAATCGTTGGATACCAAAGCAATCTTTCATATAAGCCTTAACATTTCGTTTCTCCTCGGAGCTGAGGTTATCAGTTTCACTTTCAATTCCAGTTAATGTAAAAAAAAAAAATAAAACTACCGAAATTTGTTACACTAAGATTTATTGAACTGTTTCTCTAACTAATTCAAAGAATAATCGATACAAGAAAGTTTAATAGCTAAATTATTTAATAATAATCTTTATTAATGAATTCAGTAAGAAAGAACGTTTTAATTTTTGTCGCGACGGTTACCTCCAGACTAACTGTTCTTGGTGCTCAGGCAAATCTTCTTTCTCACAACTTATTCTATTTTTGCTGACGTAGTGTCTAGCAAAAATATATTAATGAAACTTGATGTCTTTACATTTTCGAGCTCGAGCGTTTGTACGTGAGAATATTTGATTATGTAGGAATAAATATGGGAACTAAAATATATTTTGATCTCGCGAAGAATTTTCCTGTGGGAATGTAAACAAATTAAGATAGAACAATTAATGGCTTTTTATATTATGTGGCCAGAAATTGATGAAATTGATTGCTTACATGGATTTGACCTTGTACCATGTATATCAGGGTTTCTATCATCATTAGAATTTACTATATCTATGCCTGTATCAATATTATCTATAACAATTATCGTTGTTGTGAGCATCCAGAATGTACTTTGTTTTATATTCCATACTGGAAGCAGAACCTTTTGGAGGCAAATTCTTAGGTTGCCAATTATTACAAGTTTGTTCCAAAAGATTTGCAGTTTTTCGATGCTTAAGTGGAATATTAGGATCCAATTCAGGCTTTTGTCTCTATTTAGAAAATTATTTCTGTTTTTCATCATACTTATCAAGGCAATCGAGGTTGTCGAAATGATTCTTCCCTCAGCATCCTTTTCAATAAAAGAGTTTGGATATTTTGCGGCTGCCTGTTGAGCGATTGATCGATATATTCCCATTGGAATATAATAAGGATGTCGCGGCCCAGCTTCTGTGGTACCGGAGGTGGAAGCAATCGGCAGCTGTTGGGGTAATTAGGCAATGAGTAATCGCCCAGTGAGGTACTGTCCATTACATTATTGCTCAAATGATAACACCAGAACTGCAGATAGCGATGATGCAATGGATAATTGCTGGACACATCACTTTGCACAGTGAGGTGCTGCTTTTGTCTGTTGTTAGCAAATATCGGCGCTGTGTAATAACAACATCACTACAGGTGATGGTCGCCGAGGACGCAATTAACAATCGTTAAGTTACTCACTTTTGTCGGTGAATACTTACATTTATTTATTGTTGACAAATCGCGAGCTGGAAGTAAGTTATTACATAGTCGCAAGGTCAAATTCGCTTCCGTATACAGGTTAACTGAGTGCGAGACTTCGATGGTATGACGAGTTCGGTGTTAAATTGCATAGAGTTTGGTCGCCTGCGTGTGATTTAAGTTAATTGGTGACTAGGTCGGGGTTTGTAATTTTATTTAATAAATGTTTTAAGTAAGTTTGAGATCTTTTGCCTCTAACTGGGAGTTTCACGTAAAGTTGTGTCTTTTTCTCCTTTGGTGCACGACATTTTGGCGCAGCCGGAAGAGTGAAAGGGAGTTTTGGTTACCAATAGGTACAGATAATGAAGTGGTCTTGTGTTATTGCATATTTTATCTTTGGTGTTTTGTTATTGTATCTGTGTAAAGAAACAAGATGATTTTCGTATATATGGTGAGTGTTTTGTTTTCAGGTGATCAAATGGCAAAATTTTGAAATTATTTATTATCTTGGTTATATAATTTTTCGGTGGATTTTTTGGTAAAATAAATATATTTATTTGGGTTGGATTCTATATGCTCGATTTTTAGAAGAAATTAAATTATTTCGGCTCCTTTTTACAATTTTACAAGTGATCTCTGGCCGCTTTCAAAGAGTGAAAACTGGAAAAGAAAAAATAATCAATTGAAATTATCAGTGCGAGGTGCTTTGTGTGATAAACTGTAATTGAGAAATACCTAGAGTCCGACAGGAATAAATCTATTCTCCGTTCTTTTGTATGGAGTAAATTAATGGGCGTACGAAAGTTTTCTACTCACAGTCAGTCCAGGAGGAAATTTTGAGATTACTTGATATTTTGTACTAATAAGAAATTTTGTTTATATAAGGTGGTTTTTTTCATTCTTTGTGTTGACGTTATTGTTGTTTTTTTTAAGCGTACAAATTCTGTGTACAATTATTAGAATTAGAAAAGCTTCGTACAACATTTTTTTAATCAGGTTGTGGGGTGGATTACGTGAATTAAGAGAGATTTCGAATTTATAAATAATAATTTCAGTGTAACATCGGTTATAGCACTGAATTTCAATGTGGAAGGGTAAAACAATATTGTGGACATTACGATGCAAAAGTTGCGTAGTTTGCAAGGAAAATAGTTGTGCTAAGTGCATAAGTGTATTACAGAAGAAGAGAAATTTGAAATAGTGTATGTTAGAATTAAAGATATAGGTGTGATTGTTTTGTTTGGTGAGATTATTGTTTTTGTTAAGTTTTAAGTGGTCTGATTCTCTCTTATTTTCAGGTAGTAATGGTTTTTTTATATACATATATATATATTACAGGAAAATAAAAGTATTATTATATGTTAAGATAAAGTGAAAAGTGCGTGAGTTAGTGAAAGGAGTTTTTTTTCCTTTGCGGGGACAATTAAGTTTTCAACGTCACGTTTTCGTAAGGGCGTTGATCGTAACTACGGACACTCGGGTACTAAGAGGCGTGTAATCTGGAAGAGGGTTCCCAAGATGAAATAGTAAGAAGAATCTCAGTGGAAAAGCTTCCAAAAAGTCAAGTTGTCTGTAACGTTAGTGATTAAAGTGTTAATCAAGAGTATTAATGTCATAAAGTGCACCAATCTTTGCGATAAGACTTCAGCTCAGGGTACCAAGCAATAAAGGTTTTTCACAGGATGGAGGGAACAGCGACTACTTTAACGGAGATGTACCTGCACCTCACCAAAAACCTTTTTCTTCGTTAAAGCCGATTCACACAGAATCGTATAGAGTATATCCTAGAAACGCATGTGGACACAGACTCAGCCATTGCTGCAAGTGCGACCAGCAGCGACATTTCACGAGAGAGTGTCACAAGCTGCCCTTCTGCGCAGAATGCCAGCAATATGGTCACGAAACGTCCAATTGCCGAATACATCATGTCGTCAGAGTCACAGACATTAAAGAAGTCATTGTTGGAAGAATCCATCCAGGAGGGGAGGGGCTTTACTGCCAATTTTGCCGAACACGGGATCACTATACAGCGAACTGCCTGAAGAAATACTTAGCAGAAAAGGCCAGTGAAAAATTAAGTTCCCAGAATAACTTTATTATCACGGTTCCATCGGATATAGCATTACAAAAAATTCAAATTGAAGGACTGTTCGGATCCACCAGGAGCTCCGGACTTGTGAGGCGCAGAAATGCAACAGTCAGCATACCTGCAAATGCCATTAGTGATACGGAATCAATTCCGGCCTACGGTATACTGGGAATGGATTTTCTCTACATCAGAGCTATTGTTGACTGCGAAAACATGAAACTGTGGATACAAGGTACCGGCAATAGTAAGGAAGAAAATACCTTGTGTGGAAATGTCGCAGATTGTGCACAAGTGGAATCTACAGCTTGGCAAAATATCAGTCAAGAAAGACCGTATCAGAACAGAATAGCAGATATTAAAATCAACACGCCACAAATCATCACATCAGGCGATAGTGACCAATACTCCAAATGGGAAAAACAAGCAAGTAATGTTGACAAAATTTCACGACATGGAGTGAAAAGTGTACCTACATCAGATGGCCCAATTACGATGCCAACATTGGTAAGAATCGCCAATCTTAGAACCTATCCTGTAAAGGCCGCGATTTCTTCGTGTGAACAACCCGGACTTCGTAAGTATTCTGAGCGATCTGCAGGGCACTATGAGGGTAGGAACAATTTCTATCCACAACTACGTAAGTCAAAATTTCAGGGATATACTAGTAAGCCGAATAGGACAGAGCTACATCAAAGCAGAAAGAAAGTATGTGATCGAAACTTCATTTATGTTGCAAATTCTACTTCTACTGCTAGTTCAATGAAACATTCTGAGGTAAGTGTTCGTCGGTGTCCGAGAAATATGTCACTAGGCCGAGGTTGTCAGGGGCCTTCAAATTTTGGAAGAGTTTTGAGGGGCGGATTATTTAAACTTTAAATTTCAATTACAAAGTTTTACAAGCTTACAGATGTGAAAATAAGAACCGGTACTCAGACGAATGTAATGGAAAGAGAAGAAAGCAATAGTGTACGGAGCCCTGGACTATTTAACTAGTGAAAAGATGGATGTGAAATTCGGAAGTAAAGCCTGCAAAGAATAGCTAAACAGGACAACAATTGGTAAACATTACTGTGATAGTAGACTACGTTTTAATGCTGAGAGCTTTGCAATATAATACATGAACTGTACATACATATATACAGTACTACAATTATGAAATTCACAAAAATAAATATTTCTTTCTTTCTCAATATAATTACCTCGGACTTAACAATTGTCAATCATATGCCAACATTTTTCAATATTAGAAATCCATATCAATTGGATTATCTCTCTGTAACTAATTGTGATACGGTGTTTTTCCATAATCAGTTGACTCCAATGACCAATTTTGATCAGATTTCCTATACTTATCATACCAGCTGGCTTTTGATACTTCTTTAGGTACAGATTAATATTATTATCGAGATTGTAATAAAATTAATTATGATATGCTCTATTATGACTGCTCCGCAATGCAAGTTTTTAGCAATCGAATCTTACCACTTTATTATCGAGATGTTCCTCTGATTAAAATGAAAATCTTTTCACAACGCTGTCCATACAAGAATTTCACACTCTTCTTGCTGACGAATATTTCCTCTTGCATCAGTATAAATTCTCACGGGACTGTGCAGCCCATCTTCAATATAAAAGTGTCCGAATGTCGTTACGGTTAAACTAAGGCAAGCCAAAAACTCTTATTTTGCCTCTAAATAGATCCCAAGTCTTCCTCCAGGAACAAAACACATTAGCACAATATACGCCTTATTGGGCAGGTAAGGATGAAAACATATGCTCAATCGACGATGATTACTTGAATGAACATTTCTCCTCCTCGTCTCCGACTACTAAAGCTGTTGGCCAGGACCGAAATCAAGAACTTGCTATATTGAAGGGTTTGCTGTGAAATCCATTGCAAATGGCTATGATTTTATTCCTCATAATCTATCCAGTGTGTCACCAAAACTTCTTTTTACCAGCCTTCGGCCAAGTACGTGAACACCCAATAATGTAGGAGTGCACAGCGGATTTCGTCTTGATAGTAAAATATTATTGTGAGAGCTAGTCTCGGACGTGGGAGGGAGAGCCGGTTTTTAATGGACAACTCAGTTTTAAAAATTCAAATATAAGACTTTTATTTAAATTAAATGCTTATAACTATATCACAAATTCTTTAAAAAAAAAACGAAATTCAGAACTAAAAACTAACCTACAAACTGCTATAAAATTCAATAAACTTCAAGCAAAGAAAATAAAATAAAATAATAAAAAAAGACCAACTAAAATTCAAATTCAAATTCAATGAGCTCCTGCTCTGGCAGCGCCTGAGCGTGCGCAGAAATGTAGCAATATGCTACTATAAAGAAGAAGCCCAGATAAGTCTCTGCATCAGCATTATTCTTCTGTACATGTGAGCAAGAGATGTAGCAGATTAATGTCTGCAGCAGAATTATTCTTCTGCTTAGGTGCAGACAGGAGATGTTGCAGATTAATCTCTGCGCAAAATTAAACTTCTGCTTAGGTGTGGGATATATTTTTTTCAAATTAATCTCTGCGCAGAATTAAACTTCTGCTTAGGTGTGGAATGGAATATTGAAATTGATAGGATTTTCAGATTAATCTCTGAAATATAGAATTAATCTTGTATATGAGGTTGGGAATTTTATTCTTGTTATTTGGATTAGTCTGCGAATCAGATGAGCTCTGCTGCGGCTCGTCGGCTTTATATAGCCGCCGCATCAAGAAGAGCTCTCGCCTCTCGGTGTTGCCCTAGCGACGTTTGTTGGATTTAATGCCTGAGGCGAAATCCAATGATTTGACGTAATGTCACTATGTGACATTGCGAAATGTAAATATACGAGAGGGATGTACACTTTAGGGAAGTTGATGATATTTTTATAGAATTTTGTTATAAATAATAATAATTTTGTATGTTTTAGGTGTTGAATCTATTTGTTGGAGTGTTTATATATCGCTGGACCAAAGGAAGGAAGTTCCCAACTATTAGATGAGTATTATTTGTTGATTTCACTTAGAATTTGGGTCTTTATGTTTCCTTTATTTTGTCTTTTTAGGAATGTGTTTACATCGGTGGAATCACAACACGTCGGTGGACTGAACAATTATGCTTTGACGATGTATAATAGGAACACCAAATTGTTTTCACTATGTTACTAATAAATACGAAAAATACGATCAAGTGAGAAGGGTGCGGCTGGCCTTTGACGTGACCAGCTGCGGCTAGCTTACTGGAGAAGGGCGGGTTCTTTATTCCAAACTTGATGTGATCGCCACTCAGTTGCTACGGTAAAGGAGACAACTGAGAAGCTCCCATTAAATGCCCATACACTCAAATGTATAATACTTAAGAATTTAATAAAATTTTAAGAAAATACCAAAAAAATTAAATAATAATGAAGGGGCACATGCAAAATTAAGCAAATAATAGTTCTTTGTTAATAAAAATATATAGACATAAATAAATATAGCTATGAAAAAAAATATATATACAAAATGTTCTGAAAGCTTGCAATCTGAGCGATTAAGGATTAAAGCAAAGCGTGAACATAAGCAATTGCAACAAAGAGAATGAGGGCGATTCAAAGTTCCGCATATAACCTACAATAACTATGTTAATTCAAGGTACTTAATTCAACAATCTCAGTGTTAACCTACAATTAAATATGGTATTCCAAAGTACCTAGATCACTATTTTTTTCCAAGCTCAAATTTAGATTACAATTATATATGGCATTTCAGAATGTTCACATCCAAAAGTATTCAAACCACTATTTCTACAATCGCAAATGTAACTTACATTGGAACCATCACCGCGATGACTACTTGTACTATTTAAGGAAGCATTAGTTTTTTTTAATAATTAATTGTTTTCTTTTTGTATTTGGAGTAATTAATTAAAGAATAAGTATAATGTATATATATAATAAACTTCTTCTAATTTATGTAAGCCAAAAAAGCTTGCCCTTTCGTCAACATTATGGTCTTTCACTAACCGGATGTGTCACGTGTTCACTAAATGATCTTCACTTCATCGAGACTTCATTCATTTCCATAATAGCGAAGTGCATCGAAGAAATCCACGACACCAGTTATTATTGGATCAAATCAAACTCTGCACAGGTGCTGAGCTTGCTCTTTATATAGCAAGGCAAATCAGCTGCAACGTCACCGTCTAGAATAAATGCGTTCAATGCGAAGTGCATAAAGACTATGTATATCTGAAATCCTCTAGCGCAACAGCAAAATCAATAGTCGTGCTGGGGTGCTTGTCTTAAAACAAACCAGTTCTAAACTCAATTGTATACATCAGGAAGCTAATCAGCACCCACTTTCATGAAAGCGAGGCGCACTGATAGCGACAGCTTTTTAGCGCATCTACAAAGCATGCATTTTCACATGCAAGTATCGCTCCACTAATTACCTTTATTAAAAAGCTTTTATCATTCATGTTTTGTAGCTTCGCATTAAACACGTGTGTCCAAGAATCATCTCATGCAGCATCAAACCAGTAAAATCTTCAGCAAGAAATAACTGCCCTGGCTGCAACCTACATTGATCGTTTGCCTACTTTGAAAGAGTTATTAGCTTATCTCACCACACAATGTCAAATAATCGGAACAACTATTAAGAACACAAAAACGGATTATCATATTAATTCCTCTCAGACCAAACCACTGAAGAATACGTTTAATTATGTAGAAGTATCATCACCTGGTAAATTCCCGATATGTAATTCAGGACACTCAGTACCAGCCTTAACTTTATTGGCGCCCTGTTCAACTGGTAAAGTTACGCCTTTATTTTTCAGTGTTTTTTTTCGTTCAGAACTTATATGGCTATTATAATACCAACGTAGTAATATTATTATGTAGGCGTTATATAATACACATACTTACTCATGCATGTGAAGTATACCGTTATTTTCAAAGAATTTATTAATGGGAGAGAATTTTGTTATTGTTCTTATATTTCCATGTATACAAGTTTCGCAATCTTAAACAAATTTGAATTCAAAGGGTTAGTAATAAATTTAAGCCATTTCCACATCACCCTTGAGGTAGACTTATGAAGATGCGAATTACAAACTTTCTTCAGAAAAAATTCATCACATATTGACACCTAAATTTTATATTCCATTAAAAAAATCTCAAGAGGAATAAAATATTCACCTTTGTTATTTTCCGTACAAACGGCTTAAAACTGCCAATGACTTTTTTTAATGAATTAATATTTCATGCCTCCTATAAACTATTTATCTGATTTTACAATTAACAATAAGAATTTTTTAATCTAATTATTGGTAACGTGGGTTGAATAAACAAGAGATGAAAAGTAATGTACACTCCTCGATGCGTTTTTCTTGCAGAGGTTTCCCCAATAGGCATTTTCTCGAAAAATAAAAACAAAACAAAATTCTTAGCATAATCAAAAAAATAAACAGCAATTCAATAAAATAAATTTGTTAAAAAAACCAAAATAACAAAAGCGTATAAATAATTGCTCTTAAAATAAAAATCGGAACGAATTATTTCAATTCACTCTTGGCGTCAAATCATTGGAACTGAACGCGCCCTATCATTCATCTTCGCGAATTCTCCATCAGATCGTCGTTGTTCAGTCCACCGACGCGTAGTGGGATTTCTCCGATGTGTTCCCTTGTTGACATATTTCCTAAAATACAAAAATAAGAGCATATTTGGGAACTTCCTGCCTCTGGTCCAGCGATGTCCAAATACTCCAACAAATAGTTTTAACACCTAAAAAATATAAAACTATCATTATTTAAACAAAATTGTACAAAATATCATTACTTTACCTCAAAAGTATACATCCCTCTCGTATATTTACATTTCGTAATGACACATAGTGACATTACGTCAAATCATTTGATTTCGCAGCGTCATAAAATTCAACAAACGTCGCTAGGGCAACACCGAGAGGCCAGAGCTCTTAACTGGATGCGGCGGCTATATAAAGCCGACGAGCCGCAGCGGAAAATAATTCTTGGCCCGAACTCATCTGGTTTAGAGAATTATCTAAGTACAAGAATAATCCGAACCTCCAAGATAGTAGATTAATTCTATATATCAGAAACTAATCTGAAAATTCTTATCATTTCCAACCTTCCTGCCTGAGATTAATCTGCAATACTTTTTGTGCTACATTTCCTCAGCACCTATTAAATAATTCACAGAGATTTACTCTGTATGTCATTTACTACCTTGCTGCTTACACTTAGTAGTAGCATAATTCTATACCGAAATCTGCGCTCTTTCTTTACAAAAGCAATTTGCTGCCCTTTTGCCCACACGCAGTAGTAGCACTAACATTTCGCTCTTAAATTTCGTTCTATTTACAGACAATTTACTCTGTCTTCTTCTACTGTTTCCAGAACTGAAGAGCTGAAGCAACGAAAGAAGCAACGGTAGTTCAAACGTCACTGAAGTTTTGATTTGGTTTTTTTTTAGTCTAATTTGTTTAAGTTGAATTTTGAATTGAATTTTATTTTGTATGAGTAGGTCTAAGTTTCTATGAATTGTGATAGTAGTATAAGTGCTAAATAAAATATTATATTTGAAGTTCGAAACGCTGAGTTATCCTTTTAAAACAACCGGCACCCCTTCCCATTTGACACTAGATCTCACAGTCGTAATGTAAAGTTTCCACTAAATTAGCTAATCCAACAAGTCTTCCTTGAGTCATTATTGATCTAAGGTAATTTAAGTTTAGTGAACTGCGCACGGCAGCTGCCACAGTTACTGTGTCAGTATTTAAAATGTTAAGGCATATTACAACATTTGGATAAATGGTATGTAAATAATACTCAAAATTAAAATTAAGTATATCTAAGCCAGGCATCTGCTGGTTTAAGAGAGGTAAAATCGGTTATCATTTCTGATAAAGTTCCTCGGCATTTATATGTTTACTATTATTGTTATTCAATGCCTTTTCTAAATTTAAACATAATTTTTGAAGCTTTAAAATATTTTTTAAATGTGAATTATATGAGGCGAAATACTATGTATTTACTTGAATGGCTAGCAAGATTAGCCGTAGCATTTCATATACAGTTTTGCTATGAAAATTCATAGCGAAATAAGTCAATTTCTACCAGTCAATTTGCTATCAGTCTACAAATGACCTGATTCCAATAGTCAACCTCACTCTTTATAGTATTTTTTAAACTTGAATATCAATAGTTCCATTTTTCCAATTAAACTTTCAGAATGAACCTAATATTTTATAGGTTGCATCCGGATGTAACCTTTATGGTATTATTATATAAAGGCTGTCACCAAAATAACGGAATGCTGATCGGATTGAATATATAACAAAGTGTGCACTCATAATTGCAAGCCATTAAGTGCAAAGTTCACGTACAGTGAAAATGGAAGTCAGCGAAGAAGCATGTCACAAATTAATTGATTCCACACATATGGAAAATCCAAATATATCTCAAAGAGACTTAACTAAGGAGTAGAAAATCGCGAAGACGACCATCTAAGATGCTCTTAGTGCATTTCGGGAACCTCGTAGTCCCCAGGGCAAGTCCGGGCAGGAAGGAAATCAGGTTCGGTAGACCAAAAATTGGACAAAGAAGTGGTAGACAACTTTAAATAAAATCATAATATATCGTTGAGAGATTGGCTGATAAGGCTGGAACATCATCTGCTACGGCAAATCGAAATAAAAACAGATGTGGTCCACGACGTTTCCGCGTTCAGAAAACAGCGGGCATAACACCCGAAGTTGGATTTTGTATGGAAATTACACAACCAAATTCGGCTGCTGCATTATGGATGATAAAACTTACGTGAAAGTGGACTCAAACTAGCTTTCAGGACAAGAATTTTATGTGCCAAAATAGAGGGGAGACGCACATCCCAAGCTTGCGAATCGTCGCTGCACCAAATTTCCCGTGAAATACTTAATTTGGCAAGCAATATTTTCGTATAGCCAGAAACTATTACCTTTCGCGACGTAACAATAGACACAATCAATCAATTAAGGAGTGCCTTCAGAAGCGTCTACTTCCAATCTATAGAAACTACGATGCATAAGCTTTCTTTTAGTTGCATTTTTCAGCTTGCCTTTACGGCAGAAAAGCGGTAGATTTCTACGATGATGCCCAATGTATAACCACAGTTCCCAAGGCAGCGAATCCTCCAAATTGTCCGGAACTAATGCAAATCGAAAAATATTGGACTAATATTAAAAGAACATTAAAAATAAAAAACGCACCCCTCTGACACAGACCCTATTGGGAGGCAGTATAAAAGACAGCCTTATACGTTCGATATTGTCTCTATACAAAGTTGAACGAAAAAAAGTAAATCAAAAAGTTCGTTAATTGGCACGTACTAAATAAAAAGAAATTCCCTAAAATGAGTTGGGAAGAATTTCTTCGGTATTTCTTTCTAATATTAGGGAAAGCTCCAGCACAGATATGTACTACCTAGGTATTAAAGGAGATATGATAGTCAGCTCATGCCCCGTATGTAGTGATATCTTCATACATTATTTTTGGTTAAAGCATTTGCCAAACCTTGTGAATATCCTGACAAAACTTCTATAGTTTTTACAATTTTTTCTTACTTTTCAAGCGCATGCTGAAACCAAATTGTTCGGCTAGCCTGTAGGCTGGTTAATGTTCAGAGATCTTGTCTTTGCTAAAAGCTAAGGCTGGCTGATATAAATATCATGGCTGGCTCATTAGAAGCAAATTTTTAACATTGGTTTCCAAATCTGGGTATTACTTATCTGTGGTTCCAGCTTGGAAAAAGTGGAATAGGTTTTTATCCCTAAAATGTAGATACTTCCAAATATGGAATAAAACCTAATTTATTGAATGTTCACTTTATATTATGTAAGAAAACTTGGTATTTCGGGAATTTTACGTACTATTATAGGTTTTCTCGTGCCAAACACCTACATTCATTAAATGTTTTATTGATTTGGGAAAGTTAAACTGTTTTTCCCTTCATATCAGATAAAATAACATTTATTTTTAGTAAAATTTAGGAAATTATCCTACTTTTTTATAGTGTAGTAGTTTAATTAAGATTATTTGGTAAAAAACGAAAAAGATTTTTTTATTTCATCATTCATATGTGTTCGGTTTTTTTTTTCTGAAACCGTCATTATAATTACTTCAAACGAATACTTTTACTACACTTCTTGGGAATAGGTAATTAATCTCTGGTTTTTAAATGAGTTCAACATAACTTCATTAGAAAAAAACAATAACGATTTAGCGGCTTCGAATAGGGGGATGAAAAATGCCACAGATAAATAAACAAGTATGACTAATTCTTGGCTCTCCGACACAGAGGTCCACGCTTGTCCACCCAGCCTCATCGATCGAAAAGAATTACTATTTCTAGATCTGTTAACCCTTACTCATGTGAGATATCAAACACCTCGGTAAACCTCTTGATTTATGATCTAAAATCTGTATAGTGCTACTTTTAAATTCCCCCCCCCACCTCCTATGTCACTACTCTAGATACATTCAACTCCAGCTAAATGGATTTCACCAAAAAAATTTACTGATCGAAATGTTTTGTTTTTATCGAATTTCCCTGTATTTCGCTCCCACAAATAGTTTTGGATAGTACAAGAATACATAGACTGAAGAAATCGTGTCGAAATTTGAAACATTCTGTGCCATCCATTTTCTCCCTTTGATTTCTTAGCGTCGAATTCCGCCTCCGAATTTTTTCGTTTGAATCTTCGTCAATCTAGTGAATTTTAAAAATTTGATGTACACACCTAATTACAAAGCTTTGCAATCGATAATTTTTATGAATTGTACGACCTTGAACGTCTCACATACAGAGTTGACAATTTATTATTTTATTTAAAAGATCTCACTGGACTTCCATTTCGCGTATAGTTGTCAAAATGGATATCTTACGTTGATTATACAGGAATTGTTTTCTTTATCTGTACTGTTATAAGGTACCTGCGGCAAAAGGCCCGGAGGGTAATAAGGCCCACATTTAAAAACATTCACTAAAATTATTCGCAGCAACCCCATACTTTATACACACATACGTTATGCCGACACCATCAAGGTAGTGACCGGCAACTCGCGCCGTCATCTTGCCGGTAACGAACGGTAAGTCATCGAGAAAAGTACGGCTGCTTGAAATTATAATTTTCGCCTAGACAATATCGTAAATTCTGTAGTTTAATTACCATTTCCACATGTAGTAACTTATTTAGTTTGAACGTTAGGTAATGTAGTTTATGATTTCGGTATTTATTTTCGCGCAGTATTGTGTTTATTTGATTAATGAGTAATGTTGTAAAATCCTGTCATAGGTCTAACGAGGCCCAGTGGAATAGCCCGTTGCCTTATTACCCTACCTAACCTATAATGACACGAAGTGCTCTAGTCTGTATAGATCTTTTCTGTTCTACCAACAGATTCGATTAAAATGCCTCGAGCTAAGTGGTCAGAGAAAGCTTACGTGCAGCTATGGCAGCAGTAGAACGGGGACAATTAACGCAGCAGACCGTTATAGTATTTCTAGAAGAACGCTTAGAAACCACTTCAAAAGTGGCAAAACCATAAATGATTTAGGCCACAGTTCAATAACGAGGAAAAAGTGGAATGAATGTCTCTTACACCTAAAGTTATGCGTAGACAAGCATTAATTTTCTGCGAAGAATTCAACATCAAACACAATTTTAATAAAAATGTTGGCCTTGCCGGTAAGGACTGGCTAAGATGTTCTTGAAGCGGCATTCCCAAATTTCAAAAAGGAATGCACAATTTATGAATCCCGCAAGAGCTCAAAAAGTAAATGACCAATCGTTAAACAACATTTTGAAGAAGTACAAAAGGTGTACGATGAGCTTGATTGAAAATCACCCAGAACGCCTATTTAATATGGACGAAAAGGGATGTCGCTTGACTGTTCATAATCAGCAAACTGTATTTTCGCAAAAAGCGTCTCGACGTGTTCATTTAATTATGCTAGAAAATGTCACTATCGCTATGTGTGTAAATGCTGTCCGAACCGCTATTCCGCCGATGATAATATTTAAAATACAAAGGCAAAAATGACAACTTGCCACCTGGAAGTCTAGTAAAAATGGCTTTGAAGGGTAGTATGACCACAGATTTATTTATAGAGTTTATAAAGCATTTGTCAAAATTTAAGACACTAGGGAAAACTTTATTAATCTTCCATGGAGCATCATCTCACTTAGATTACGCCATTGTCGAAGAAGCTGAAAAACTTTACTGCCTACCAAGTAATACCACCCATCAGCTCCAGTCCCCAGAAAAATCAGTTAACCGATCATTTGAACATAACTGGGATCAGCAAGTTTTGAGATACATTTACCAAAAGCGTGGTAGACGCTTGACGAAAAGAAGTTTTAACGCAATTCTTACCAAAGTTTGGTCAAAGTGTTTGTACCATGAAAACATAGTTAATGGATTCAGGGCCACATGCTTGTATCCATTAAATCCAGATGTTTTACCTGATCAGGCATTTGCGCCTTCTGTCATATCAGAAATATGCCACCGCAACCACCAGATGGCTTCGATACCGACCGTTTTGACTGAAGTCACGTAACAATGCTGATTTGCCATCAGTTTTAGATAATGCGCCCGACTCAGCCTTTGTAAGATGCTACGATAGTTCTGTTGGTACTGTTAGGCCACACTGCTTAATTAAAACTTCTCAAGAACGGTTGCAAAATCTGGAATATATTGCCATCATCTCGCATCACTGTGCTAATAATGAGCAAATTTTAACAAACTTAGGCAACGAAACACCACCAGAGGAGTTACAAATTGTGCATAGAAACGACGTCACTCCAATATTATCACCAAAAGCTCACCATTTCTTATACAGTTGCCAGTAAACGTCCAGTAATTTATACCTCGGAACCAGAGACAGACACGGAGATAGATATTGATCAACAGATAGCTCAGCTCTCCTACCGGGGTATTATATATTCTTCCAAAGAGGAAAACGGGGTAGCGGCTAATTTTAAAACAAATAAGTCTATTACCGACACTTAAATACTGTTAGTAAGAATAAGCCAAGAAGAAAAGCAGTCAATTTTAACCGTCAGAAAATTACTAAGGACCTTTTTAAGAAAAAACAAAAAACAAAGGGAAATAAGAAACCAAAGGAGATAGCCCCAAAAACTAAAGATTTAAGAAGAAGACAAAATCTGAAACTACTCATAAGGGTAAAGGAAAAGCAAAGTAGGCCAAAATCTCGGCTGTAGCTAGTTGGTATTGGCATGCATGCAAGGAAGAAAGTTTATCGGACATGCGATAGTGTGGTAAATGTCGCAAATGGTACCACGAAGAGTGTATGGGACTAACAACAGAAGATACAGAATTATTTTATTGTCATGATTGTGATTAGGTTAGACTGCGATTTTCTCAATAAACCTACTTACAATTTTTCTTCCAAAGACCAAGGACTATTTGGATTTACTCTCCTGTAGGTTAAGAAATTTATAACTAAAGTTGTTGGGGAGGGCTTATTATCCCCCTTGGTGTTAAAAAGGCCCATTTTTATTGGAAATTGTAAAAAATAATCATTTGGCTGATTAAATTTTGGAAAAGTTAAATTATGGTAGTTTAATAAGGCCCATGGAAAGGGTTTTATAAAACTGAATTATTTTTTTAAATACTGACTTCTGTCGTTTTTCTATTTTTTTAGTTGAGCATATAAGTAAACTTTACGGAAAACTTTTTTTTTGTAGTTGTATATTATCAAATACGTGATTTATTGCACTTTCAAAGTAGGTTGGCCTTATTTGCCGCAGGTACCTTAGTCTTGTTATCTAGTCGGAATACATTCGTCTCAGCCACAGTTGTACCATTCGTTAGTAGAACGTACACGCAAATTTGATTAAGTGACAGAAATGAATGCACTGGTAAATTTGGACCAATCAGTGGTCTATTTCCTAACAACAAATCTACACTGTTCACTTTCTTTTACTTTCAACAAACTACTGCACTTATTTTTTAGAATTTCCCACTATTAATATCAGATTATGTATAAACATAAATAGATATCCAATATATAGGATTAATATAGAGCAAAGGTAGAATAACTTAACTTCAAAACACACTGGCACACTTACTTAGCTTAAATATTTCGAGGATTCGTATTAAGACAAGATTATATAGACTGTTGGGTCAGAGATCAACACACACTAGAAAACACACTATTTGACACCGATTTATGATGTACGATTTTCAGAAATAGATATGTTGAGACAAAACTCTGTACATAAGTTTGGGTCTGAGATTTTTGTATCACACTGAAAACACTTATTAGCACCAAGTTATAATATAAGATCGTCAAAAATGTAATAAATATACATCTGTAAAATAGATATGCACACGAAATGTATAATATATATATACATAAGTCAAAATATACTCAAATAGATATATGAATAAGTATTAAAATGTTACAAGTGGCTTTGAGGAGTTGGCTTTAAGCTAATGTTAGACCCTTTGTTCTAATATTTTGTTAGAGCAATTTTTTATTACCGTACCAGAAATAAAGTGTTAATGTTAGTAAGATTATCTTAACTTCGGTCGAGATCCGAAGCAAGATTCTTTATTTCCGTCGAGACCAGAAATAAAGGGTTTTGTTAGTAAAAGATTATCTCAGTCGAGACCCGATATAAGTGTTAGTCCGTAACTAGCCAACTTACCTCGAGCGATGCCAAGTACAAAAAGAAATCGAGATCAAGTCAAGTCAAGTCAAGTGTTCTTCACACGCGATTAACGAAATAAAACGAATTATGGCGAATTTATTACCGAACCGATATCCCGGGATATTTGAAAATGTTTACGTACAGGCTTTAATTTTGGCCTAGAATTCACTTTTGTCTTTGATTCACTTTGCACTTTAATTGTTCGAATTTATATTAACTTAAGGTTACACGATGTCGAAATTATTATAGCTTGTTGCGCGACGACGAGCTGTGTTCTTGTCTGTTATTTGATAGTTTTGGGATTTAGAGGAATAGGGAAGTTGGATGGTAGTGGGAAGTTGTGGAATGTTAGAGATTTCTCTAACTTGTTGTAACTTGGAGACCGGCGTTTCTTCCAGCATGGTGAGAAATATCCCGAAAGTCCAGAGTGGTCCAGCGTTGATAAATCCCACGATGATCGAGATGCCTGGATGTTGTCCTATCCACGATGGTGGCTTCCTGCACTAGTGAAGAAAGTAAATCTTTCGCCCAGGTAATAAATGTTTCTCGTTTCCGAGTTGATTAGGTGGAGAGGTGATAAGTAGTGGTGATTTTCAACTTGAAGTTGCGTTGAAAGCCGGCTAATGAGGGGGTTAGGATGTTGAGAGATCTTCTCAAGTTGGTTGACCGCGACAGAAAGGAGGTAGTCCTCGATTGGAGTGATGTTTGCACTGTCATACAAAAAGGTGTTGGGAAAGTAGTGTCCGTCAGGTTTTCTATACACTCCTGTACAGGCCCTTAGGATCTTTCTTTCGAGGGCGCTAATTTGCTTCATATAGGATGGTGAAATGGTGTGCCAGATGGGGAAGCAATAGCATATGATTGGGCGGATGAGCTGTTTATATATAAGCAGCTTTGTATCTTTCGGGAGACCGTTTCTCCTTCTGATAATAGGGTTGAGTAGGGAGTAAGCGTAGTTTGCTTTCCTCATGGTTAGCTTGGCGTGGTTGTTGAATTTCAACAGATTATTGAAAGAGACACCAAGATATTTGGCGTTCTTTGAAGGCTGGAGCTTTTCGTTGTTGACTTCAATTTCTATGTTGTTGGCTCGTGTGGCGAGATTGGGTCTTCCCCTTGTGGAAGGGTTTCGGATGCAAATCATTTCAGATTTATTAAGATTGATTTTGATGCCCCATTTTCTGTAGTATTCGTCAAGTTTGAGGACATTACGCTCCACTTTCGTAGCAGCGAAATTGGATGACATGGAGTGGGCGTACGTAAGGGAGTCATCAGCATAAAGTAGTGTGGTGGAATTTGAGTCGTTGATAGGCTGGTCATAGGTGAAAAGATTGAAGAGAGTTGGTCCGAGGACCGAACCTTGGGGGACACCAGCACTGACTGATATTTCCTGAGATTTGACATTCTCAATTTCTATGAAGAAATTCCGAGATGACAGAAAGCTATGTATAACCCGGGTGAGATAAGGCGGGAACTCGAGGTTTATAATTTTGAATATTAGCCCGTTTGTCCAGACTGAGTCAAACGCTTTCTCTACATCAAGGAAGCAGCCTACTGTCTGCTCCCTTTTGTTGAGGGCGTTTGTAGAATCAGAGAGGAATTTGAGCAAAGCGTGAAAAGTGGAGTGCTGGGGCTTGAAGCCGAATTGGGTATCTTGCCTGATATTTAGGTCGAGGCAGGTATTTTCTATGTGTTGGCGGACTATTTTCTCGAAAAGTTTGCCCAGGTTGGACAGAAGAGAGATAGGGCGGAACTCATTAAGGTTTTTCGAGTTTCCTTTTTTGGGAATTGGAACTATGCGTGCGGTTTTCCAGACATCAGGAAAGTAAGAATTATTGAGACAATTATTGAAGATAATTGTCAGAAATTCTATGGCGACAGGTGGGAGGTTTTTGATAACTTTGTTTGAAATGTTATCAGGGCCGGCGGACTTTTTACTTCTGATAGTCCTGATTAGAGCGAAAACGTGAGCAGGATTTGAAAAGATGCTTAAATCATCCGGATTTAAGGACGTGTTTGTGGAATTAAAGATTGTGGCGGAGGATCCCACTGCCTGTGCAGTGAAGTCATCAACGGTCGAGTCAACATTGGTCCTAAAATTTGCATCGCTTAGAGAAGAGTTGTCTTTGAAAGTGGATTGGAAATATTCCGCGAAGGCGTTGCATTTTTCGTGGGGAAGGTTGTAAGCGTTCGAGCCACTTAAGATGGTTTTGGGGAGTTTTGCTTTCCTGTTGCAGATCCTATTTATGTCCTGAAAGCAGTGTGGACCGGGTTGAATGGAGGCCAGTTTATTCCTAAACTCTTGATCGAGAAACATTTTCGTTTGTTCCTCAATAATTGTTGACAAGCAATTAATTTGCGATAACACGGTTCTGTAGGCTGAATTATGGCTATTAAGGGTTCGGTGAAAAATACGGTTAAGTATTTTTCGAAGTTTCTGCCTAAATTTATATAATTTTTGCAGTTGAGGAGGAAGATTTTTGTATTTGTAGTGTTTGCTCGGCACTGCACTGGAAAAGAAGGCGACATTTCCTTCAATGGCGTTGTTGAGGAAATCTATATGGAAGTCAATTTCCAAGTTCGAGAGGTTCCGTTGCGAGTCAGGGAGATTTCCTGTGAGGAATTGAGAGAGCCTGTCCTGAAATTGTTGCCAGTCAATGTCTTTGAGTGAGGTTGAGGCTTGGGGGTCTGAAGTCAAAATATTTAAGGGTACGCTGAGGGTGATTGAGAGTTCGACTGCCAAGTGATCAGATTCAGCCATATGAGCTGTACAAACGTAATTTGAGAATTGGGGAAGAAGATTAATAAGATTAGAGGTTACGATATAGAAGTCAAGAGTTGACCCAGAACGTGGAAAGGTCGGAGTGTCCTGCGAGACGACGACGAAATCATGGGTGGTGTTATAGAGAAGCCAGTCATGTACTGTCTTGCCTGACGGACTTACGACAGAGTCATTCCATAACGGATGCCTTGCGTTGAAATCACCACCAAGCACCGTGTAAGTGAAATTGTCCGAGATTCGAGCAATGCTGTTCATGTTGCTCTGGATATCAGCTCCTGTGGCGTGGCATCTATTATATAGGGCGATTAAGAGAAGAGATTCGTTGTCACGAAGCTCTAACTTGACAGCAGTGCATTCCATATTGGAAAGGTTACTTATTTTCACCTCTTCGAATTTAAGGTTTTCCTTAATGAGAAGGGCAGTGCCTAGGGTTGTCTCAGATTTGTCCTGACGGATGAAGTTGTAGTGTTCAAAAGCTAACTTATGTCTCTCAGTGAGGAGAGTTTCAGAGAGGAACATAAATGTGGGTTTATGCTCAATGAGGAAGAGATTTAGTGCTGCTCTTTTGCTGTGCCTTACCAGCGAATTGCAGTTAAGGGACATGATTTTCAGCTTACTTAATTGCCTAGACATAGTCCAAATGCAAATTGAAGGTAAGCTGCTTGTTTTTCCGATATGGAAGAGAGCTTCCTGTATTTAGGAAGGAAATTATTGATTTTGCCCATTAGGACGAAAAGGTCGCAGCCAAATAGCGACTTGGCTTCTTTGGTGCAGAAATCGTCAATTTCAGACACTCTTGGTTTTCTAGGAGCTGCATTGGGGGCAGATCTAGGTGCTGCTTGAGGCTTGGGAGCTGTGGTTTTGACAGAATTGTTATAATTATACGCGTTCTTAGAGATTACCTGGGCGAAAGATTTACCTGGTTGCACATAGTTCCTTGTGGCTTCCTTCACGAAGTCTTCACGTTGGCGACGCTCCTCGGTCTGCTTGGTACGTTGTTGTACTACCTCCTTGTACTTGGGGCAGCCTCTGTAACTGGCTGGATGTCCTTCAGCTTTACAGTTGACGCAATATGGGGCACCTTCCTTCTCGTTATTCCTCTCGCATTGTCCTGGTAAGTGTACATTTTTGCACTTCACGCATCTGTAGTCGACCGCGCAGTTCCTCGCGACGTGGCCGAAAGCCTGGCAACGCTTGCACTGGGAGATTCCAGAAGCGCGGTATTTTTCCCAGTAAACGATCTGGTTCAGAAGGCGATTTGTGGCCATTATAAATTTAATATCTTAATTACCTCCGAAATTAATTACGAAGGAATTCGATTCCTTGCTCCTGGGTGTTTTAAAATGCGTCACAGAGTTAATTGTGAATCCACGCAATTTTTCAACGAGTGCTGCCTTCACATCCTCGGCCTGGTAAGTATGCTGAACTCCTCTCAGCAGGAGTGTCGTCGTCCTTTCACACTTAGGCGTGAACGTATAGCTCTGCACTCCGATGTCTTTGATGATGCTGAATATTGTCTTGTGGTCGTCCTGTGAGATTGGCTTAATAATGCACTTGGTGCCCTTTGCCGTCTTTATGTAAAATTTGGGTCTGCTTTCTAGCTTATCCAGCTTGCTGTTGAATGCTCTGACGTTCAGATTGTGGCATACAATTGGTGGGGGTCTCACCGCCTTTACTACCTTGGCCGCAGTTTCTTTGGGCTGGATCTCAAATTCGTTCCGGTTTCCAAGAATTTGGTAGAATCCACCAGAGTTATCCTCCCCGGTTGGTTGCTGCTTCGATCCTGATGGCTTCCACTTGGCTGGAGTTCTGCCAGATTGAGGAGACGTCTCTGGGCTATTCCTTGCTCTCCGTTTGTTGTTTTCCACAACAGTATAATTATTTTCTTCCTCAGACGATTCCGAACTCAATGAAGATGACTCGGTTGAGTCATTGGTCATTTCCACATCGGTGGCTGTTTCATCTATAACATCAGGTGGCGACGTGACGTTGTCATCGAACAAGCTTCTTGCTCCTTCCTGTATGGTGACTTCCGGGAGGCCAAGTTCATACTTAGTATACAACCTTTTTAGGCTGCTGTCAATAGCGGCAATAAGTGCCCTTTTTTCGGCTTCAAACCCGAGATTTTTATTACTTATATTAATTTCACTCATTATGTGTGTCCTTTATCACTGCAATTTATTTGATTGTTTAATTGTGTTTGTCTGTCACTAACTTATAAATGTATGTGTCTATATCACAATGTGTCTCTATCACAATCACCACACTTAAAACTTAACAGTATGTGTCTCTATCACTTTTCTATATATTAACACTATATTTGTCTGTATTTCGTAACCACACACTGGCTTAAACATTTACACGATTTACACGGGCACACGCGCACTGTGACTACGTGAATGCCGTCGGCAAAATCTATATATAGGTATGAATATTTGAAAATAATAATTTCAATTTCAGAATTGATGTTGTCACTTTGGCTATACCACACTGACGAATGAATAGAATAGAATAATGAAATCGAGATCAGTCAGCTTGTCGTTTATATAGCCTTTGCTTGCACACGACACCACTGATAGAGTAGAAGAGGCGAAAGATTACAAGAATTGGCAGTGCAGCTGTGATCTTACGGTACTAGCTATAAAATTTGCATAGCAACGAACCAAAATGCATAGCAACAAGAATTTTGAGAGCAACCTGAATTATATTTGCAAAAAATGTTATCTCTATCACGTAGAGAAGAAATTCCCGTTGGATTGTACTTGTAATGATGTTAATGATAGAGTTGGAAATTGAACTGCTTGATCTGATTGTATTTGTGCCATGCATTGTATGCTACATGACAATACATGCTTTGGTTAGATGTTGTACTTATTTTTGGAAAAATTTGTAATTAGATTGAATTTATTTTGTTTTTAGAACTCAATTTTAGCATGGCATTTTTCTAATATTTTGCGTTTGCAAATAAATGCTAATGATTTAAGTTCGATCTGCTCGATGAAGCTATACTTATGTATTGTATTTGAGCAATGTGTTAGGTAGATGATAAATATATGCCTGTGTTAGGTTGTGTACATGTTTTTTTTTATCAAGAGTAATCAAATTAGATTTAATTTTCCTAAAAGTTTGATGCTTTGTTTTCAGGATGTTTTCTTTTCAGAAGGTATCTGTTAAGAAAAATGCATTCGAAGCGATTTGGTTCGAACAACAGTAGGATGTTGTTGCAACTAACAATCCGATTCCTGAAAATCCGGATCCGAACTATGCGGATCCAGACTAAACAAAAAAAGGTCAAAATTTCCTCCATACTGCATTACTTCTTTGAAAGCATATAAATTTCCAATGAAGCATTACTTATCTGGATTCGGATAGTTTGGATACGGATTTGCTAATATCCGGATATCCGGATACGAGGATTTGCGAGCTATCCGACTGCTGAGAATCGGATCTAAACTATCCTGATCCAGACCCGAGCTATCCGGATCCGAATCCTAGTTATCCGAATCCAGACTAAGCAAAAAAAGCTTCAATATTTGTGATGTTTCATTGAGAAAATGAAAATATTATGAAATTTATATTTTGCCAATGAAACAATGCAATCTGAATGAAATTTTGATCTGTTTTTACTTAGTCTGGATCGGCAAACTATCCGGATCTGGATCCGAACTATCCGGATACAGCCTAAGCAAAACAGGATCAAAATTACCTCCAGATTGCATTTTTTTATTGGGAAAATATAAATTTCATGATATTTTCATTTTCTCATTGAGACAACACAATTTTGAAGCTTTTTTCCGGATCCGGAGATCCGGATATTAGCAGCTCTAGTTGAAACACATCGCTATGCCTTCTTCTGCGTAACAAAATAAAATGTGTATATTAAATAAAAACACAGTGGAGTTAAATTGAATTAGGTTTATTGTCTTATGTTGACGCTTCTTTTTGGACAATCACTCTAAAATTTTCACTACAGTAACTTTTACATTCAACCTTTAGATTTAACTGTAATGGTTTTTTATTGGGAACTAAGGATACTTTACCTTTGGTTGGGGGATTCTCTTTGTTGGCTAAAGAATACTCTCCCTAGTCCAAACTTCATCATATTTATATTATCGATTAACAATGAAACGCAGTGCAGTCCTTGGAAAGCGGAACCTGTTGGGTTGTTTTGCCGGTCTCAGATAGGTCGGTGACGTAGTCACCTATTTGGATATAATTGAATGGTGACGATTATCTTCATTCGCTTTTATGACTGAATCATTTCTACTATGTTGGGTAAAGGTTGCCAGTGCCGGATCATATTGCATTTGTTTGCTGTTTTTTTTTTTTTTTTTTTTGTAAAAAGAATTATGATCCTTTTTAGGCACACGTCAAATGAGTTAGAATCTTAGATACCTGATGGCTGTTTTTTATGGTTTGCGAAAATGCAGCAGAGAATTATTGGTACTTATGCTATTGGCATTGCATTCACGTTAAGAATTCGTAATTTGGGGATGACGAAATAGGTTTATTTTATTCTTAACAATGTGAAATGCATTTTGGGGTAAAAATGATAACATATGTGATGAATTTGGCATGATGAATCCTGAATTAGATAATTGGATATTTTTATTGAATTCATGCAATGCATTTATAATTTTAGGGGTGGCGTTTAGGTTAAGCATTACGAATATGTGATTAGGGCTTAGTGGATGCATAACAATATGTGTTCAATTAGATACCATACATATTTTCTTAACACTAAGTCTTGCCGCACAGGAGATTCGACATGAGATTAGCTCTCAACGGACATAACACATTGAAATTCGTTTCACACATGTTGACAAAACAACCAAAAAACACAAAAAACAAAAATATGAAACCGCCATATTTGCAGAAATTTTACACTGCTTAAGATTCACTGAATCTATGAGAGGTGGCATAAACGAGAAAAGCTTACTCTCAGATTGGTGCCCTAAATCAAAGCCCCCAATGTGACAAGCCACTTCTTTCCCACCTGCTATTGCATTCATTCAGAAGGAATGTGAAAAGGTTCTGCATATCCCATTTGAGGTCGATAATGGCAGGAAATGGTATTTCATAGAAACATGGTGTTGCCCAAGAATGTAGTGCATAGCACCGTTTCAATGCAATGCCAGGAGTTGCAGTACAAATGAAAACGTGGTTGTGATAGTAGTAAGGTGCAGTTGCAACAAATGAGAAACTCGCTTCCATCTATTCCGTGCACATAATATGGCTAACGTTGTGGAACAGCTGCTTGAATAGTTTCCAATTCGGTTGTTAAGTGCTGCAAACCTCATAAAAGATCTAACTACTTTCAAAATATGTGCGTGTAGTGCAATGGTAATTTTAAGTGTGTACTTTAGTGCCTGTGTTTGTGTGTATACCTCAATTTTCAATACCCCTTATATATGCATATGCACCTAAGTGTAGGTTTCGATTCCAGTGATTAATTTAAAGGGTGAAGAGATTACAACAGTCAGCGACCGAAATGAAAGGAAATTTTGCACTCGTATTCGATATCAATCTCTTGTTGAATGCATGGCATATAGTGAAAGAAGTACGCAGCCTTATACAAGTACCACATTGAATTCTTTTCAATTAAATCAGTGGCAATCCATTTGATTGCTTTTTAACTTTCCTTTTAAAGAGTACAATTTAGGTTTGAATGTTTGTGCTCTTTTTCACGTCTCTGTAGAACACATTGAATCAAAGGATTGCACAATTTCTGCAGACATTCAATGAAAAAATGATTATGGAATATTGTGCCTACTATGGGGACTCTATTTAGAGACTTTCATCTTAACTTTTATGATCTGCTGAACATCTGTCATCTTCTTACCTCCCATACTACGAAAGTAAATCAAGAATTTTCGAGCATACGCAAGCAGATCTAGGATATTATTTGAACGGATAAAAGAAACGCAAATCACCGAAGTAGTTGCTAGCAGAAGGTGTAGATTTTAGACATGTGGATTTTAGAAGATTTCCGAAAATTTAGTAAATCATAAAAAGGTTCTTTCTAATTAACTAAATTTGGATTTCACCTAGAATATTTTCCTACTCAACCCGAGAATAAATTAAAAAAAGTAAGCGCATCTATAAATTTGTCCAACGAGGAAATTTAGAAGGTTCCATTGAACACGGAAATCTTGGCATGATATATTTTTTCCTTCTTCCTTCCTTTTCAGCTGGAGTTTCCCAGAAGCCTCACTAAGGCCACTGCACATTGTAGATTCCAGGCATTGGGCTCATACTTTTTAAAGCATGCCTACATTGAAGAGACTTAAAAAAAATACTGCTCTTCCTAGGAAGAATGGCCTCCTAGGAAGAATGGGATTGTTGGATGAACCACAAAGAAAGCGGCGCACAATAAGTCAATGAATGGCTGAAGAACAAGCGCTCCCCGCCCCGGTGAATATTAATTTTAATCTTATCCTCTCCACTTCAAGCCTCTGTCTCAGTTTCATAAATTGTATATTTTCGGTATAACAAGTGGTTAGCCCACAACAGCTACTCTAAAGCGGCCCACACACGATACAACTGTTGGTCCAACGGCTGTTGTATGGTAGTCCACACACGATACAACTGTTGGACCGATATCTTCAGCAATAATTTCTTGTCAAAAAAAACGAAAATGTGCATTTGTTTTTCAGCTGTGATTATGTCTTTGAAAATTAATAATATATCAATAAACTCTTCCCAGAAGTCCTTATACTTAATTGACACCATTTTGGTTTGTTTTTTACATCGCATTTACAATAAAAAACTTGACAGATAATGAAATCGGATCAACGGTTAAACAACAAGCCCACACACCATACAACGGTTGCATATACAACAGCGGTTTACCTGCATGCACATCCAACCATCCAACCGAGCTTGATTGTTGGATGCTTCGTACAATTGGCCCACACACCATACAACGGTTGTATGCCAACACAGATTGGTACAACAGTTGGACCAACAGTTGTATCGTCTGTGGCCTGCTTAATGATGGAACTGCTATCTATTGGTTACTAGGAACTTTGTCGGTTTTTATTTAAAATTTTTTGAGTTGACGTCTTTGTTTATTATGAAAGTTTTCGTGTGATGTCATAAGCTTGCAAATGTGGTGCTTCTCCCCTAGAGTCCATTCCCATTGCTTTGTGAGTTGTTATGAAGGCAGAATCGTAGGGAGTGGGGATGTGTAATAGGAGCTTCTAGAAAATTCTCTCAAAGCTAAATCTTTTTGCAGGTCTTATCACCTTTTTCATTGCAATCATCGTTCTACAAGAAATTTATTTCAAGGTCTATCGACATCATTAGACTATACTGCGAGAAATTTCAAATACTTGTTATATGTGGTTATCCTGTACCTTTTAAGATACAAATCAAATCCACCTCCAGCTCTTAGTTTTCCCATTTTGAAATACGTTTTTCTTCCATTTTCCTCTTCCAAATAAATCTAAGCAATTTGTAGGTCCGGAGTCCCAATATATAAAGAAGGTAGGAAAAAATTACTGTCTCTGCAGTCATGCAGTTATGATATTAATTGTAAAATTCAAACCATCCTACGGACGGTGTTTTGTATTAAAGGCAAGTACACATACAAGAGGATCCTTTACAGTACAAAAGAATGTGCCAACAGCACTTTTAAGTGAAGTTTTTTTTCTCAGTTGCGACAAACTGCACAAAAGTGTACCAGTGTCACTAGAGTTTCTATGTTTGTGAAGTAATTTAAAAAAAATCTTCACGTTTTTATTTTAGCCAGCTATCTGTGTAGCTGTGAAAATTGGTCTGAGAAATTTTAATTTAATAAAGAGTTGCACAACTTTTAGTAATTAGTTGAACGTGGAATAGAGAAAGAGAGGAGGGAGGATAGATAAAGTACAAATTACATTCCTTCTTTTTCTATTTAATTTTGCATAACAGATAAAGCTAATTAGTGTTCAAGAGCTGAAACTGTTGTGGGATGCTTTTAGCGAAATATACTAACAAACAAAATATGCATGGACGTTGTGAAATGAGTTGCTTAAAATTTGCCTAATATTATCAGATACTTAAGTAGTCACTCCCTTCATTGCTGGTGCATAGAGTTTAAAGGTAGTAAGGTGCCATGGCCTTCACTGGGCCAATTTGTACCATTAAGTTCATTCACGTGGCTCTAGAAACTGCTGTTTTCCAGCTAACTCGAGTTAAGCGTAATGGCGTATTATACAACTCTCCTCTTGCTTTTGTACAAACAATCTCTCTTGAAAATAAGTTTAGGTTACCCAGTAGCTTACATGAGCCCCACCGTGGTTTTCCACAGGATGCAGGATATTTCCATAAAAAATGTAAAGCAGTCTCATCATTCTCCAAAAAGAACTTGCAAATATAGGATCAGTGCCCACGCATCCTTAGTCTTTCTCTCTGTTACTATACCTCAAAAAATCAGTCGCTTATTCTGTTTAGAGACACTTTTTGAAACTCTTGCCTTATACTTCTCCAGTATATGCACTGCCCGTCAGATATATGTTTGACTACGGTAATTTTTGATGTTAAGTTGGTAATATTGAGGGTCTCTCGAGTTTTTATTTGAAAAAGTAACTTCTAACCTTTACAAAAAACGTAAAATTTAACATTATTCTCAAAAAGAAAGGTTTTTGAATGTCATTCAAAATACCAACTCATGGCCCTCTCTTTCGGGGCAATTTTGATAAAGAGTGGTTGTTGAGCGATGAATATAGCTGAAAAGAAAGAAAACCGTTCAACAAAAATCAAATGAATTTAAAGTACTTAACTTAAATTTAACTAAAACAAGGAACTCGACTGGTATACCATTTGCTCCCGCGTAGAACGGGTACAGACATACCTGCATGCACATAAAAAATTAGATAAATTAAAAAGAATATATGAATTAATTAAACAAATTAAACTTACTTATATACTAAGAAACATACAGAAGTCACAATAAAAGATCCACAAAATTTCCAATTTCCCCATACAAATGAATGTATACAAAGTGTATGCAAAAGTAAAAACAAGAGTATGGGAAATTGAAATTATGTAATAATTAAATTTAAATGTCCATCACTTCAAATTTAAAAAAATCATTAAAAATGTAGTCATAGAACACATTAACTATGTTAGAAAACTTCCCGGGAACAATTTGAGGAAAACTCCACACAAATTTTCACCCTTTGACAGTTGTCGGAAGGGAGATCAATTTACCCAAAAATTGATATTTTAGTACAATAAAATCAAAATCTCACCTGAAGACAGGTTAAGATCACAACCTTCTCCACAAACGAGATATTTTTACAATACAATTACAAACACAAACTGAGCAATTAGCATAACACAATTTACACAACTTACCTTAGGCACACTTTCCACGAAAAAACACACCGAAAACTCGCGATCGCGAAACCATGAAACGAAACTTATAAACATCGCGAAACTGTCAGAACTCCTGTTCTGCCAACAAATGACACAAGAATTCGGGACATTTTGAAAAATTACGTCCAACATCAAATTCTCTCAATATGGAGGACAACAATTTAATTGCGCCATGTTATAGCACAATTTGCACTTTTCATATTAAATCGATGAATTTAATTATTGATGGAAGTTTTTTAATGGAAAAATATAAATGTTAATATTCCTTATCGAATGATATTAATCACAGCTACTGAAACATAAAACATTCTGAGCATTTTGCATTATGGTTGCGGGTTTCACAAAAAAGATGGCGGTTCAGAACCTACATATATAAGGCCGAGCATTTGCATGGATCATTCTTTTACATTTTTCGAGTTCAACCAGTTGATCGTGTTAGCGCTGTATTATATTTCAAGTTTTCAAATTTATTTCTTACTTCCTCATCCTTTGCGCATAATCGTGAAATCGGCCTACAATCTGTCTGTGGTAAGAGTAAGCGTACTTGCGATTATTTGGTGGAGGTCCATTAGTTTCAAATTGCTGGCAGATTATTGTGCAGAAGGAAATGACTTTCAATTTTCTTAATAAAGTGACTGGACTTAATTTTCATATTTAATAGCATTTTTAGTGATAATATAGCTTAATAGTAATTTAAAGTTGCCTTGTACACAATAAATTCAAGACAGTTATTCCTATACTTCTCAAGTCGGGTTATCTGGAATATAAATGCGAATTATTCTTATATGCTTAAATTTTGTAATTGCATTGGTAATTTAGTATCATATGTAAAGAATTTCTAGATTTACTATATAAGTGCTTTGCTCGGTCTGAATTTAACATACCGCTACACTAACATAACCCACCAAAGGTAATCACATGAGGCTTGCGAACGGTTCCACTGAAACATCAAAGGGCTTTACATCATCTTATTAAATACGCATATCGTGTAACCTTTCCCTGCATAAAATGTTTCATAGTTCCAAGACCTATCCCCTAGAGTCACGTGGTTGTTGTTGTTGCATCTAGAAATCACATAATTGTACAGCATTTCTTGGTGGCTCTATCCAGGAATCAAGATACTTGTAAAACAATGGTCTAGTCTGTTATGTTTTCGAGATAAATACCACAGAAATCGAGAATCGGTCAGTATGTATATACATATATCTCAATAGAAAAGAAAAAAGACAACTATAATTGATATTTTTGGAAAGCCCGAGCTAATTTCAAGGGCATGGATACGTCTGTGACCTCTTCCCTTTCAAATATAGCATTATTTTACATTAAGAAGTAGAAGCTCCCGGTTTCAAATCCCGGACGAGGCGGTTGTTTTTTCTTCTTGTATTTATAAATATGATTTAGAATCATTAAAAATAAAAGTTCTTAAAATTCTTCTTTCTCCATCATTGACCGATTCTAACAAGTGTAGGTTCGATTCCCGTCCGCGGAAAAAAAAATGAATTTACAATTTATTTGTGCACTTTCGTTACTGGTTAATGCCAGCTGAAAGCAAGCGTGGCTTAGTAGGCTAGTTACAAATTTGATAAATGCAAGAGGGAAAATCATCTGTCTCGTTAGCTCAGTGGTAAGAGCAGTCGCCCGGCAAGCGGAAGGTCCCGCTTTCAACATTTTCTTCTTGTATTTATAAATTTGGTTTAGAATCATTAAAAATAAAACTTCATAAAATTCTTCTTTCTCCATTATTCATATTAATTAATGTTATTTTATTGTCGGAGCAAAACTAGTCCAAAGCAAACCTGTAACTATCAACTTCATTGTGTGTCCTTCCATGTGATCCTCGCTTTCATTTTTGAAAGTAGGCACAAGTTATGAAGCCTTTAAATAGCGACTAGCTAGCTGAATATAAACTCCCACTAATGTAACTTTCAGACATAGGGTAGGAAAAGCCTTTGCACACCATTGGCTGCCTAAATGTCCATTTTTCACATATGTATATCAAACTTATGAAGTATTTGTAATCCTGATTCTGCTGCTCCACATCAAGAAATCCTAGATAATCAGAAAATCTGTAACAATAAGATTGCCCCTCCCACTCTCTAACTTTCGGTTCAATTTAAAAATGACTATAAACAGATTTTGTAATTAAAACAGCAAACAGCTACAAAAAATATAAATTGTAAAAGAGGGAGGAAATGGCATGATAGAGCACATCTACATAAATTGTCGAAATATCATCAAAAGGATTCAACCTGAAAACAGCTACGTTCTGAATGAAAATAAATATTCGTCGCATTTTATCGAAAAAGTTATGAGTGGTATTCATTGGAATTTAAAGTGCTGTTCATATTGAATCTTAGAAAGGATACGCAATTTATATTTGACAATTTACTTTCCCCGCAAATTCAAAGAAATGCTTGATTAATGTCGCACACCCAACGTCGAAGAATCCGCACCCGCACTCAAGTTATTGACGTTCTCTTCGCAATGCAAAAAAATTTAACACTCCACACACACCAGCACTATCCTCACACATACCTTCCTATATATTTAGGTTATATGTATGTAACATCTAGAATTTCTGTACGAATGCTAGTATAAAAGTTTGATATATTTCACAAGGAACTGATGGAATTCACATTCCTTTAACCTTAAAAATGGCGAAATTTATTGGGATAAATAATCGGTGGTGAAGGGAGACTTTTTCCTTTTAAAGGAAGTAAGGAAGGGAAGGAAAATAACAATTTTTAAAAGACTAATTGAAGAAGGACATTTAGACGTAATATACTAGTTAATGGGTTCTTTTTTTTTAATCGAAACTTTAGTGGATTTTCAATTCTACAAGATTTGGATGCAAGCAAATGCTGGATGTGAGCGAAACTTTTTAATGAAATCCTTAAAGTTAACATCTGGGAATTTTTTTCCGGTGTGTGAGATGAATGGAAATGGTATCTAGATATTTATATATCTGGGAAATTTGTTTCTTCTGACTTAGGTTTCGAGCCCATGTATTTACATATATTAAGATTTTTAGTTTTGATATACTTAGTTATAAATTTTTTTTGTACGTAATTAAAATGTAAATGAAAAAATTTAAAAGCAATTTACCTGGAAGGATACCCAGATTATTTTGCTATAGCAAGAGCTTATCGTAAACGGCATATAAGTACATGCTCAATGACATACCTAGCTTGAATGCCAAATACCAAACAGACACACAAGTGATGGATAGTTGAATAGAATATATGAACAGCTCGTACATAGGACAATTTCGAATAACCAATAATCATCTCCGAACCAGATACAACCTCTCCTGAACCAAGGTAGAACAGCATACACCATGAACTGCGTGACTAAGAAATAGTTTAGCCGCTAATACGCATGTTCCGGATACCAGCAGACCTTCGATTTCAATTAATTCACTTTGCGGTGTTATGGTTACTTATGTAAGCGACATAAAAATGTATAGCAAATAACTCCCTCTACCGAAGCTACTGCCATCTGTGCTTCAAGTCAAAAGCTTCAGTCCCGCGACGAGCATCTCAAGCAAAAAAGCAAAAGAGTGGGAAAAAAAAGGTTTTAAGAGGGCCGTGGTGGGACGTGAGGAGTGTGATCGCTCATTAAGTCGAAGTGTATTAAAGAGACAAGTCAACAAGAGAGCCCAGAAGAAATCAAAGTTTATATTTGAAATCACTACGAAGACAATAACTTAACAAATCGAGAAGTTCGAGCAAATCTTTCAGCAATATGAAAAGAAAATCGACGCTGGAAATAAGGAAAAATAGAGATGATCACGGACAAAAGAAATAAAAAAGGACTCGACAGATAAGTGACATAAATTAGGCATTTATATGTTTTCTTAAATACATTTCTTCGCCAAAAAATGATTTTGAACTAAAAATTCATAAATTAGATTAAAGTGATTTACTGAGTCCATGGACCGTCTGAAAATTAGAAATTAAATGAGTTCGCAAAATATATAATTCATCGATTTTGAACATTGAAAATACATTAATAAATAAAATTATTGTACTTTACTGAGCGTCATCCGGTCCACGGAGTGCCTGAAAAAATATTGGAAATTAAATTTATTCCCCTAATATAAATCTCATGGATTTTTTAAACATCGTAAAATTATAATTAATAGATAAAATTGTTGCGTGATTTACTGAGAAAACTCTACCATCTCTAGTACGTCGGTGGGGATCATAAGTTAAACATGCCAATTTTTATACCCTAGATGAAATCTAAAGGGTGTATTAAGTTTATCGTTCCATTTGTAACACCTAAAAATAATGATGGTAGAGCAAAATGGATTGGACACCCACGCATTTTTGCATGTCCGTCTGTGCGTCCGTCCGTCCCCCCGCACGCACGATAACTCGAGAACACGTTCACTTAGAAAGCTGAAATTTTGTACACGGACTTAAAAGAAAGTAAAATTAAGTTCGAAACTGAGACAAATCGGGCAACTCCATCGTGGGGTTTCCATACAAAAATTTCGGTTTCCACTATATATTTGTGCACTATCTGAGAACGCGTCCAAATAGAGAGCTGAAATTTGATACTGTTATTTTTTTAGTAATAACAAATAAAATTTCAAAAATGGAATAAATCGGGCAACCCCTTCTTGGTGTTACCATATACAAATTTAGGTTTTTTACATATACTGAGAAAAGTATCAGTCCTAGATATTTTTATTGTATTAAACATACGAAATCCTATAAAATTGGTTATAATCATTTTTTCTGTCCGACTAACCGTTCTAGAAATATATGCGAAAAACCACTTCAAAGATCAAACTTGCACTGATGGGTGACTATGGACCACGATATTCCATAAGCGTATTCATCTAGACTAGAGTATCATAAGTATTGGTCTTAGACCAATTCCAGTTTTTTTACATGTTGCAAATGAGTATTCAAACTCAAATGCAAATAAAAAACCCAACATGAGTTGAGTCTAAGGAGTCGCTTCTCTTTCCTTTCTCCTGAGGTTTTCTCTCCCACACAGGTAAACATAAAAGGGACATCAGCTATCGGTCATGTTCCAGCTGGTGCTAAAGGAGGATGGGGCACAGTACCTTGGAACTACTAACAGCTAGTCCTCGTCATGAGTCATCACAAGTAAAGCAAAGCAAGGTCGCTTCAGGACATGATGTTGTGTGTTTGTGTCCCCGATTGTACGTTTCCTAGGCAGACATTTCCTTTGACTATGGGACGTGGTAGCGCAAGACTTTGTTTTACCCAGCCGTAGTAATGAGGTACTCTACCACGGAATACTGTTGATTTCATTGAAAACTAAAAGTAGTAGCTTAATTTTCTTAAAAAAGTAGGTATTCTCCTCAAAGCGTTAAAAGGTGAGAGAAGCAAAAGGAAATATACGGGACTATTACCGATCGTTCTCCACTGACCAACATTAACAGGAAATGGAGCTTCTTCGATTTTTACATAAAAAAGGGGAAAATGGACTTACAGTGGTGTAAGTGGTCACAAAAGATATCTTGACAAAAATAATTCCAGGCTGTAAAAGAAGAAACAGTGCCAAAAGCAAGGTTTCCCCCTCTGAAAATATAGAAAGTCGAAAGAAGAAGATATCTTCACAGAGGCATTGAAATAATGAAACAATGACCTACATAGTGTCCGATATATGCCACATATACTCTCTGATTAGTCCTCGGGGAGGAGCTAGTAATACTTGAAAAACTTTCGCGGATATTAAAAGAGTACGTTCAAAAGACGAAAGGTTAAATTTCTTTAAAAAACAAGGCACTACCGCAACGTTGCCTATAAAAAGTGAAGTGGCTTTTGCCAGTCTTGAATCAATTTTAAAATTGTAGCTTTATTGGAGTTTGAATTGAATAGTGCATTACAAGCAAACGAAAAGTCAGCTAAAAGCAAACTTAAGCAAAGCCTCTATACCAAAATCTAGCTGACGCGAGGATACCTCTAGGTCTGCTATAACGATAGCTCGAAGTCTCCAAAAAATACGAACTCATTACCAAATTGACTCACCATCCTAGAGGATATAGGTTGAATCCAGTCCAGCAATAGGCATAATAATTTTTTGAGAGATTAAATACCTTACGCATTGGATTTTAAAATGGTTGACAAAGCACAAATCGAACACTGGGAATATATTGGAATCGTACTCTCAGCGTTGAATGACTAATGAATCCATAGCTATAATTGTAATCCTTCCTTAAAGCTGACCATTATACTATCATCTTCTTCTGGCCGCTGTTTCATCATCACCCAGAATAAATGTAAAAAGACCCTGCCGAGATCCTTACAAACCATTTTGACGATGCCAGTGCTGTTTATTTTAGTCCTTGCAATTACCATTGTTTTTATCCGATGACTTGGACGTGGCTGAACTCCTAGTTTGACCAGAGATTTTTAAATATATTGCGTAGGAAATGAGGCATTCTAATTCAATAAAAATGAAGAACGAAACTATTGTATACACACGAATTGTTTAAGTATCTTCTTCAAATATTTCCCTCCCTTGAAATAATATATAATCTTTAGATCTATCTTCAGATGGGCCTCCATAATTCGCAAGATTAGTATCATTACGGTAAGGCAAAGTTCATATCTATTTGATAATGAAAGATTGGTGCTATATATATGACAGTAGTTAGTTGTTCGAAATCAAACGGAAGTGATGCAAATGACTCATACATATTTGGATATTTTTATTGTTCTTAGGCCTACCTACCATGAAGTAGAAAAAGCTTGTGCATTTCCAATCCCGTTATGCTTAGGGCCTTGACACACAAGCGGATGAATAAAATTTATAGACAAATATGTACTAGAGAGTAGCGCATGGTAGCAAGCCCCAGTGAAATTTTAATTTTTCTAAACATAATTACAGGAACCGAAAATAGCTGTGATTATATTTTTGTAAGCGAAAAAACTCTTTCATAAAGTTTTCTAGGAAGTAGCGTAGCACAAATGGAGTCTATGTATAGCACCTAGCCTAGCTGCCTCCGTTGAAATCAAGAAAGTTTCGATTTTAATATATAAATCCAATCCTAACTGTTATTGTAGACATATTTTTTATATTTCAATTTTAACTGTTAAAAAAAATATTTATATTATTTTACAGCGATATAAAACTCTTTGCAATTAAAAATGAGTTTTATTTTTTGCTCAAAAAAGAGAAATATAAAACTTAAGATGCAACCGTTATTTACTCAGAATAAAATAAAAATTTTTTTTTTTAACTATTTCATTAGAAAAATAACAAAGTGTTAAAACGATACTTTTAAAATATTTCTTATAACTCTTTCGGTCCCTGCTTAATTACGAAAAGTTCGGTATAAAAACTATTATAAAGTCTAGTTCATTACTAGATTTATCTCCCTTATTGAAATTTTCGAAAAGTTGCTTCTCGTTTCTAAGATTTTATTAAATTGGTGCAGCTGCAGTTTCTGGCACTCGCAATATTCCTGCTTCCATCAAGGCTGAAATGTTTTCATTAATGCGCACATGGAAAACACAATTTTTTCATTAAAATCATCATTCGATAGTGAAATTCAAACATCCTTAAAGCTGGCAGAACCAAAATAGCAGAACGAATTTTGAGGTAGCGCTATATTTAAGGCTCATTTAAGGCTAATTTAATGCCCAAAAATAAAATTTACGGTTCCCATAGTTTTCCCAGAAATCACGGTTCTGCTAGCTTTAGAAAAAGTAAGCTTAACTAAATAAATAAACCTGTAAAACTCATTATTTTCTATGTTAAAAGTATATAGGAATTTAAGGCTAATTTAAGGCTGCCTGTATAAGGACATATAATTATCTTGAGTTAAAGATACGTCAGAATTCCTTCAAAAGACATGAATATTGGAGTTGATAAATTATAAAAGAATACCACCACTGCACTAAATAGCCCTAAAAACAAATATCCATGTAACAAATCGCGATGGTTTAATTAGAATTCAATGAGCCTTAAATTCTGCCGGTTTAATTCTAGCAGTTTCCTAATAATAGATGTCACTCTGATTCTGCTAACAAAACGCGGTTCTCCTACCGAGCGTAGTGCTAAAATGCGGTTCCTTTTAACAAAACGAACTAATTTTTCAGAATTTCATTACAATTCAATGACCCTTAAATTCTGTCGGTTCAACTTAAGCCTTTACCGCCGAGAATACTTTTTGCGTCCGAATTTTTTAATTTTCCAACATGGTAATGCTGTGAGTCCAAAAAACACTTTAAGAAAAGAAATTTGAACTTGCAGCTACTAGTTTCGAAATTATAGCCTGTTGTCATATCATCATATCATTTATCATGACAATAATTAACAAATCCAATTTCACTTTTCAAAGTAACAAACGGTTTTAATAAACAAAACAAATGCATTCTATAAGTACATCAGTCTTTCAAATTAATTTTTTTAAAACATTTCAAACATAAGCCTACGTTACATTTTTCACACTTCGTAAGTACAATAGAATTACAAACTGTCCCAGCACAGCACATCGACATAACGAATTTGATCTTGAACACGGCAATTTGTTGAGCTAAAAGCAGTTCTGAGCTTGACCGTGGTTTTAGGACAGGTACCAAATCGAGCTAAATATGTTGTGGTAATAGCACGTCTGAAAGTAAGTTGAGAAATATGCGCTACGGATTTTCGATATAATATCCATGCATTTTGTATTGCGACATCTAACAACCATATAAATATTGGCCACCAAAACTTTTTTCCCCTAACAGTTATCCTGCAATAAGTTATATTCTCCTCCTTTCTATCAGTGCCTCCCATGAATTTATCGTACATTTTAAGCAGATGAGAACGAGAGACCTGCTTTTTTTCAGATCCTGAGTATCTTCCAACGTTACCCAAGGGCGCAATACCGCATTGTGTTGAAGCGACAGTTACTACGTTATTATCAAGCGAATGGGTAACAATGACACCTTCATTAGTTGACCGGTAATCGTAAGCGCCTCGTTCTTTCTTCTTCATTGCCTTCTTCGAAATCAGGGCACAGTTTTTCGGAATTCTATTTTCCCTCATAGTACCTGTTCCATCATAACCTGAGGTTTTTAAATGGTAAAGCAGATGTAAGCCCATGAAAAGATTATTAAAAAAAAAAACTATAAGGTAGATATTTTTTCTCCTCCGGAAAAGAATCAATCATCTGAATTAGAGGAGCAGCAGCTTTTACGAACGCCACCTGATAGTCTTTATTGTCTTTTGGATCTTTGCCTTGATACACTTGAAAATTTACTAAATATCCGCTTTGAGTATTGCGTGACAAAACTTTTTATCCAAATCGTATGGGCTTGCCTCTGATAAATTGCTTGCAGCCATGTCTACCATAATAAGGAACGACCTCACTATAATACAAGTTTTTCTCACGTACAACATTTTTAATGAAATTCTGCTAAATTTATCAATAAATGGACGTAATTTAGTGAGATTATCAGTGAAGAAAGCGTTTTATTTTTAAAAATCGGTCTCTACGCATTGCATTAGCCACCATGATATTTTCCATATCGTCTTGGGAATCCCAATAACCGCTCTCGCTAGGTAAACTATTATATCCAGAAACTCTTAGGATAGCTATTAAACATTTAAGTTCATCTGTAGTTATCTGTGGGTCTGGATAATTAATAAATGAAGCATATTTTGTGGATTCTTCAGCCATAAAACTTATAATGTCGTCATCTATAAATTTCTCGAACATTTCAACTGGAGACAAATCCCGATACTTTGATTAGTCAGGTTCAGGAAATCTTTTTATATCTTTTTTCCCCACTTATATACCTTCCTTCGCTTTGCCCCCTTTGACTTTTTATGAGGTGGCTCATCGCCTACCTCCTCTTCATCCAGATTGTGCTCTTCCCTGGTATTATTTTTAATAAATTCAGCATGTGCAGATAATTACATTCCATTCAATTAGTTTATAAAGAAATTGCTGCCCCTCTTCATCTCCAGAGTCTTCGTCAGTAAAGTCGCATACATCCGGAGGCTCAATATAAATTGCTGCATCTTCCATGCATATTTCTTCTAAATAGTTAAATAGTTAAGAACTTCATTGATTGTCAACGATCTATCAGTTAACAATAATATGATGAAAAAAAAAGCACTAAGCAAGTAACATGACTTTTTTATGTGACCTTGTAAATTTTTTTGACTATACACCCACCTAGCGTTGCCATATGGCAACTGACAATGAACCTGCCAAAAAAACACACAAGAAATTTCCTAATAATTTAGAAATATTACCAACAATACTCCGCAGACATTTTGCCATAATTTCATATTAGTAAAGTAGTGTTTAAGGGTAATTAAATTAGAAAATCTTACTCACCTCTGACGTAAATCCATTATCACACTTAACTTTTTTTTTCCTATTTAAAACCCTTGGAAATAATGCACTTAACGCCTCCGAAAGCAAACTGCACAGTTCGATACCCACACAGTCGAGTGTTGCGAGTATGTTTACGAGTTTGGCCTAACTCGATAACGGCAACTGATCTTCTAAGAATTCCAAATTCCTAGATGTGTCGAGTGTTGCCATATGGCAACGCAAGGCGGTAAATGGTTAAGCTGTTTTCTAATAATAGATGTCGATTTGGCCTGGTTCTGTTAGCAAAACACGGCTCTGCCACTGAGCCTAGTGCTAAAAAGCGATTCCTTTTCAAAAAACGAACCGGTTTTTCAGTATTTAATTTGAATTCAAGGAGGTTTAAATTCTAGCGGTTCAATTTAAACTGTTTTCGAATAATATATGTCGATTTGACCTGGTACAGCTACTTCAAAACCCGTTCTGCCATTTTTATTATGCCAGCTTTTGTAACGGCAGCTGTCTGCAGCTATCAAAATGTGGCCGCCGAAATCAGTCTCTTGTCCTAATATAGTCCCGTGAGGAAGAAAGCTGGAAAAGAAAACAAAAGAAAATTTAAACAAATCTAATTTTACTTTATGGCTGCGTGACGTTAGGAAACAGTCGTACACACCCCGATCCACAGCCAGCGAACGAACCCGCCAAAAAAGCCGAGGCATAAGCAAGGTGGTACTCCTAGGAAGTTACCTAGAATCGAGCTACTTGGTTATTTGTCATACTAACCCTGGCAGGTGGGGACAACTATGAAGAATTTAGGCTGGGGTCCGTCCAGTAGTCAAGTCCCATAAAAGGCGAAGAGATGATAATCGAATGTTCTAGATGTCCATAATGACGGGAGTCCGGCTAGCGGAGATAGCAGAAAAAGATACGATATCGCGGAGGAGTCTAAGTGAGGTAGCCAAAGTAAAAAGTGGACCGAGTAAAAATTAAGTGATATTGTGGTATTCTGGTTCTGGGTTAAAGGACAATATAAAACAAAATTTAATATTTTTAAATAAAAAGAAAAGAAAAAAAAAACAAAAGGATAAAAGTCCAAGGAATCCCACGCCTAAAATATAAAATGTAAAGAGACTCGGTCTCAACAAAAGGGGAAAGAGACCTGTGTATACGAGCCCAGGCAGGGAATGCGAATAAGTGGTGAAGAGTGATTAAGGTGAGGAATCTCGGAAAACAAAAGAAATTGGTAAAGAGGGGATTATTCCAGAAACAGGTTCAAGACATATCCGGCCACCTGAGAACAGAGGGCACGAGAAAGCAAGTTGATAGGGAGAGACCTGCAGACCCACGCATCCCGGATCGCAAGCGCGACGCCCCAACCTCAGTCAGTGTGTAAGTAAAGAAAAAAAAATCCCTTCCTATAGAAATGATAAATTTTGGTGTAGAGTCGGTACTTATTCTAAAATGTCCTTAGGCACGTGGAGGCGGACTAAGTCCTTACTGGGAAGACCGAGGGGATCATCTAGGTAGCCAGAGTCGGCAGTTGGATTCCCCGGTTCCCCTCCAATTTGAAAGATCTAACCTGCGCAGCCAACTAACTACCAGAACTACGTAGGAACGAAGGAACCGTGAACCACTAAGAGGAAATACAAAATTTATGATAAGAATAATTGAATTGAAACCGAGCTGTCTGTTAGGGATTTAGAGAATTGAAAGGTTTTCGTGTGAGAAATAAATTTTATTTCAGCAGCCTGCCGTCGTCGACAAATGCATTTGGGGAGGATACCAGGTGAGTCACTTTAACTATATAAACTATAAATTTTTTTTGTTGAACAAGAAGTATTACAATAATTTGACTATACATATATATATATATAATTTCGGAGAAGGATTCGAATGTTTTGACATAGTCCCGCGAAGAAAACCAAAGAAAAAAAAATATTTTTGAATTAAAACCCAACGAAATTCTTGTCGAGTATTAGATATCTACACACGAAACCTATAGACAAGTAAAATCCTTTTTCCTTTCGAAGAGATTAAACAATTATACGCGTATGCAACCATATATAACCACATCTGGATTTTTGTATTGAATAAGATTGTCTATCATTTGGCACAGCTGTGTAGAGTACCTAAGGAAAAATTCCACATTAGCCTTAGTGATCAGCGATTATGGATATAATTAACTTAGAAATAATTAACTTAGCAGTCAGTAGCTCGTAAGTGCGTAGAGTTGAGTGATAGCAGCTCAATTGGCCTAGTGGTGGCAGTAAGTTGTAGCGATTGTTACTGAATTTAATAGTTGGATTTTTTTTTTGTTTTTTTTTTGTTGTTGCATTGGGAATGGGCCTAGAGGCCGAACCACGGGTTTAATGACGTAGTGCAGCAATTAGAGGTTTACTTAAGAATATCGTCGATAATTAGGTACATATAGTCGCTTAAGTTCAGTCTTAAGATTCCTATATATAAATTTTTTGTTGCCTGGATTATTGGACATATATAAAAAAAAAGAAAAATTTTGAAAACGCTTAACCGCTAGGATCCTAGTATGTAGTCACTGGTAGACCCAGGATCAAGTTGTTGTACGTTAGCGTAGCCGAACTGTATTGTAGCGAAAACGTATGATTATAATGTTTGAATTTGAATAAAATCTTTTAGTGGTACAAGCCGACCAGTCCATTGTGGGGTGATGACAGCGTGGAGGCGAGCACTCCACTTGTGAGAATAGTATGCCGTATGCCTAATGAAGATTGTAGTGAAGCCAAGCGGGGTAGGATGTATAATGGACGGTTGTGGTACGCATGCGAGTAGGTCCGCCATCGAGCTGCGTCAGCAGGTAGTTATTGAGGAGGGTTCGTTCCCTACTCGGGCAATCGCTGACGCGGCGGCTCCTCTTCTTCCCTCCCACGCCCAATCGACGAGCTTAGCCGGCTTAGATGGAGATAATACCAGGGGGAAAGGTGAGCGCGAAGACTAGGACCCGGACAACTGCTTTGCTAAGCCACTATTACTTAATTATGGCTCCCAACCTTACTATCTGAAGGAACATTTAAGCGTGTTTCGGCAGGGGACCTGGCGCCCACTAGCTTAGTTATACTCACTGTTCATAACAGACGTAAATTTAAAAGGTTGGACTACTAATTATTGAGAGTCGCTTCGTTGCGTGCGACTATGCTTGTTGATCTCACATAATTTTTTTGGTAATTATGTACTCCGAATTTTGGCTAGCTTGGATTGGTTGATTTGCCTTGATATAATTAATTAATTCCTTGGTTTATTTTCCCTTCCGGCCGTAACTAAATTGAAGTCCCAACGTGGCAACATACCTCCAACCAACAGTAACCCTCCGGCTGATCTTCCGAGAGGTACGTTACAAATGGCGCCCAAAGTGGGGCCGAATAAATTTGTTATAACGTAATGTCACAGCAGCAGGACAATTTGGGGCGCTTAGAGCCAACCCTGAAGGTAGTACTGCATTGCTGTAGGCGGTTAAATAGTAATGAACTTTATAGATGCATTGTTTAATTGGAGTTTCTTGTTCCTAGTCCAAGCTAAGCCAAGCCAGACAAATGATTGTATTAAGTGAGTAGAGCGAGGCTGGGCTTAGGAAAGCATTCCAGCACTCAATTATTGTACAGAGGTACAATTGCAGATTCAATTCAGGGTGAAGCAGACTTCTGCTAGTGATTGGATGCGGGACTTGGATAAGAAGCTGAGGAGTGCAGTTCTCCAAGTCCAATATAATAAGGCGTGAGAAATTTGTTAAGTGGTCTTAATAAAATTCCGCGTCGTCGGCAACTTAGAGTTAGAACTGATTCCGCTGTTAAGAATCAGCTCCTCGGTCGAATTCCATAAGGGTTAGATAGTGACTTTAGTGGTCTTAGCGCGTGTTCCCCTTATGAGGCATTCATCAGAGAGCGAGAAGGCTGCACGCTTTTGAGATTGTCTTGCTCCTTAGAGTAGGCCTATCCACATCGTATTACGACATTGGCGGTTAGGAAGGTGATGAGATAACCCTAACACTACCGCGAGTGCATCCAAGTACGATAACCTCCCCGCAATGGACGCACGAAGGCATGTACCCAATAATGAAAGTATAAAAAAAATAAAAAATTTTGTTGCCACTATCCTATAGTATATTGAGAATTGCAATTCACTCATATTAATACCATTGGAAATTTGGAATTTAGTTGTAAATAGGGAATCAAGAAGGAACTGATTGAATTAGTGAGAACCTTCACACTTATAGTAGCTGGCACCCTATAGGCAAACATAGACCCCGCTAAACCTTGTTGAGGTTTACCCACTATTAGAATAGATATGAAGTCTGACTAAGTAATTACTTGGAGAAGCATAACCGTAGTAGTATAAGAAGAAAATATTGTCAATATACCAATAGATATGAATGTACATCACTTAGAGCGTGATGAGCTCAGTTATGAGCTGAGATTGAGGAAACTTAGAGATTCAGGAAGATCCTCAGGCTTGGGGACGGCTCTTCAAGCCATCTTAAATAAGGAATATGAAGGATTAATGCAAAAACCGACAGGGTTTCCTCCTATCACCCAAATAGATTCAGAACTGGCGTTATGTCAGGAGAAGTTAACGTCCTTGAAAGAAATGATTAATATCGCGGTGGCTGCGAAAAATGTTAGTGAGCTAGCTAAGGCTCAATCACGACTGCTGCATTTACTCGGTAGGCTTAAGCTTCTGTCTAAGGGAGAGCCAGCAATGTCCGATTCCATTGCGGACCTAATAGAAGCCGCTGATGCAGACCTGGATTTGGTCATCCACGTGTTGCCGGAACTTGAACGGCTGGGGGCGAGTAATACCTTCGTACCACCACCTCCTCTGGGTGTAGGAGCTTCCATGGTCAGTAACCAGGGCGTACGGGAGGGAGATGAAGTGTCCTCACATGAAGAAGACCTTGCCTTTCCGATAGAGACCAGCGTTCCATCCTTGATCGTAACCCCTACTAACGAAGTGAGGATATCTCAGCAACTCATCGATCATCAGGATGTTGCGATAAATAATCAACCTATTGATGTCGATCAATCAAGGAGACAGGTAGGTCTCCCAATTATAACATCTACTCCGACATTAATCTGCACCACGGCAGCGGGAACTGTGGTTTCCCTAGCTGACCATGCTCATAATATTAATAAGCGCGACAAGTCGCGAATCACGATTAGTTCAGGTGCAATACCTAAGGTTGCTATTAGCTCAAGCATCCGGCACGCCAAGCAATCTCTAGTGCAACCAGCAACGAATGAGGTTGGAAGTTATAACAGAGCTAGTAATATACATAGCCACAGCCCGTCATTCCAGCAAGGTAAGACCTATGACCGTCCTCCGTTCATTAAAACCAGGCCGATGGGGCCGAGAGGGAAACAGCCGAAGCAACCTGAAGTACAGTCTGTTCATTTAAACCCGCTAGGGGAAGCCGTACCTCAAGAGTTCCACAGGAACCCAACTTATTGTCATAATCCACCTCAGGCACCTGTAAGACCACCAAGATCACAAACGGAAGAGCAATTCCGGGTACCACCTTCTCAGCCATCAAGGCCTAACTTACAGGGACGCCGACACTCAGCGGTTTCTCAACTTGGAATAGGCGAATGGTCGTCTCAGCTTCCTCGGCGAAGCCACGGTAACCCCGTAATAAACTGGCACATACGCTTCGACGGCTCACCCAGAGGTCTATCCGTAGACGATTTTTTATTCAGAGTGGAGACCCTAGCAAGAGCTGATGGGGTCTCTCAAGATATCCTATTGTACGCCATTCACCAGCTTCTATCAGGTCGGGCAGCCACCTGGTACTGGCAATTCTGCCGAAAATATCCAAACACAGACTGGTACCAGCTGTGCGATTCCCTAAGAAGAGAGTTTGAAGATTCGTACAGTGACTTTGATATCCGGAAGCTAATGGAATCGCGGAAACAAAAACCGAAAGAATGTTTCAGCGACTTCCGACTTGACCTGGAAGGTCTATCGTTAAGACTGCGCGAAGCGATGAGCCAGAATGAGTTGATGCACATAACAAAACGTAATATGCATCCGGCACTGAGGAAGGCCCTGGCGCTGCGGGATTTTTATAGTCTGGATGAAATGGATAGACTCTGTCGACAGATGGAGAAACTATGGAGCGAAGTGGGAGAGACTGCTGATGACCAGATAGAGCCCAAAAGGCATCACATTCAACAAGTCGATTACGACAATTACGATAGTTGGGGATTACCTACCGGTCGCGAAGAAGGGTTAGAGCAGGAGATAGAGATTGCCATGCTGGAAAATCGATCGGCAATCAAAAGGGAATATGTGATCTGCTGGAACTGTGAGTACCTCGGGCATACCTTTGTTGATTGCCCGGACAAGAGGCGACGGATTTTCTGTTATACGTGTGGAGCTAAAAACGTTGTGCGGCCAAACTGCATAAAGTGAATGAAGGGAAACCGACAGGCGGATCAAGGAACGAGGGGTCACATGATTCCGCCGAAGGCTTTCTCCACCCCTCCCAGGCGAGCAGTGCCAAGAACTCAGTCCACAAGTACCCAGACGTGTACCAGCCCAACTCCGTCGACCCTACCATAGTCAACCAAGACAAACGAAGATCTAGAACGCGCCTATATTTTACCACCAGGAAGGCCACCATTAAAAAACTGTCCAAGTCGGTTATAAGACCTGAAGAAGACGGGAGGCCCGTAGTACAGTTCCGTATAAAAGGTCAGAGCTTGTATGGATTGCTAGACAGCGGGGCGAGTGTCAGCTGCCTAGGTAAAAACCCCTTAGAATTGATAGAGAGGCTGGATACTCAGTGGTCGACTATCATCGCTTCCGTACGAACTGCGGACGGCTCCAGTCAGGCAGTGATAGGATACGTGCGGCTTCCAGAGGAATTAAACGGCAGCGTTATGCACGTCAAATTTTTCATAGTGCCTAGTTTAGCTCGGCAACTCATTCTTGGCATCGACTTTTGGTCCACCTTTGGGATTTTCCCAGCGATTGTATCAGAGATCGAGTTAAATTCAGATCCTGAAATGCATCATAACCTAGATCTAGAGGACAGACAAAGACTCGACGAAATTATAGCTGAGTTTCCGTCGTTTAGTAAGGAATGGTTGGGACGAACGTCCCTGCTGAAACATATGATCGATATAGGCGATAGCAAGCCAATTAGACAGAGACATTACCCCCTTTCGCCTCCGATGCAAAAAATCCTCGACGGAGAGATCGATCGAATGTTGCAGCTTAAGGTAATAGAGGAAAGCCAAAGCGAGTGGGCCTCGCCATTAGTGATGGTGAAAAAACCAAATGGGAAGGTAAGAGTATGCCTAGATTCTAGGAAACTAAACGAAGTTACTCGTAAGGATGCCTACCCACTACCAGAAATAATGGTATTCTAAGCCGAGTAAGAGGCACCAGATTCATCACAAGTCTCGATTTGAAGGACGCCTTCTGGCAAATCGAGCTTGACCTTAATTCACGAGACAAAACCGCGTTTGTTGTTCCAGGAAAAGGTCTCTACCAGTTCACGGTGATGCCTTTGGAGTGACCAATTCTCCTAAGACATTATGTAAACTAATGGACAAGGCCATCCCTTACGATCTGCATGAGGACGTATTTGTGTACTTGGATGACCTATTGATCCTATCTGAAGATCTCTCACATCTGCAAGTCTTGCGCAAGGTAGCCGGTTGTATACGGAAAGCAGGGTTGACGATAAACATCGAGAAACGCCGATTTTGTCAAAAGCGTCTGAAATACCTAGGGCATATTATCAGTAAAGAAGGTATTCAAACCGACCCAGAGAAAATTTCCGCGATGCAAGATTTTCCCAGACCGAAGACAACTCGCCAAATCCGAAGATTTTTAGGGCTCTCTGGTTGGTATAGGCGATTTATTGCCAACTATGCAACCTTAGTGGCTCCAATAACCGATCTGCTTCAGAAAAACACGAAAACGACGTGGTCAAGCGAAGCTGAATTAGCCTTTAACCAAGTGAAGGCCAGCTTAACAAAGGCTCCAATTCTCTCCAGTCCAGACTTTAGTCGCCCCTTCATTATTCAATGCGATGCGTCGTCGAATGGGGTTGGTAGTGTGCTATGCCAGACAGACGAGGAAGGTAACGAACACCCGATTGCCTTTATGTCCCAAAAATTAAATAAGGCCCAACGGAACTACAGCGTTACTGAACTGGAGTGCTTGGCGGCAGTGTTAAGCGTCAAAAAATTTCGACCCTACATTGAAGGATCCCATTTTACCATCGTAACAGATCACTCGAGCCTTCGATGGCTGATGAATCAAAAGGATTTGTCAGGACGATTAGCGAGGTGGAGTCTTAAGCTTCAGGCATTCGACTTTACTATTACTCATCGAAAGGGTTCCGAAAATGTAGTAGCCGATGCACTTTCCAGGACCGAATTAGAGGAGCTGAGTCAGATAAACTCTAACCCGACATTGAAATTAGACGATCCAGCCTTTCTGGACGCCCAGTATCTAGACGTAGTGAAAACGGTCAAAGAGAACCAATCGCGACTACCTGATGTGCAGGTGAGGGACGGAATTGTGTTTAAACGGATCCATACTGAGTTAGATAGTGAGTCTTCATGGAGAATATGGGTTCCAGAAATCCTCACGAAATCCTTAATAAGTGAGGCCCACATTCCTCCTCTTTCATCGCACAGCGGAATCGCTAAAACCATAGAGAAATTGAAGCGGTATTTTTACTGGCATCGCCTGGTTTCCCAAACCACGAACTTTATTAAGGGTTGCCAAGTTTGCAAGGAATGCAAGCCTCCTAATCAGTGTCTGCGTCCGCCGATGGGTGAACCTATAATTCCGGTACGTCCTTGGCAACATATTAATATTGACTTCCTGGGTCCATATCCGCGCTCAAAATTGGGGAATACCGTTCTTATCATAGTAATTGATCGCTTTACGAAGTTCGTTTTAATCAAACCATTAAGAAGTGCACTGACAAGATTAGTCATTCCCTTCCTAGAAAGGGAAGTATTCCACCTCTCTGGAGTTCCGGAGTCCTTGATGTCAGATAATGGTGCGCAATTCACGTCCAAAGAATTCAAGCGGTTAATGGGAACGTACGGCATCAAACATAGCCTCACAGCGGTTTATAGTCCCCAAGTAAATGCCTCCGAGCGCGTCAATCGGAACATCCTGGCAGCAATCAGGGCGTACTTGGATAAGGATCACCGGGAATGGGATGAGCATTTATCCGAAATTAATTGTGCCCTAAGAAATGCCGTCCACGATTCCACGGGATATACGCCATATTACCTGAATTTTGGCCGGCACATGATCACGCATGCTTCCAGCTACAACCTCCTAAGGAAACTTCAAGCCATAGAGGAAGGAGATATGCAAATCGAGAATTCAGGGGTAAAAGCCAAAATACAAGCCCAGGTGGCGGAGAACCTGCGCCAAGCGAAAGAACGACACCGAAAACAATATAATCTGAGAAGCGCCTGTAGAAAATATTCTCCCAGACAAGAAGTGTACTGCAGAAACTTCGCCCAGAGCGACGCCTCAAAAAAGTTTAGTGCAAAATTAGCACGGAAATTTTTAAAATGTAGGATTGTGCGAGCCGTTGGCAGCTCCTGTTACGAGGTAGAAGACAGCCAAGGCAAGAAAATCGGTACTTATCATGCTAAAGACTTAAAGCCCGGCTAGATTGCAGGGTGTGAGTCAGCCCCACGTTACAGTGACCTTCTCCGGTAGCCCTAATAAGGCATTCGACCAGCCTATCTGGTAACAACAGGGTATCAAAAGAAGACTTTTTTTTGCTTCCCAAAATAATCGTCGGAATAAATTTAAACATGTATTATGCCTAAATCTAAGATGGATATATATATCCATAGTAAGTCTGAAGCATAAATCCATATATGTAGTAATTCTAAATTCTCAAATGTAACGAGTTCCAATTAATATAGATCACAAACATCGTTGTTCACTGCAAAAATGCACGCCCTACTATCTAGGTCAGTTAAAAAGGCTATTCAAAAAAAAAAAAAGGAAATCAATTGCACTAGAATATAAACACCTATAATTGTACGAGCTATGCATGATTCCTTAAGAATTGCCACCCCGAGTACGACAGCTATAGCTGTAGTTATCGATAGGGGAACAGAAAATCTTCAGACTCGGAAATGTAACAGGTAGTCAATCATAATCTTCTTTGCAAAAAGTTAATTAATTACCAAGTATAATTTTTAGACGCCCGCAGAGTGTTGTCTGCAATGGTTCTTTGTCGTCGCGTTTTCTATTTGGTCCCGGTCTCCCCCAAGGATCGATTCTTTGTCTACTAGTTTTCCCATTGTTCATTAACGATGTCTTTGAATGTGTTACACATAGTAGGCTACACATATATGCTGATGAGTCTCAACTATACTTTTCAAGGCCGCTTGGTCTCATTGAAGGTGGAACTAATTGCACTAACGAAGATTTGCAAAGGATTCTTCAATGCCAATGTCAATGCCCTGAAGCTAAATGCCAGTAAATCTAATTGTTTGTTAATAAGCAGAACCAATTTTAACACTACTGGGTTCTCTCCTATTACCATTGAAGGGGAAATCATTCATTTTGTAGAGACTGCTCCTAATCTTGGTGTTATATTTATTAATACTTTAACCAGGGACAATCACATCTCGGCTGTAATTCGTAAAGTCTATGATTCTTTACGGTTTGTGTGAGCTTCTAGTAACTTTACACCTACTACAGCAAGATTATTCTTATGTCGGTCACTTCTTCTTCCGGTACTTACCTTTGGTTGTGAAGTATTTGGTCATTACGCAGATTTGATTATGTGTCTTCTTTTACTAACTCCGTTTTTGGTTGTAACCTGTTTTGTTATTTAAATTATCGGTGTCTTGTTGTATTAGTCAAGTTAATGAAATTTCGCTGTCCAGCACACTTATTTCTGGTAATCTCAATTGTAATTTAGTATTGCCCAAATTTTTTTACATAATTTCTCAGCGTCTGTTCTTCGTGCATACAATCAAGCTTTGGAACTCCTTACCTGGTTCTATTAAACGATCCAACCTTAACTTGTACCTACTAAAAGACACTTGAATCTTACAGATGCATTGCCACTAATATATATGTTGTTATTTGTCGAAATTACAATAAAAAGCGTGTGGAATAGTTGAATGAAATGTTGGTGTGTTGTCTCGTGATGTCCAACAGTATTCAATATGATTGATTCTACAAGGAATTTCCATTTTATTTTCAGATTGCTATGAGAAATAAAGCTAAGTACCTCCATACACCTATATGCACTTTCTGCAAGATGGAATGCTTCAATTCAGCTTTTAAAGATGAAATTTTACTAGACACTGCAATACTCATTGCTCCGAATAGGGATACAAAGGACAGTCATGTAATATATATTCAGCCACATATCTGCACGATGGATAGGGACCTCCCCTTTCTCGAGCAGTCGAAGCAAATTGGGCAGGCTTCCCGTAATCTTAGAGGGTTACCTTGATTTAAATCCCTCCACGTTGTTTTGTTAGATATATCTTAATCGCCGTTGGATTTTGCACACCGGTAATTAGTATTAAGTAGCACTAAATTGAATTTCAAATTTTTAAATTATTAAATTAAAATTTACTTGCCACTGTTAAGGTGATGTAAGGCAGGTAGGGTACTGTGCTAAGTCCAGGCTAAGAAAACTAAAAAAGGAAAAGGTAGTATTTGTCTTCTATATATGGAGAATTGATATTAAAATATCTTGACTTACCTGATTCAGTCTTCCCCCAGCTTCACTCAACGTAAACATAAATTATCACTAAATATGAAAGCGACTATTTTCCTTACTCAACTTCAAACCTATTGGACTGACCGTTGCCCAAATCATAATATAAAGCACATTTGACCGGAAAATATTTAAAAATTTCAAATTTAAAAGCAATCCTTGAACTGAGCCAATTATTTAGGCCACTTGCGAGAAAACTTTGATCCAATAAAATGCAAGAAGCTGCTAGAAATAGGGGTCGGAAGTAGAAAATAGGGGGCTTATAACAGAGAAGCTTTGGTAAGTGAAGCGGTCGGTCATTCCCAGTCAGTCAATTGAAAAAGAAGTGTCGGTGTTACGCAAGGTGGTGGTGTTAGTGTAGCGGTAATGTCAAAATGAGAACGAAAATATAATAAGCTTACATACACTCGATTTAATTCAAGTCCTTTAGATTTTTTCTATGTACTATATTCCTTAACTTAAATAAAAATTAAGATTCTGAGATATAATAAATTACCCAAATTCAACAAGCAAGCAAAACTTTGTTCGCATGTATGCCCAAGCAAACCCGAGATGGGAAAGTGAGGAGCGACTTGCATGAACTAACTGTACACTAATGAATTGACCACTATAATTCGATTTGAGAATAATATTATTCAACGATTAAATCTTTTAATTGATAAATTAAATTTATTGACCGAAGGCAAATAATAAACAAATTCACTAAATGATCTACCACCAACTCGCTTAATTATTTAGAAAAAACGAAAAATGTTACTCAAAATACCACAATATTTTCACAATTTTTCCTCCACCTGATATTGCATACAAACTTGCACATACCATGAGCAGAATGCAAGTCAAATTCACAATTTTTGCAAGATAAAAAAAAACACTAGATTTGGATAGCACAAGTTAAACTCTGGAACTTCCGAAAAAAGAAGAGAGCGATTCATTGAAGTGCACCTCCTTATATAGGGCCTGAACCGCCATTTATCTGTGGAAACTAACGAGCATAATGCGAAATTCTCCCAGGAAATAATCTTTTGTTGGCTACAATTATGCCCCATCGAAGCGGAATTTTATCTTTTATTATCTTCCAATAAAATATTATTAGCCTTTATTATTTTCTCTGAATGCTGACAAATTTTGTAAAATGTGCCATAATCAGTCAGCGCCATTAATTTTGGCATCCATGTTGAATAAATTTAGTGTGGAACGTAATTTTCCATTTTTCACATTTCCACTTGCTATCTCTTGCCTTCTCATTATGTATATGAGAAACAATAAATTCTTCAATATCTTTTAACGAAGATATTTATCCACTTTTTAAACGCTGCCATTGTGTTCCTCGATAAAAAAATACCCCAGTTTGATATATCATATGTTGGCAGTACATGAAAGTGACAGTTCCGCGGTTTATATTCGTTTCGCGCTGTCAAAGTTTTCGCGAGTATTTTTAGTGGATGTTTATGTTTAATTACATTTATATTTCGCTATATTTCGTAATTGTAAATATCTTAACCTGTACCAGGTGCGATGTTTACCTTTGATTTTTTTGTATTATTATAGGTGTTTCATGTACTCATGTACATTTATACTTGCTCAGCAATGTTGTGCAGGTAAATTTATTCCATTATTGGATAATAAAAATTCAACTTTTCGCAAGTTTTCTTGCATTGGAATTCAGCTCTCGGTAGCTGTCAAAAGGTGAAATTATGCTAATTTCACCTGAACTGCCCGACGGGAATTTAATTCATTTCTTATTATAATCATTTCAGACCTTCATTGATATAAGCCATTGAGCTGAAATTCGATGAGGGGTTTCGAGGGATGTTTATTGGAACTTCTGGTTTAAGATAAGCATTTCAGATTTGGCTGAATTTGTGCTAATTCCTTCCCTTTCTTCTTCCCTTCAGGTTCTTCGTCACTGAACAGTCGGGGTGAAAAATAAATTTGAAAGAATAATAATTAAAAAGGTTGGAGATAAGAAAAAAAAACCAAACAAAGGAGTTGAAAGGAAAAGGAAAAGATAGCAAAAAAGAATCAGAGAAAAGTCGTGAGCAGTGAAGAAAAGCAAAAGGAAGGGCAGTTGAATATAAGTGGAGGAACGTGCTCAGGGAAGACTGAACTGGGATCAATCCGTATAGGCATATGTAGGTTAATACACCAAACATCGCAGACGCTGAGTAAGCTTTTTTTTATGCATCGGATGCACCAGACCTTGAATTCATTTCATATTTCACAACTGCATCGTGGGAACTTAGCCGATGCTGCACTTTTTACTCCACGCGATAGCCCAGATAGAAATAAAGTAGCTAAGTTAGATTTAGTCTTTAATTAATTTTTGTCGAGGAATAAACGAATTAAAAATAAAAGTTCTTTTTTTTTAATAAAAACCCGGCTACAAAAATTAACTGGCGCCCGAGCAGGGACCGCGGAATGCAAACGGAAAAATAAGTGATAGTAAATGATAAATTGAGAAATTTTTTTTCTCTTCTTTTTTCGAGATAGTTTGTCGATGCAAATACTCCCGACAGTGCTTTAAATAACAAGAAAAAAGTGTTGCTATAAGAAACGAAAAAAAAGTGTAATCAACCACAAATAGCTAATGCATGTAATCTAATAACAAAAAATTTCTTTATGTGTAACCATCCACAAAGTTATTAGTGGAGAGAAGTGAAACTTCCTCGCGCATTTTTCTTTTAAAAGCAAACAAATTAATTAGTGACCGTGGTAATTCGATCACTATTAGTTTACTGAATAATTTTCCTTTGCAATAGTGGCAAGTAAAGGGGATAAAATCCCATGAAACCTTTTCGACGATAAAAGACCAGGAAACGAGGCCCCGAAGTAACCAAATCAGCTAATAACTCGATTCGGACGAAACGAAGTTATTGAGTAGAATCTTCTTTTAATCACCAGGGATAAAAATACTTAATAACAGCCGCCTGATCTGTCAGGAAAGGAAGACTACCAGCGGTCCCAGATATAGACAAACAGGACGGAGAAACACCGGGAAGTCTATATTAAAACAAGGAGACTCACTGAAATGTTCGTCCTACATTTCTTAACTATTTTATTGTAAGTCTAGTATTCATATTACTTTTATAAAAATAAAAAATATTTTTATTACTATTTCAAATTATTTTACATAAGTGATAAAGAAAAAAATATTCCAATTAAATAAATGAACATAATGATAAATGAAATCAAGGATAAATGAAAATCAAAGAAAGAATTGATAAATTTAATTAAAGTTTTACAAGTGTAAATAAGAAGAAAAAGGTTACAAATTTGTAGCTTCCTTAACTCATTGAGCAATCTATTCATTTAATAGTGTTAAATTATATTTGAAATTTCTTTTTTTTTTTAACTAGAATGGAAAATAATAATTTTATTGGACCACCTACGTTATCCGTTCCAAGTCCGCTGCCGACGGTAAGTGAAGAAAATAACAAATCTTCAATTACGCAGAATAATTCGATCCCTACTAATGCACCTAATTTAGCAGAACAAGTTACAACTTTAGTAATTGATGTGTTAAGAAAAGAAGGTAGAATAATTTTGAATTCATTATTAGAGGAAAATCGACAATTGAAAACTAGTGACGTCGATCAGTCTGCTCCATACAAAATGGAAATCTTACTGAAATGGATAAAATTCCTGATGTAGTAAAAAGCCTTAGGGAATTCTCTGGAAATTCTGGAGAATTCGGCTCTTGGAAAAAGAGCGTTGAAAGAATACTTCTAGTATACGATTCATTAAAGGGTACTCCGAAATATTATGGTATCCTTAGTGTAATTCGCAATAAAATAGTCGGTCATGCCGATATCGCATTGGAATCGTACAATACCCCATTAAATTGGAATAGCATATCTAAATGCTTAATGTTACATTATGCTGATAAAAGAGATCTAGGAACTCTTGAATACCAAATAACTACTTTGGTTCAAGGGAATCGAACCATTCACGAATTTTATCAAATGGTTTATCAGCACTTATCCTTAATTTTGAATAAATTATCATCTCTTGACATGGGTCAAGAAGCATTAGAGATAATGACCAAATCTTATAGAGATAAAGCTCTTGACAACTTTATCAGAGGTTTGCGAGGAGAACTTCCGAGACTCCTTAGTATAAGAGAGCCTGTGGACTTACCTCAAGCTCTATATCTTTGCGTAAAATTAGAGAATGTAGATTTTCGCGCTCAATATGCCAATAATTCTCGAAAAGGGTTACAAAATAATCGCACACCACCGATTCCGGCTAGAAGGAATTTTCCTTCTCCACAACTCACAGTACCTGTACCAGCTCCTAGAGCAAATTTTTATCCAGGACTATTAAATAATTCCCAAAGAAATGAAATACCTAAAACTTTTTATCAAAATCCCCAATCTAATTTGAATCGACAATTTAATCCACATACTCGTCAATTTCCACCTAAGACATTACAGAGGCCAGAACCAATGGATGTTGATCCTTCATTGCATTCTCGCGCAGTGAATTATAAAAATCAATCACATTTTTATCAATCTGCAGAAAAAAGACCATTATCGAAACAAATGCATCCACCTAACAAACAACAACGTATTTTTAATACTGAAACCTTTGATCATGAACAACAAGCTGAAATCGAAAACTACGAAGAAAATATCCAAAGTGAGAATGAAGTGCACGAACAAACACTTGAAGATTACATTGAAAATGAGGAAGCAAATATCGATCAATTGGATGATATTTATCTTCTACACTTAAGGAGTTCTTCGCTCCCTTATTTTGAGTACCTTTCTAAAAGCGTCGAAACCATGAAATTTCTAATTTCTAATAAAAATTATATTCAGCGACGTCATATTAGTAACCCAATTCCCAACAAAAAACTATTTTTTGCTAATTCTGTAGCGGGAAATATAAAAATCACTCATCACGCCTTAATAAACCTAAGCTCTTTCGATGGAATAGTCGGAAACGACAGCCTGAAAGAATTGAAGGCAGTAATCCATACCAAGGAAAATTACATGGTCATCGAACCAGATATCAAAATATCTCTAAACCAATACAATTCAGAATCAGTAAATGCAATTAATTTAAGAACTTCACATATGACGAAACCCCAAATAGATAAATTAAACAATGCAATAAAAAAGCACAATACTCTGTTCTTAGAACCTAATGAAAAATTAACTTACACTACAATAGTAAAAGGCGAAATTCGCACCACTTCTTCTAATCCAGTGTATTCAAAATCTTATCCTTACCCAATGGCTTTGAAAGATGAAGTTGAAAAGGAAATTAATAAGTTACTTGAAGACGGTATAATTAGAGCCTCACAGTCACCCTATAACTCCCCAGTATGGATCGTTCCAAAAAAAGCGGATGCATCCGGAGAAAAGAAATATCGCTTGGTAATAGATTTTCGAAAACTTAATAGCGTCACAATAGCCGATAAATATCCCATCCCTGAAATTAATGAAGTATTAGCCAACTTAGGGAAAAACCAATGGTTTACTCCCATAGATCTAAAAAGTGGATTCCATCAAATCCCACTTAAGGAATCCGACATCGAAAAAACGGCTTTCTCAGTCAATAATGGAAAATATGAATGTACTAGGTTGCCCTTCGGATTGAAGAACGCACCTTAAATTTTCCAAAGGACTTTGGACGATATTTTAAGAGAGCATATTGGAAAGAAATGCTATGTCTATATTGATGACATAATCATATTCGGTAAAAATGAAGAAGAACATTTTCAAAATCTAGAAGTAATATTTAACACACTAGAAATGGCTAACATGAAAGTGCAACTAGACAAGAGCGAATTCTTCAAAGAAGAAAATGAATTTCTCGGCTTTGCAATATCTAAATACGGTATCAAAGCTAATCAAAAAAAAATTCAGGCAATAGTCGATATTCCTATACCCAAGACACTTAAAGATCTTCGATCTTTTCTGGGCATGGGAGGATATTATCGACGCTTCATTAAAGACTACGCAAAATTAGCAAAACCCCTAACTTCGCTTTTAAGAGGTGAAGATGGACGTGTGTCCAAAAATCTATCAAAAAATAAAACCATCAAGCTGAATGAAGATGCAATCGAAGCATTCAGCCAAGTCAAAAATTGTCTCGTGTCAAAAGAAGTAATGCTCGTTCACCCAAATTTCAATAAAGATATTCAACTTACCACGGACGCTTCAGACTACGCCATTGGCGCAGTATTAGCTCAGGAGGACAAACCTATTATGTTCATATAAAGAAGACTAAACAAAACAGAAGAAAGTTACGCCGCTAATGAGAAAGAGATGCTTGCAATTATATGGGCACTCAACTCATTAAGAAATTTCCTTTACGGATCCAAGCAAGTTAAAATTTTTACTGACCATCAACCACTCACTTACGCGCTTTGTAATAAAAACACCAATAGCAAAATGAAACGCTGGAAGGCAATTCTGGAAGAATACAATTATGAATTGAAATATTCTCCTGGCAGAACTGACGCATTGTCAAGATTACCCTGCAAAGAAGAAGGGAATTACATGACCATGACACAGCACAGCGATGAAAGTTCTTCACACAATCTAATACCTTCAGTAGAAATTCCCATTAACGTATACCGCAACCAGTTAATCTTAAAAATGGGAGACGAAAATAGCTACCAAATTCAAAACCCCTTCCCAAATCATACCAGACACATATTCATTTAATCTCAGTACTCTGATTCCAATATTATAGACATTTTTAAGAGATACTTAAATCCACGTACAATCAATGGAATAAAAACCGAAGAAAGTATCATGGGAAAAATTCAGACAATTTACTCACTCCATTTCAAAAATTACAGAATTCGTTTCACACAGATACTTGTGGAAGATGTAGGTAATGAATCAGATCAAGAAGAACTTATCCTATCAACATACCGACGAGCACATCGCAGTGCCGACGAAAATAAGATGCAAATTTCTGTAAAATACTACTTTCCAAAAATGAACCGAAAAATAAAAAATCTTGTAAAAGATTGTAAGATCTGCAAAGAGAATAAATACGAGAGACATCCCAACAACCCAATAATCAATCCTACACCCATACCAAATTTTCCGGGTCATACCATCCATATTGACATTTTCTCTACAGAAAAGACGTTAGTGCTGACAGCTCTTGACAAATTTACCAAACTAGCCCAAGCAAGAATAATCAAATCCCGCTCAATACAGGATTTGAGACAACCGCTAAGAGAACTATTGTTTTTCTTTGGCGTACACGAAATTGTCGTGCTGGACAACGAAAAATCCCTAAACTCTGCTTCCTTAACGGCTATGATGGAAGAGTTTAACATCAGCATTCTTACAACCCCACCTTATAAGAGTGAGGTAAATGGACAAGTGGAACGTTTTCATTCCACTTTAACAGAGATCATGCGATGCCTTAAGGCCGATGGAACAAATCGCTCCTTTAAGGAATTGCTCGAACGTTCAGTAAATGAATACAATCACACATTTCATTCCACAGTCGGAAAAAGACCTGTAGAACTATTCTACGGCCGAATCCCGCGAATCCTGAACAATCCGAAAAGACTCGACGCGATAATATTACAAAATTAAAAGTAAAACAGGAGAACGACTTAAAATATCACAATAAGAAACGCAAGCCTCTAAAGAACTATGAGGTAGGGCAAATAATTTTTGTAAAATATAATAAAAGAATTGGTTCCAAGCTTACAGTGAGATACAAGCAAGAAGAAGTTGGGGAAAACAGACACACTACAGTCATAACAAAGTCCGGAAAAACAGTTCACAAAAGTAATATAAGAAATTGATTCTCTTTCAGATTCGCTACTTTTCCCGCAAAGGCAGATGTTCAAATTCTGGATTACTCTAATTCCCGGATCATCGCACTAAGTTCTGGCATTGCCAAAATAAAAAACGGTAATTTCAAACTTATCCATGTAATTGACCTCGATCTTTATGATAAATTCATCTCCGATAACCTTCTAATCCTTGATTATCAAATCACAAGCAACCATTCCCTATACCCATTTCTTCACCATGAACTCTCTCAGATTCAAGATTTAGTAGAAAATATTAGACCACATAAGGAGAAAAGATCACTTGACTTTATCGGCAGTGCTTGGAAGTGGATAGCTGGTAATCCAGACCACGAAGATTTTATTGTAATTCAAGATAAAATAAATAATGTTTTGGAAAACAACAATAGACAAGTCATCATCAATAAATTGCACAATGAAAGAGTTAATAATATAACAAAAATTACAAATGAACTTATAAAAATAATTAAGGATGACCAAATAATAGGTCAAAGACTAGGTTTAATTATGCAATATAAACTTAGATTAATAAAAGAAGAGTTAACTAATATAAGGTATGCAATACATTAGGCTAAGTCAGGCATAATAAATTCTATGATGTTATCAAAAAATTAAATAAAATTAGCTACAGAGACCTTAGATAAGGAACAATTACCGTATTCAACACCAGAGAAGGCTTTAGATTTCGCAGATGTAAGAATTGCTAGTAACAGTTCCATTTTTCTTTACATTGTCAACATCCCTAACAACTAATGAAATTTATACAACTTTACTCATCAAACCAATAAAACTAAATCATATCACCACGAAAATTCCATACCCAAGAGCAGGGCCTTGCAGAGCTGAGAGGGGGCCCAGGCCAATAAAAAATATTGGGCATCTTGTTTGAGTAAAAAAAACAAATTTACATAGTTCTTTTATAATTTTTATTTATTTAAAAAGTATGAAATTAATAATTAAATTACAAATAAGCTTTTCGAGCTTTAGTTGTAGCAAAATCTTTTATAATAGTTGAAAAATCAATATTTCGTGCAATATCTGAATTTATATGTAAAATTGATAGCCCATTCAACCGTTCTTGGCTCATTGCAGATCTGTTAAAATTTTTAACTCTTTTCAACACACTGAAACTGCGTTCCGCTGAAGCAACGGAGGCAGGTAGACTTAAAAATATTCTTAAAGCTGTTGATATATTTGAAAACAATCCAATTAGGTTTTTTTCTAAAATGTTTAGCAGCAACTTAGCTGGAGATGATTCTATATCAAAGTTTACTTCAAAAATATTTTTTTTAAATATCATTTCATCGCATATTTCATTTGAAATTTCCTTTGGATATTTTAAGTGCATATTTTTTGCTCTCGATTTTATTTCCTCATCTGATGAAGTTTGAAAAGTCCAAAGGAATCCAAAAGTCTGGCAAATTTTGCGTAAAGACTCAAAGCGACGTGTCAAGCCTGAAATAACCGAATCAATAATGTATATAAAAACATTAACTCTATAATGTTCTTCAGCATCAAACTGTGACCTAATATGACGAGTTAATTGAAAATCAGTTGAAATTTTGGAAAGTACGGCAATCTCTTTTGAACTTAAGAGTAATCTGTCCCACTCTTCACGCATTATCTTCATCCTTGCAATAAGGTTGTTAATATTTTCCATTTCGACGTCAAGTGTTGCATTGCGTGCTTCAATAATTAAATTAGTTTGTTGCAATAACGTTAATATTTCAAGCCATATTGTTGTAAACACAATGCATTCGAATGTATCCAAAATTGAAAAATTGACTGAAGTTCGGTACGTGCGTGCGGTGGAAGGTTTAGTGACTTACACTCCTCTAAAGCAGCCAGAATATTTGACTGATTACTGTAAATTGGTTTAACAGCATCAATTCGAGCAGACCATCTTGTCTTTGATATTGTATGAAGTGACACAGCTAAATATTTCTTTCAAATCTCCCACTTTCTAGGATTGCTGCTAAAAAAATTATACATCTGTTGAATTCTCGCAAAATATGTAACTGCTTCTTTACATGATTCAGCAGAGTCAACTCCAACAAGATTAAGAGTATGATTTCCACAACTGGAAAAAATGCAATTCGGATTACGCTCAAACAGCACTGCTTGCACACCGTTATACTGTCCTGCCATATTAGCACCATTATCATATGCTTGCCCAAAGCATAAATTAAAATCAAGGCCAAAATTTTCAAGAATTTCAATAATTCGCGTAGCGATTTCGATTCCTCTTTTTTGTGTAAATGAATCAAATGTAATAAATCTTTCCTCAATTGAATACGATGCATTATTTATTATTTTTACATACCGAATTACAAGACACGTTTTTTCTTGGTGTGAGCAGTCTGGTGTCGCGTCCACAATAATGGAAAAATATTTAGAATCAAGAATGTCTTCCATAATTTTTCTTTCCACACATTTTCCACAAATCTGAATGAATTCATTTTGAATTCTTGATGGTAAATAATGAACTTGAAGACGTTTGTGCTTGTCTTGTGACTCACGAAAACTTTTTACATGTTCGTATAAAACTGGATCATACTTACTGAGCAATTCTATGATACCTAAGAAGTTTCCATTCCGCGAATTTCCAATATTCTCATTAGAACCAAATAATGCCAAACCACGCTCACTTAGGAAAAATATAACATCCAAAATTCTATGAAGAACTTTCTGCCAATTACTTGCCTCACAGTTTAGTTGTTTCAGTAGAGATCCTAATGAGGACTTTAATAATGCAGATCTACTTGCTGATTTCCAATGGACATAATTTTTTTTATGAATAATTGAATTTTCATGAGCGGGTACGCGATCTTTCAATTTCCTCCATCCTCTTAAAATATCCCATCCTGATTGGCTACCGAGAACTGATGCATCAAATTTCGTATCCTGTAGGAAGCAGGGAAAACAAAATAATGACTTTTTGAATTGCTCCAACATAGCCAATCTCTGTTGCAAATTTCTCCATTCGCTAAAACCTTCTTCGTCAGACGATATGGAAATTTATTGTTTTCAGCATCATTTGGGATGTTTTCAGGTATTTTAAAATGTTCAATTTTCAAAAAATCTTCCATTTGCATTATATTTTTCTTGTTAAGTAAGGCAACGTCATCGTTGAAAACAGATATTGAAGTTGTTGCTTCAATTCCTTGAATATTGGGTAGATTAGATGACACGTAATTTTCTTCCATGTTTGCATCATCAACAATTATCTGTAATGGTGACAAAGAATCTTCTATTTGTTCTGAAGTTATATTTACAACCACCGAAATTTGAGCATCAACATCCGCAATAACATTTGCCATTTGTGAAATAGCATGAGTAGTTTCATTTTCAGGATTGACTGTTTGATTGATAATCTGTTCAGGGATGTTTTTTTTATTAAAGAATTTCGTTAATCGTGGCAGACTTTGCTTGGCTTTTTCTTGTTCTTTTTTCTGTCGTCTCTTGCTTGCGCCACTCGGATATGTTCTTTTCATTATATTCCTAAAATTAATTACTTATGAATTAAATAGAACTATTTTTAATATTAACTCCATTTAAACTTACAGATTACAAATATCACTAAACAATAAAAAAAACACTAATTTTATAATCACTAAAATTTATAGTACGGAACCAAATGCTATACCCAATAGGAAAATTAAAACTGTACTGAATAGGAAATATAGTTAAATTTTTAATAATTGAAAATTAAATATTTTTTTTATGCAATTGGCCTACTACGTTAAAATTTTTTGAATTTTTCACAGTTCAACATATTCTTTTTTATGCAATTGGCCTACTACGTTAAAATTTTTTGAATTTTTCAGAGTTCAACATATTCTTTTTTATGCAATTGGCCTACTACGTAAAAAAGTTTTATACATACATATAACAATAACTTGAAATTTTTACTATAACCTTTGTATCGTTATATTTTATAAATCTTTGGTTAAAATAAAATAAATTAATACTCAAAATAATATTTCAACTTAATTTGTCCGCACCTACTGTGACCAAATTAGGAAATATGTAAATAGAGGCCCTTTCACAACTCGGGGCCTGAGCCAAATGGCCCTCATGGCCCACCCTCTGTTATGGCCTGCCCAAGAGTCTTACAGCACAAAGACATCATTTACGGCATAACCAAGGATTGTAAAATTCGCATTAAATTGTCAATTTGTAATCAAGGTAACTTACAAGATATCAGTAACAGCACTTGCATACCCAACTTGCTAAGAAGTCTCTCATGCACCACGATCAACAGTCAACACATTCGCACCATAGAAGAAATCGAACAAGGAGTTTTACTGCTGAACCAATTTAATAGCACCATCGACATCGAAGGTACAAATCGTGAACTTGCGGGGACATTTCTTATTAAATTTCATAACATCTCCATAACCATCGAGGGTCAGTCATTCAGGTCTCAGGAATTATCATCACTAAAAGCCTTACCAGCCATCTTTCAACCGACCCCATTAAGAAAAGATCATCAAGAACTACTGTCACTTGAAGTGATGAAGGAACTTCATAGCAAAAGCACTAATCAGATTCAACTCTTAAGAAATGAAAAAGAAACGCATCAATGGACATATTTTTATCTTGGGATCCATACTAATTTTACTGATATTTTTGAAATTCATACCTGGAAAAATAACACAAACCAAAGTAATCATCCAACCAGAAAAAGACGTAGAAAAGGTCAACACTAAGGAAAACACACTTCCTGAAATGAAAGAAGCGCCATCGGTAGCACCCAGATTTTCCTTTTTCGAGACAACCTCCTGTTAATGATATCTTACTCGCATCCCAACTATGGATCATTCACCAAAAATTGTATGAGGATATCCTAATCTAAGGGGGGAAGAGTTAACACTCCAAACATCGCAGACGCTGAGTAAGCTTTTTTTTCATGCATCGGATGCACCAGACCTTGAATTCATTTCATATTTCACAACTGCACCGTGGGAACTTAGCCGACGCTGCACTTTTTACTCCACGCGATAGCCCAGATAGAAATAAAGTAGCTAAGTTAGATTTAGTCTTTAATTAATTTTTGTCGAGGAATAAACGAATTAAAAATAAAAGTTCTTTTTTTTTTAACAAAAACCCGGCTACAAAAATTAACTTGTACACGCATTTAAGTAAAAATATTAATTACGAGACAAGTATCTCTCTTCACTTAAGTTACTGAAGTTATAAATTATGTGTTGTTAAAATCAATATTGTTACGGGCGTGTACTTAGTTCATTATTTAAAACACAATATGTCTAATATCATTAAGAAGTTCTTTCTTTTATTTAACTTCACTATTTACTTTTATAACATTTACAAACAATTATCAAATCAACTCTTTATAGTTATCGATAGTACTGTACTTATAATTATCGCAATCCAAATAGTTTACTTCGTTCACTTCACTGTCTGAAATAAGACTCCGCCTCCTGGATGTGAGTAGCGCCGTATTTATACTCTACAAATTATTCTAGAACCTTCCTGAATATTGCATTCTCCGTACCCAAATTTTGCGAGGATGTCGCTACCCTAAAGTTGTTTTCACTTCCAATAGATGTCGCTTGTATTACTTTGTGGCGCGTAACAATATATGTATTCTTTAAATTTTTGTTTGTTTGAAGTACTTCGTATAATGGTGCACATGATGATTGTCGATCACGGGAAATTTGTCCTTGATTTGATTGAATTGGATGTCCGATAAAGGCTTGGTATCCAAGTGTATTAGTGGGATGGGCTTAGTATTTACCTCATCGTGTTGTTGCTTTTCTGTGAGAAAGGTCGATAGGTTTGTTAGCGGTGGGAAAGATGACCTTTGGAAATTTGAATACGTGTTTTGTGCGGTTATACTCATTGCTGGATGTTTTATTTGGCAACTTTTGTTTACTCTTATAATAACATTTTTTCGAAGTCTTTTAATCAGGTCTTGAGTGCCGCATACAATATTAATCGTGGTCTCTTCATTCAACACGAAAATCCAGTGATTAGGGTGTTGAAGTTGTATCCAATACTGTGATGGATGAGTCTTCTTAACATTACAAGCAGAAAGTGATGGCTTTTTGTGATTTAGCAAGTCCATTTCACAGCGACTGATTGATGCCAACCTGGTGTATATAGGATATTACTGTTGGCAAAAATAGCCTAGACTCTCTGTATTGATGCAGCCTGATTTTTCAGTTTGAGTTTATAATGTAATGATCTCTATGAAGGGTGGCTGCTAGGAATTCTGATGATGGTTCTATGTAGAAGTACTCTCCATTGCGTTCTGTCGGAATAGGATATATTTTAAAAAGCTGGAATGATGTTTCGTCTGGCAGTGGCATTTGTATTTTAAAGATAATCTTGGTGTCCGTTACCCTACTTTTTACTGTTATAACCTTATAGAAATTAATTAATTCTTCGGAATGTGTTTCACCGGGAATGATCAGGGATGTTGGAATATTTTCCCGAATATGTTTTATTTGAGCGGGAATTTGTTGTGGGGTGAGTAAAATTGGACTGATTTTACCATTGTGGGCATCAAGTATTAATTCGATTAACTCCTTTTGTACCCTTTCGTAATTGCTTGTGATAAGACTTGTGTATGCTGTTAGGGTGGTGAAGGTTTTTACTATTTCACTTTTCTGGATGCCCGCTTTCAGCACTTCCAAATTGGTCGTTATATGATTATTGAAGAACTCAAATTGCTGCTGGATCTGTTCTGTTATTTTCTTCAGAACACTTACGGTAACGTCAGCTAGTGAGGTTTGATTTTTTGCTAGGGAAAGCAAGTAGTTTTCATTCTCTTTGAGCTTTTCCATTTCTTCCTCTATGTAATCCGCATAATTTTTATCCAATACTACGAATAAACTATGTTGAAGTGTTCCTATGATTTCTGAAGGTGCCCTTCTTTGTCGCTCTTTCATTAGATGATTTCCGTTTCGTTTATGAAGAATCAGGTTGTTATGGTGCATTTCGTTTATTTTGTGCTGTAGTTCCACTAAAATGGAGTTGCAATAGTATTTGTGAGATCTGTGCTCAAGCTAAAGAGGGGGGGGGGGGCGTGCCGGATTAAAGGATAACTCAACCTTGTAAATTCAAATATAAAAATTTTAATTCAATATATTGCTTAAAAACTATTATCACAAATTCAATTTTCTTAACCTACTACTATAATTCATTTATTTATTCTAAAACTAAGAAAATCCAATAATTCATTAAAGTTAAAAAAATGCTGTCACCGAGGTTTGCTCCTTTTAAGCCTGAAAATAAGAGAGAATCCGCTATTAATAAAATAGAAGTTTTGTGCTACACGAATAAGCACGGTAGCAGTAATGAAAATAACTAAATTGGCAGAAGTATGTTTCTGCAGCAAGAAATGAATAAACGATTGAATAAATCAGAAGTAAATTTCTGCGGCAGGAGTAGATTCCTGCTTAGACGTAGGATAAAATTAAAGCAGAAGTAGATTTCTGCAGTAGGAGTAAATTCCTACTCAGGTGGGAGATAAAATATAAGCAAAATTAAATTTCTGCAGTAGGAGTAAATTCCTACTTAGGTGTGGGATGGAATTAGCACAATTAAATTTCTGCAGTACGAGTAAATTCCTACTTAGGTGTGGGATGGAATTGGCAGAATTAAATATCTGCAGTAGGAGTAAATTCCTACTTAGGTGGGAGATGAAAATTAGCAGAAGTAAATTCCTGCTTAGATGGAAGCAAAATTTGGTTTGGATAATTAGGAAAATCAGAGTAAATTCTGATGTGTTCAGATCAAATTCTGAATTGGGAATGGGTGATTCTGCTACAGCTCGTCGCCTTTTTATAGCCGCCGCAAACCGCTACGTTTCGGCTTCATGATGGGTTGCCTTGGCAACGCTCGTTCTCAATGTTTGTTAAACTCTGATGGCAACGTACCCAGTGACGTCATAGTGGACCATTATAGTTGCACTGAACTCTGACTGCGGCGAAGGCGATTGCATATGATGTAATGTAATGCCATTTGAATGACATTACGAAAACGTAAATATACTGCGGTAGGTACTTCGTACATATTTCCTTATTTTCCTTGCTAAAGTTTATATTTATTTTTATAGATAAACAATCTTTCGTGAAGAAGAGCCATCTGAATTTTTGTGGCTTAATTTTAAAGCACTTCTGGGTGAATATTATCGGATGGGACTCTGTGGATGATCTGAATAGTGTACAGGACGTTGTTCGTTTTTTTTCTTTCAGACAAGTATTCTAAAATTTATTATTTAGAACTAGATACTTTGTGATTTCTTGGTTTATCTTTTAGGAATATAATCTGGGGAGGAAGTTGCATCGAAGGATTCTATGTGTGGACTGAACAGTATTTATAATTTATCGTTTTACTACACAGATCACTCAGTTTTTCTAGGCAGCTTTCGAATCCGTTTAGTTGTTGGTAATATGTGGGAATATATATATATGGGGAATATCAGTGTGAATAAAGAAAAAAAATTTTTTTTTTAAATAAATAGTTTTGGCCTTTAAGAATATGCCTACAAATTTTCAAAACAATATTCGGCTTTGAAGTATTCGAAATTGGCGCCAAGCGTCGACGATCCCAGAGTCATCTATACGGCCGGACGCGTACCACCCTTCTTCGTCTATTCAGACGCCAAAATTGATACCTGTATGACCACCTGCGTGCCAGAGGGAGCCAGGCATATGAAGCAGGTATATGAATATTTGTGTCAGTTGATCAGTTTCAAGCCATATTTCGAGTAGTGTGCATCTTACAATTCATGTTTTGAGTAGCGTCCGACTCAACGGTTTCTTCAAAACTTTAAACGCGTTTTTCTCGAAATCATGTTTTTTGACCTGGTTGACAGCATAACTCTGTCAAATTTTGTCCAATCGACTTCATTCAAGAAGGATTCTCTTCAGAAAACTTTACGCTATCGTAGCATCGTAGAGTATTTTTTTAAATTGTTTGCTTTTTTTTATTAACAATTTACTGCAAAATTTTTGTGTAAAATTCGATTTTTTTTTAAATGGCCGCCATTTTTGTACTAATCAAAATTTTCAAATTTCCTACGACGCTGCGATAGCTATACTATTATAATTTAATAATCTTTTTGAATTTTTGATTTTAGATGCTTGCTGTGTCACTTATGCTGTCAACCGTCAGGGAGTCTTTTTATGAGACGCCATGTTGCGACCGCTCTTCCGCTTAATAACATGTACTAAAAATAAATTCCTTGTATGCTTCAATACTTCAATAATTAATACACAAAATTTCAAATAATTTCATCGAGCCGTTTAAAAAAAAAAAACCCCCAAAAAATACATAATTTTCTGCCTGTCACAGTGATATTCCCCCTTAAGTCATAATAAACGACTACGTTCCATATATTATTTATTATATGTAAATGGGAGAGGTGTTCCATATATATGCCGGGATTGTGGTCAAATGGTAGTATTTCCAGTGGGATATTATTAGTGTTGGATGGTGCCCGTGCGCTTAACACGAGGTTAAGTAGCAAACTGGATGTCCTTATTCGCTTAGGCTGTCTCGTGGGTAGTGCGGTACGCTGAAGTAATGGGCTGTCCCAGTCCAAGTTTGCGAGCCAGAAATCTTGCATTATAATTTTAGCTCGTATGATCACAGGTGATAACCAGCCAACAGGATAGAATAGTTTCACTATCTCTGAAAGAATAGAGCGCTTCGTTATTGCACTATGTGCTCTGCTTTGAAGGAGTGATTGTTGATTTGTTGTCCCCTTTCGGGGTTTAAGCCCTCCAGTGTCTGCTCCAGTTAGCACATCGTCGACATAAAAATCTGTAGACAGAACATGAGTTGCCAGTGGATATTTTTCCTTCTTTTCTCGTGCCAGTTGGTGAAGTGTCCTGATAGCGAGGTGCAACTGCGGTGCCGTAGGTCACCGTTGTTAATTTATACTCCTGGATTGGTTCCTGTCTTGAAGCTCTCTCAATGTCGGCAGTAAAAACATATCTGTGCTTCCTGCAGCGTATTATGATGTTGGTTAAATCCGTTTGGAGCGTTGGATCTGTATATAGAGTATCGTTGAGGCTTATGCCGGCAGTAGTATTTGACGGGGCGTCAAATACGACTCGTAGTTTCGTCGTAGAGCTAGTTTCCTTTGTTACAGCTTGATGTGGTAGATAGTATCCTTCTTCAGCACCCGATTGAATTGGCACCATGTGTGCTTTATGTACTCTCGCATAAAAGGTTTGTAGTCCTCTTCCATCTTTTTATTGGAGACAAACCTCTTTTCAATTTGTAGAAGTCTAGCCAATGCATTTCTTCTTGATTCTCCAAGTTGTGCCTTGTTAGATTTAAACGGCATTCTAACCGTGTAACTTCCATCATTATTTCGAATATGATTATGAGCAAAATGTTGCTCACATGCTGCGTCATCAATTGGTATTGGAGTGGTGGCTGCTTCAACGTTTTCTATCTCCCAAATTTTTTTTAAAATTCTTATCCAGATTTATATATGACACCATGCTTGTATTTTATTGACGCTGTTATTTCCGTACTCAACCGGTCCAGCTAAGATCCAGCCGAATTCCGTTTTCTGGCCAAATAGCCCATATATTCATATATTATGGCACTAAATATATTAGCTCCAATTATTATGTCGATAGGGCCTGGAGTGCCAAATGTCGGAACGGCTAGGAATAAATTATTTTCGAGACGTAGGTTTTTGTAGTGTGTTACCTTTGAATCTGGTAATTGTCTCGTTAGCTGAGGGAGCACAAGTGCCTCAATCTTTATAGAAAATTGTGATGAAAAGCGTGGTGACAGATCCAACCTGACCATATGTCTGACAAGTCCCGCCTTTGTCATGCCTACACCACACACCTGTGCATTTGCTTTTAATCAAGGAAGGCGAAGAATTTGAGCGGATTCCTCAGAAATGAAGGAAGCTTGCGAGCCTTGATCGATCAAAGCACGCAAGAGCTCGAATCCTCCATTTGCAGCTCGGGCCCTCAAAAGGGCAGTGGCTAAAACAACTTGGGTTTGTTGACGTTTAATTTTTGTAGCCTCTCCTGTTTGGGCTGTTGACATATGCACAGTGCCTTCTGTTATATTCTGTCGCTTCTCATTACTTTGGTGTAGAAGTGTAGAGGCATTTTTCGCCTTCCTTAAGTGTGAAACAATTTGAACAAAATTTCATTGTTTGAATTAACTATCTCCTATCATTCGTTGAAAGTCGTATGAACTTCTGACATTGATAGAGGAAATGGGACTGCTGACAGTAGCTGCATCTAAGTAGCTTGGCGGCCTTGTGATATGATTTATAGCGAGAGTAATCAACTGGTTTTATTACCTTGTTTTGCCTGGTCAATGAGGAGTTCTCTGCTCTTTTTTGCGTCTTTAAGTAGTTCTATTGACTGGAATCGCGTCTCTAAGAAGCGAAAGAGTCCCTCATTTGATTCTGGATCTCGGGGTTTTTCTAATGTTTGCTCGTACAGTTTATGACTCACGAGATCTAATTTGTGGATTATAATGTGAGTGATTATCGACGCCCAGGGTACTGGTATCTATTCCCAGATTTGACAAGGATTGTATGCACTCTTTTGTCTTATCATGAAGTCTACGTATTCCATTTGCTGCTTCTTGTTCTAATTTTGGTTGAGATAGCAATACTTGCAGTTGTGTTGAGCAGATCGTTATCTTATTATCAAATCTGTCATTGAGTAATTGCCATGCAGTTTTATAATTGGCATTTGATATTGTCAAATGTTGAAGCAAGTTGCTGGCTTCCCGTCGCAAGTGTGTCTTGAGATACTGCATTTTTTCGGCGTTGTTGTTATGTATGAGACGCAGAAAGATATCATGAAAAGAAGTCCAGTGCTCGTAATCTCCCTCAAACGTCAGAAGCATAAGCCTGGGTAGCTAGATTTCATCATCTGTACGCTGTGTTGTCCCAAGTAGTTCTTGTAAGTGTATTGTTATGTTATGAAATTTATCTTCTAGCGATTCATATGTTTCTTGGCTTAATTAGTCATCGTAGGCTTCGTGTAGATTGGCTATGATATCAGAATGAGTAAGAGTAATCTTATTCCAGTACGATTGAATGGTGGTCAACTTATGTTGATAGCAGAATGGGGAGTGCGATTTACTGACTTCCTTCTGTATTGTTTCGATGATTCTCTCTAATAACCTCATAGTTTGTTGATGGACTCGAATTATTTTCACAGGATAGTCATCTTCTTCTATCTGACCTGACTCCACCTTTGGTTTTTCCGGTGTTACCTCATTACTTTCTATGTCTTACATCTTGCCTTGTAAAGTATCTTTAAAGTCTTCATAATAATTTTCGACTTCCCCAAAGTAATTTTTTACGAAGTATGCATGTTCAGCATTTGCATCTCCAAATTTCTCAATTTCAATATTTCTCTTTACATATTCGTTCCAGCGTGATTCTAGCCAGTCCAATCTTGTTTCAACGTATGTTTTTGTTTTCCTGTGGTCCCCGTCTTTATTATAATTTGTTTGTAGTTTTTCAATTTTTTTATAGCATTCTTTTTGTTTTTTCGCCAGTGCATCCATATTTACTTTTCTCAAGTCGTCTTTCTGGAGTTGATAGATTTGATTGCTGTAACGCCTAACCGTTCAGCATGAACCAAACTTTTAGGTCGCTAATTATGCCAGTTAATATTGAGCTTGTTGTAATATACCTCATAGCTGATAGTTCTGTGAAATAGATCTGAAACAAAGTAATTGTAAAACTTAGTATATAAAGAGCTTGGATTCTAGCTCTATAGATTTCTAGTCCAATCCGGGATGACCACTCTTTCACCTCTTCAGTGCAACTGTGAAGTCAGCTTGGTGGATGGCTGGGTTACAGTAATGCACCTACCTGGATTGGCAGTTGGGTTGCCAGCTTGTAGAAAATCGGTGTGACCTCTTTTTAAACCTGTCTTCGAAGTAATACAGATATGAAAATGATTAATTAATTACGATCAGGTTAACGTTAAAAACACCCGGTTGTTAATTTAGAATTATGGACTATATTATAAAATGATACAGACTAAACTTAAATGCTAATGACATCAACTTTTATATTTCGGCTTTACCGCTTCAAGTTATCTTGACAACTAACTGAATATGCATATAGTTAACAATTCCATCTACTAATACATACAAAAAAGAGAGTGATTACAACTACATTCAATAGCTCGAAATAGATGTATGGACCTACAATCATTCTTCGATATTTTTTTAACATCCTCCGGTGGGCGATAAACACTTTAATTCAAACAAAATTATAAATTCAAAATTTACTACAAATAATTATAAATTCAAAATTTACTTCAAATAATTATAAATTCAAAATTTACTTCAGCTCAAGTGGATAAAGTAACTGCACAGGGCGCTTGAGTTTGGATCCATTATTTAGTCGAATCTGGCAAGCTCGAATTTTTCCATCTCGCCCTGGAAATAACTGCTCAATAATAGCCAAATGCCAAAGAGTTCGAGGAAGCGACGGGTCCTGCAGTAACACAACATTCCCAAGTTTGAGGTTTGACGATAATGGACGTTTGTCATGATGTAACGACCTCAGCTGATGCAGATACTCATGATACCATCGTCGGCGAAATGAGGATAAAAATTTCAAACGATCCTTCCACTGCTGTTGAAGTTCCTTGGCGTTTGGTCCATAGGGGACAATAGTAGTAAAAGGTTCGGTGGATACTGAGAGAGACCCATGTAAATATTGCGCAGGCGTTAATGGTGAGAGATCCAATGGATCTTCTCCAGCATATTACCTGGTAATCCTCTTGTCTCTGGGCTGCTGAGGTGGGGCCCTGTGCCGGGCGCCCAGTGAAAATAATTACTCTCCCTCCGATCGGTTGGAAACTTGCTGGAGAAACACAGTAAAACAATAAGAGGACTTCTTTTCCAACTCCTGGGTACTTCGTAGAAGGCTTCGCGCCTTTTTTTCCTCTTTTTGATATGGCGTCCAAAGAAAATCACGCAAGACTCCGACTTTTCTTCCAGAGCTCGGAATTTTGCTCGAATAATAATGGCTGGCCGGGAAAGATAGAAATGGGTCCTCAAGTCAATAAAAAAAAACTCTTTTGTTTTCTGCTCAATACGGTTTTTTTCTGTTTTAATTAACTACTCGTTTCTGACAACGTTTATAAAAAAAACTTTTCGCTTCTAACACCTAGATCGAACAGGAACAATCTAGAGCTTAAAACAATGTCCAAAATTCATTAATTTTTCTGGCGCCTACGTGTCCTACTCTATTACATTTTACATTCTTAACTTATTTGGCGACATCTATTTTTCAAGTTTATTTCTACTACATTACTGTCTATTGAGTTTAAAAGCTAATATGACTTTCCTACCTATCTTCAGTTCAATCATCTGTTACAATTAATTTTAATTATTTTTTGCATTTTAAATACAAATTTCGAAACCACTTTTTATGCAGATTTTCAACATCACTCTTCATTACTTTTCTATCTAATACAACTTTCATTGGTTATTTCATGTACTTTTATTTCTGAGATTAGAAATGTCTGTTCGTTTCCTCTAGCATTATTTCTCTTTGACTTATTCGTCTTCCGCTTCTGCGTTGGAAATGTCGGTTTATTTTCGAATTCAATAGCCTGGATGCCGCACGAGTCAATGGCTATTCATTTATTGGGTTTTTATTTTCAATGTTTGTTAGATTTTTATTTATTTTTATTTTGTTTTTGAAAGTTAGCTTATTTCTTGGTTTTCTTTTTGTTTTTCTTGAATTTCCTATATTTGCCAGATTGGTTTATTCAAGGTCTATAGGAGACCAGGCATTCCCTTTAAAATGTTGACACATTGCAAATAATAGCCTGTGACGTAATTCTGTGACTACTGTATAAACATTTGCGTTCTCTGTACCGTGTACCGGAGTGTGGTTCGTAATGGGAATATCATGTATTGGGTTTATTTGTAGAGCTCGATAGATGGCTAGAAATGGATTTGGGTCGAGTCCTTACTTTGGTTAGGGACTCCACTATTGCTCGATATCTGTTTTCCGATATGGAACAGCTGACTGATTGAGTAGTGTCATATGTGCCTGGTATGAAAACGTCAAATTTGTGTCAATTTAAAAATGACTGTGTTTTGTTTATCTTTAACTGAGATAAAACAACAAAAATAGATTATGATACCTACGGTCATGTATACAAAGCCAGAAGGAAAGAAGGAAATGATGCGAAAGAATTTGCTATCCAACAAATCGAAGGTACCGGCTTATCGATGTCAGCTTGTCGGGAAATAGCATTGCTGACTATGCAGAGCATGATTCGTGGCACATTATCCAGTTCCATAGAGCAGCAAAAGCTGCTAAGAAAACAGTTGTACCAAAAGGAATGGTAGAAAGTCTCTTGTATCAAATTTTGGATGGAATTCGTTATCGGGTCTTGCATCGTGATTTGAAACCTGCAAACATTTTTGTAATGGGCGATGGTGACGAACGTTGTGGTGTAGAATTTGCAGATATGGAATTTACAAAACTTTTGAATGCAAATTATTCTTTAGCCAAATCTATGGAAAGGCATAACATGAAGCCAGACAGTAAGGCATTCCATTTGTTACAGAAGTTACTTGTAACAGATCCAAATAAATGAATTACATCTGAACATGCACTGCAAGATCAATATTTCACAGAAGAGCCATTTATGCCTTCCGAAATCACGGCTTCCTCAAATTTAATGGAAATATCCTTTCACTGGAATGATTTCGACAAAAGAGGTAAGTCATTTTGTAACAATATGTTAGTTGTCTAGAGTTAACAACGTTTTCCACCTCGGTAATAATCGTGTAGAGCTGGTCTGCATTTAATGTTGATTTACGTAGTGCCACCTTGAGAGCACTCTTTACGACTCCCACTAGCCTCTCCCAGAAGCCTCCCCACCACGGGGCCCGTTCAACGATGAACTTCCAAGCTATATGTTGGTTACCTAAAAAACCACCAAGTTCTTCTGAACTTATAAAATTAGAAGGCTTACGCAATTCCAACGCAGCCTTTTTGAATGTAGCAGCGTTGTCTGAATAAATTATCTGAGGAGCACCACGTCGTGCTACGAATCGCCTTAGGCCCAGTAGACAACTTTCAGTCGATAAATCTGGTGTGAGCTCAAGGTGCATTGATCGTACTGCCGCACATGTGAAGAGCATGATGTACATTTTCTTTCGTTCTTCCGCAGTCGTAACATACAGTGGCCCAGCAAAATCAATGCCAGTAACGTTAAATGGCCGAGACAAAAACATTCGGTCACGAGGTAGCGGCGCAAAAGGTTCGGAAGCCGGCTTGGCGTGTAACACCTTGCATACGTCGCATTGTTTGATGACGGTACTGATTATCCAAAACTTGCTGCGTAAACGTGTAAGTACTAATGATGGTCCAGAGTGAAAAGTCTTCTCATGTGCATCAGCGACAATCAAGCGTGTGATATAATATGATTTGGGGAGAATAAATGGATGAGCTGCATTTACACCCGCTAATCCCAACTGCAAGCGACCTTCCACACGTAAATTTCCGTTTGAATCTAAAATAGGATTAAGAGTTAGCAATTTAGAGTTCAAAGGTATACCCTTTCCACTTCGTAGCGCAACAATTTCATTGTAAAACTGTTGCCGTTGCACTTGAGCTATCCAATAGTCCTGAGCACGATTAATCTGCTCTGCAGAAATGAACTTTTCGTAGATTACTCTCTTCTTTAGCAAGTTGATAAAGCGGTAAATGTAGGCTGTCACTCTTAAAAGACGTCGCCATGTACTAAAGCGTTCAGGACTAAAAAGCGGCTCATCACGTTTTGATAAATTAGTATTCATGCTGTCCGCCTCTTTCACTTCAGCTATTAACGATCTTAAGAACACTAAATCGTTTTCGTTTAATTCTGATTTTGGCCAGTTGGCTGGATCCTCTTGTAACCACGTCGGCGCGCATGTCCAAAGCTGCGAGTTGAGTAATAAATTTGCACTAATTCCCCTAGTTAATAAATCGGCAGGATTTTCATTGCCAGGAACGTGCCTCCATGAATTTTTTAAAGTTTTTGATTGAATTTCCCTTACCCTGTTGGCTATAAATGGCTTCCATCTTTTCACATCCCCCAAAATCCGATATAAGGCAATTTTTGAATCTGTCCATAACCACTCTTCGGTTACTGTAACCTTGAGATTTTCTTTCAAATAAGCCTTTAATCTGCAAGCTATCAGTGCTGCCGTCAATTCAAGTTTCGGTAATGTTAACTCCTTTTCTCCAGTTTCTTTCAGTGGTGCTACTCGATTTTTAGCACATAAGTAACAGTTTAAAATCTGACCTGATGAGTCTATAGTTCGAATGTAGGAAATTACACCATATACTTGCATGCTGGCGTCGGCAAAAATATGGATTTGTGAATAAATAATAGGAAACTCACCCACAATTGAACGAGGAACAGCCATTTCATCGAGATTGTTAATATCAGCGCAGCAAGAAGCCCAAATCTTAAGAACAGTTCGCTTTGTAGGTGACGAGGATAACGAGTGTAGTAATTCCTTAACTGGCTGTAAATCGACAGCTAATTCATCGGAAAGCACATGCCATTTCACACCTAGCACCTTTTGAATTTCGGGAGGTTCCTCTTGCTGATTGAAGTGACGACGTAGATTTACTGAGTTGGAGTTCCATTAACAAAGTGTCATAGCAGCTCCTTTCATTACTTCAACAGCTTCTCTGTACAATTTCTCTCCATCTTCCTCGCTGCAGATACTCACAAGGAGATCATCCATATAGAAACTCCGGGAAAGTAATTTGCAGGTATCAGGGTACTGCTGGGCTTTAATTTTCAAATGCTGCACGATTGTAGCTCCCAATACATGGGGACTACATGTAACACCAAATGTCACCCGTGTCATCCTATATATCTGCATTTGCGGCTGTGGTCCAGATTCATCAAGCTTTCGATCGAACCAAAAGAACCTATGGCTATCACGATCTCGTTCACATAAGTCTACCTGAAGGAATGCCTTTTGTATATCAGCCACGATTGCGAAACGGTCACATCTAAAATTTAGCAAAATAGTTAAAATATCTGGAAGAAGGTTCGCTCCAATTTCTAGATGGTCGTTGAGCGATAATGAATCTGAAGCATGAGCGGATGGATCGAAAACAATCCGTATTTTCGTCGTGTTCTTATCTGCCCTATACACTGCTCTATGCGGTAAATAAAATATGCGTTGCCCTTCATTTTCATTTAACACCTTTTCGGCACAATTACTGTCAATATAATCTCTCATAACACTGTCGTATTCAATGAATAGCTGTTTTTCTCCCAATAATCGTCTCACCAATGAATTAAATCTTAACAAAGCACCAGATCGATTGCTATCCAGCTCCGTAGATAATTTTCTCCAAGGAAACGAAGCTACATACCGGCCATTACATACTGTATGCAGGATGGTAAATCACAAGAACTGTCAGATTTGTTTTCAGCCGTGATTCCTATAGTTTCAAGATCCCAGAAACGCTTTAAATTTTCACACAAGCTGACATTTAATGTTGTTGTTTTCTCAATTAAGGAGCTGGAATCTGCGGCAAAACATACAGGCACAGGGCCATGCAAAGTCCAACCAAGAATTGTGTTCACAGCAATCAAATTATCGGTCACTCGCACATTTTCACCAGCTATAAGCTTCCAGTAACAATCCGCCCGAGCAGTACACTTATTCCATCTTCGGAGTTACACCAGAAATTCGAGCATCCGCTAGATTAAACTTATCAAGCAGGGGATTAGCTGAATTTGGCACGTCCAAAACATCTACACATATATGAGGAACTTCCACTGCTTCGATGATTACCGATTTGCCATCAGCGTATTGACTTTGCACTTTCATACGCACATGATTACAAAGTATACTGGGAGTGTATTCTGAGCTTCCAAATGGTAAAACGCTTAAGTGATGCGTGCCAACTACCGATAGATTCAGCTTTCGTGCGATACTGGATTTCACAAAAAAATTTGGCTGCCTCCATCCATGATAAGCCGTAAAAATAATGCATTTGCAGATTGAGGAGCGAACACAAATGCACAAGCAGTTTGTAGGAAAACAGCAGTGATACTCATACTAGTATTTGAAGTACACAAATTAAGCGCCTGCTAATGTAGCGAAACTGCTGCAGGTGCTGCCGATGTAGAGATAGGGTTCTCCTTCGCTTTGTCATTTACAGCGTTTCTCGTATATTCTGGATCACACATACTTGTTACATGGCGGCCATTGCATTTTATGCAGTTAAGAGAACGATTTCTGCAAATCTTTGCAGAGTGCCCGCGTTTAATACATCGAAAACATCTCCCTTCCATCTTTAACATTTCCTTTCGCTTAGCAATTGGAATCGCACTGTTACACTCTTTCGATCCATGATAAGCGCTTTTACAGAAAAAACATATGTTTTCCATGTTAGTGCATGCAGTATACAATCCAACAGCAGTTTTATAATTTTTACTTACGTTTAGTAGAGATTTTGCCTCTCCCGATTTCAAATTCGAAGACTTTGGTGGTTTCGCTTCATATGCTTTCTCAAGGGACTCCACTTCTCGCTTTGTAAACTTTAAAAGGCACAAAGGGACAAACAGCCCTATGATAATTGATGCGGAAGCTGTGGCAAGTGATGCAACGCTCTCTGCATCATTATCAACTTCTACTGAGTCGGGAGCATTTTTATCAGATATTTTCGAAGTGTGGTCTGCTATGTCACCGTAATGGCGATGAAAGTCAACTAGCAGATCGTTAGGCAGATTCCGCAATAATACCCCTTTGAGCAAAATGTAGTAGTTAGTAGAAGAGATTCCTAAAGCTGATAGCGATCTCGTGCATGCCATTATAGAGTTGTACAAGCGCCTTAGACCACTTGCGTCTGTCTTTAAAAAAACAGGCTGTATGGATAACAGCCGCTGCATCATTTGGTCCACAATTTTGTCTGTGTTTCCATACTCCTCCTGTAGCAACGAAATAGCACTGTCGTAACAGGCTTCTGATGATGTGAGTCCAGCGATTGTTTCCGCAGCGTTGCCTGTTAACACAGACTGTAAATAATTAAATTTTTCGATGACTTTCAGGGAACTGTTATCATGTACTGCCGTCTTGTACTGCTCCCAGAAGGGGAGCCAGTCTCCATAATCTCCAGAGAATTTCTTTAATTGCAGACTTGGCAATTTAACTGCAACTGATTTATCCTGATTCCTTTGTGCGGTAGCACTATTTTCCCCTTCGGTGTTATGACTGAATCGATTTTGATTCGCATGTATTTTTGCTGATCGTTGAGTTAGACGAGATATAGTACTAAGCGCTTTATCTTCGTACTCTATTACAGATTCTGCTTCCTTTTCAAAATCCTCTGTCATTATTGATGCTCGGACTTCATTGTTGGCTCGCGTTAAATTTTCATGAGCCGCTTTAAGACGATCCCGAAATACTATCAAATCCTCTTCTATTTCATCAAGCGGGGCATCTCTTTCAGTTAGCCGAGCCTTCTGTTGAAGATATTCATTCGCATCCTTAACAATACGAGTCACATGTGCGCGACAAGTCGCCTGAATTGCGAGATTCATTTTCTTTTTGTTTAGTCACTATCCACGATTTTCTATTGAATAAAGACTCGTTTCGATACGCGCACGTTAAGTCTTATAATGTCCCGGGTTTCGGCACCAATATGAAAATGATTAATTAATTACGATCAGGTTAACGTTAAAAACACCCGGTTGTTAATTTAGAATTATGGACTATATTATAAAATGATACAGACTAAACTTAAATGCTAATGACATCAACTTTTATATTTCGGCTTTACCGCTTCAAGTTATCTCGACAACTAACTGAATATGCATATAGTTAACAATTCCATCTACTAATTCATACAAAAAAGAGAGTGATTACAACTAGATTCAATAGCTCGAAATGATGTATGGACTTACAATCATTCTTCGATATTTTTTCAACAACAGCTACCGGGAGTGGCAGCTTTCTTGACAATCGTTGTGTCAGCTCTGTGTTAGTCTGGCTACGCAGTTCCGCAGCATCCTGGATTGGCAGCTTTTTTTAGCCAGCTGGTTTCTGTGCTCTATGGATGGCTGGGTAGATGCCTCTGCAGATCCCTGGATGGTTGTTATAGAGAAACTTTGGGATGATACTGCTGTAGAGTCCAGTCCAGTCAGCTCTGTAGTTGTAGATGCAGTTCGCTTAATCCAAATTCGCTGTTCAAGTAGGCTCGAAGGACCAATGTTAGCTAGTTAAAGTTAGAACCCTTACCGCTGGTGGGGGAATTCTAAAAGAAACTACCTGCTTGTGACTGAATTCTAAGTAAGTTCTTTATTCATTTTTACTCTATATTTATATCAATATTACCTTAAAGATAAGTTTTGGGAACCAAGGTTATCTATCCAGAAATTCAACGTTTTCACATGAAATTTAAATGTACAAAGCTTTTGTGGGAATGAACGTTATCACGTGAAATTTAACTCTTTTTCACGGATGGTGAGAAAAATATAGTGCAAGTGTGCATTTTATTTTGTGTGAACGTTGAATTTGTTGGTACAGAATTTGATGAGAAAAATTATTATTTTTAGAAATAATTCTTTGCATGATCGTGTTGATCACAATTTACAATAGGGCTCGGTTACGAATTAAGATTTCTTTCTTTATGCGGCTACGAATTATAACGTTTTTAAAGAAATTTATTTATTTTTTTCATTTTTATATTTTATTCTCGGACTCTAATAACCACGTGGCGACCAAAGTTGTTGAAGTCCCACCCTTTCTCCATCTGATCTTGCCGAGATAGTGATTGCGCGCAGCAATTGTGCGTAACAATGTATACTAGCTTTATATGTGTAAAATAAACTGAAATTTAAAAACCAAATTGAATTCGTAGCAATCAATCAATAAATAAGTTTTTATAAAAAAATGATAATGCTTTTTATGTTTTTTGTTTTAGGAATTTATGATGTTTCTCTTTTTATCATCAGAACTTCAATAACATTTCTTTACACGTTAAAAAAAGTAGGATTTTTTTTGTTTGTATAAAAAGAGGTTTTCGTTACACATGAACATGAATGTACCAATTAATAGGAAAGAAAAAAATTTCAGAATTTCGCATCACTTTCTTAACATATTTCTTAGCAGCACAGTGACTGTTAAGAAAAAGGATGAATTTTTCAACATCTCATTCGGTTACATGGCCCTGAATTGTTTCCTTATAAAAACATTCCATAAGATTTCCTTGAATTCCTTTACAAACCCGCTCTCCTGAAATTATCTTATCCCATAAATGTTTCTTAGAGATTCCAAACTTTCCAATGAGACGACTAAGATGACGACGCCAACGATGCCGATGTGGCTAAAATGTTATCTTGTGATTAAAAAACTTTCCGACGCGCGACCATACTTTAGTTAGTTAATTAAGATCATCTTTTCATTGTAAAAGTTTCGTAACATGATCTAAAAATAATTATCGGATAGTGAAGACAAAGACCACAAGCGGAATTCTTATCA